>JAOSBN010000001.1:5089261-5111873 GCA_027563595.1 Erythroxylum suave
CAAGAGGAACATTGTATAAATTGACCCATAACAGAACTGATCTTTTATCATGACAGTCAATCTTGAACCCTGGCTTCTATGGTTGTAGAAATAGAGGAAAATTAGCAGTATGTCATGGCCCTTCTTCAACCACCTTCAAAGCTTGAGCTTTAGTGGAAAATCGGAAAAGAATGTACTTTTCCTCAGCTATTATAGCTTCGACAAAACCCTTATTCTTCCATGCTGTTAGGGCCTATTTTTGGATAATCGGAAATGCTGAGCGTTTGTCCCAGAAAAAACCTATAAGAGCAGTTTCCCAAGATTTAACCCTTGCTTCTTCCATCTTCAATCTTTGAGGACAAAAGTGTATAGAGAGGTTAGTAGAACCTCCCAAAACTTGCTTCCATGTCCTCCTCTCAGCAGGAAGTTCCTTCGGATGGTGGGAAGGTGTTGTTACTGGGAGAGTAGGAGATGAGGGTAAAGCTGGGTTAGGAAGGGGTGTCGGAGGTTGCTGATGGGAAGAAGATAGTGAGGGTAGAGGTGGAAAAGCATCCTGGGGAATGGTTTGAGGTGGGATGGGGGCAGGTGGCAGGTGGCAGTGGATTCTGCATAGTAGAGACAGGTCTTAGAAAAGGAAAGATTCAAAGGTAGGAAAGGATTAGGTTATGGAAAGGTCTATATTGTCCCTGTATTTGGTTGGGGGTGTAGAAGTGAGGTGGTAGATGTATCTGGTGAGTGAAGGTGAGAGGATGGGGGCAGGCTAGCAAGCAAAGTTGAGAATGAGAGGAAGAAGAGCAGTGGGAAAGGAAGTGTCAGTAGTGGGAGGTTAGAGAGAAGTTAGAGCATCTCTCTCTAACTTGTAAGCTACTTTTGCATTAGACTAGTTGATAGTAGAAGCTTGTCTAGCAGATAAGCCTAGAAGTATTCTTAAAATTTTAGAATTTTTTTTTAGCTTTATGTATCCTGATAAATCACTTCAATTCGACATTTCTATTAAAAGTTTTGATTACAAAACTAAAAAATAGTTTCGTAATCAGAACTAAACTAGTAATTTGATTAAGACTATAGTTGTGCTTTTGCAGTGTTAAAAATTGAGTGCTTCTTCCACTTTGACATTATTTTAGGGCGTTACTGCATGATATCAAAATCCTTGTTCTGTTTTTAGATATGTTTTTCATACTATTTCAGTTCACGATTCTGATTGATCAGTAATTTGGAGCTTGTTTTTTCAAAGTTCGGTAATGATGGAAAGCACAAACACTCTTGTATTCTCGCAAACCACCAATACATTACACTGTAGACTGTATTATTATGTATAAGACATGTATACTCCCACAAACAATGGCGACTCATTAATACACCAGTTAAGCAAGAGTTCCTGTAAGCTAGCACTCCTAAAAATAAATCCTTTATACTTAAATGCGTTTGATGGTTTCACATGTCAATACACCATTAACCTGGTATTGTACATTGTGATGCTCAACACAAGTTTTGATCCGACTGATGAGGCCGGTTGCTTGATGGCTTGCCAATTTGTAGACAGTCAATTGGGGGAACAGTGGGAGTATTTAGCTCTCCAAAGGTCTGCCAACAATAGGGGTTGTACATGTGATACTGTTCTTGCAGGGGTTTGAGTTCTATGGTGGTTAGACTTATATCCATACATGGTAGGGCGTCACTGCAGGCCAAATGTATTGGCTTTACTGTATATGTTCCTCTTATTCTTTCGTAGTTGATCCCTGATAGAGCCACAGCTGATGTTTGATTTTTGCAGCTGCCTTTGTCGCAATAGTATTGATCGATCATGATAGGGATTTGGGTTTCAGAAACTTGAATGTTGGAGAACAGCACTCCCTGAACTGATCCTGATCCGCCCTACATTTGAATATTGAGATTACAGGTAAGTAGCAGCATTTATAACTTTGTGCTTGTGGAAGAACTGCAGTTATTTCGTATAAGCATTCCAACTTATTTTTGATCGACTTCTGTCCATTATGATTCTAAAGCAATGCAAAGATAGTCTGACCAGGAAATTAACATGATTTCTAGGAAAATTTTGGACTCTGAGAAAGTTCTGCATATAACATAATATCTTTTGCCAGATTCCAATTTCATGGATTCTCCAAGCTGTTAATCAAGTAGACTTCTCAGTTCGTCTGAAATATCTAGCTCATTGTTGTAATTTTTGAAAACCTTTTGAATATGAAAGTTCTCTAATGGTATTTTGATTTGTAAAATAGTCTGTTTTCTTGTAGATTGTTCGTGGGATTACATTGCGTACCTGCCATGTCTTTATTCTGACACCTGTCATTGTATTGTGCATGTTGACATCTCGGACAGTGATGTTTGAGACACAGGCTTTGGAGTTATCCTTTCCCAGACTTCCAATGCTAATTCCATGTCCTGGCCCACAGTTCACATTGTGTATGTACACATTTGTGCATCCAGTTTGTATGGAAACACAGTCATCTCCTGCAAAAACATCACATTCAATGTTCACCATCTCCTTTCCCTATGTTAATGCATTTATTGACAACATAAACTAGCTCCATTGTCGGAGGTTTATTTACTTCTGCAGGACTGCACTTATTTGTAGGTATGGTTCTCAGTTATGTAAACATCTTAACAGTTCCATTTATGTATATGTTATGCTAAAACTTGTCAGGACTTTGTGTAGTAGCTGATAAAGACAGATAACTGGGTGAAAACAGAATGTCTTCGTCTCATGGGTGGGTCCAAGCCTAATCCTATTCTGAATGGGAACATGCAATATGTGAAATGACAGCACGTGTTGACACGTGTCCAATAACATGTGGCCAGTTGAGGTTAAAGTTCACAACTTTGCAGATAAGACTGCCATTGATTAAGTGAATCAGTAGCAGGGATCTGAATTGTTTGGCCCTTTCCATTTGTAGATACCTGTTTTTCTAAACTCTGCAGATGTTATTGGCTTATTGCTATTTGTCATATCTCAAGCTAGTTAAACTAACATTTTTTTTCATATTGAGACAAGGAAGCAATACAATTACCGCAAGCAAGATCGCTGGTGTGTATTAGGACATTTTTGGAATTCTGAAGGTGGATTCCATCTGTGTTAGGACTGTCACCAGGAGATGAGATGCTTATATAATGTACCACCACTCCAATGCAGTTGTCGAACTTGAGGTGGCACTGCGGGCTGTTTTGAATTCTAATGCCTGTGACTGTTGCATTGAAACTTCCGTAAAATCGTAGTGCCTGTCAAATGAAAGCAGCTAAATCATATATATGGACAACATCACGACGAAATATGATAGGAAATACAGAGGGGTCCTTACGGTTGGTTTAATACTTGGCATTTTCGGGCTCCTGAATTCACTTGTTATCTACCACAGAGTACAGCAGAGAAGCATGATGAGAGGAACAGATCATAAAACAATAAAATGAAATATACATTTGAGGTAATTACAGGAATTGGTGGGTGCTCTGCTACTGTATTGTTTAAAGGGACTATGAGTTTGGTTTCATCGTCCCCAGGACCACCAAAGGGTTCATCCTGCCACCAGACTGAACCACTGCCATCGATGGTACCTTTTCCCCGGATTGTAATTCCCACAAGTTTTGTGAATTCAAGCCACTGCAAAAGTCCCCTCCCAGCCCCCCAAGCATTGGAATTTGTTGGTGCTACAATTGTGCCATCCAGCTGACAAAAAGACAAAAACTTAGAAAGACAGAAGCAAGCAGTTGAAGAACATTTTGAAATAAAATTCATTTACCTGGAACACAATATTCTGTTTGCAGTATGGACCAGAGAAAGAAATGGGCCCCACGAGGAAAACATTTTCGGCTGGAACTAGCATCATTGATGCCTCAACTATACAAGCTGAGGCCCACGCAGCCTGGAATGCCTGCATTTGCACGTCGCCAGAATATTACTTTACTTGTAGTTTAACTATATTCTGTAAAACCAACAACTGTATGCAATTATTATTGGAACCGTGACATAACTGCCATAACGAGAATCCATTCTTTTGGACCGGTCCCTACCAAGCGCAGTTATGTTGTTTTTCCATTTCTTTTTACCTTTGTGTTGTTTCATGTTTATCCGTTTTTGTTTCAGTTTCCTGTTGTTTTATTCGTGATCTTCATAACACCAGAACATATTGTTGGTATCCTATTAACATGTTGAAACCGGGATACTATCCTTAAACAGAGGAGCCCTGATCTGGGGGCCAGAATGTGTTTTTGCTTTACGTTGTTATTAATTGAATTGACACTAATTATTGTTGTACTTGAAGTCATACTATGAGAGAAATGAACAGAATGAAAAAATCAGTTTACATTTAACTTCCAGATATGCAGCTATGGACTAACTAAACATTAACATTATGGCCTTTCCCCAAGACTTGCAGAGGATACATGCGTTTTTCCTTGGAGGGATCCTACCCAGAAAGAAGAACACGTATATAACTCGATGTGTGTGTTCAAAAGAACGAAAAGTATGCCATGTTCGGAGTCTACTAGCTGCTTAATTCAGTTGAAAATTTTCATGTAAACAATATATGCTCCACTAGTAGCTCTACCAGTTAAAACCACTTTAATTCATTTGACAAGTAGAAATTTAGTATTGAGAGTAACCTTTGTATCATCACTCTTGCCATCTCCTTTGGCGCCAAAATCTAGTACATTAAATGTGGCAGACCCTTGTTGTGGAGGGATTGGAGGCGTGTCTTCTTTCGGCGGCTTTGGAGATGGGGTTGGCAATGGCGCTATGCTAGGTGGAGGCTTTGGTTTAGATCCTTTTGAATGGTGACTGTTGTGGCTTCCGGCTTGACTCTTCTTCTTGAATAACGAACCTGAGGTTTGGCTCCAATGCTTGCCTCTCCGGGCAATGCAAGTATCAAAACTTGAAGACCATACTAAAAAAGCAATGAATAGTATGAATGTGAGGCTCCTAAAACAGAAGCCATCCATGTTTGTGAGACAGAGAGAGGACAGAACGAGCTAAAGAACAAGAGAGCTTACTGAGGCTGCCAAAGTTAACTGATGCTTTGGCATGCATATATATAGTAAGAATAAGCAAATATTACTTTGAATCTTTGATAATGCTAGAGGGTATTCATGCTCATTCTCTTTTCCTTCTTCAATTAATTATCTTCTTTTCCTTTGTGTGAAATTTGGTTGGATTAGGTCAGCAACAGTCTTTCTGTGCCACATGTCGACACTCTGGTGCATGTGACTCATCCAATTGTTTGCGCAAAGAACTTCATACATCAATGATTTCAATACATGACAAGACAAATACATCAAACCATTACATATACAGGGTAGGATTCAGGGATTGAAATAAAAAGGCTATGCAGGTTGTAGTAATGAAGCTATAACAGCCCCTTTTATTTTCCTCTTCTTTCTGTCTGTTGCTATGAAGGTGACATTATTTTTGGTATAGGAAAGAGACTTTGAATTTGCTTGTTCGCTTTTATCTCTACTGATAGGGTCGCATAGCATAACTTTTTGTAAAAGCCAAAAACAGACACGTGAATGGGTCAAGAGCACTGATTAAAACAGCTCTTTTATTGGTCACATGCAACGTTCACGGGCAAGAGTTTTGCTCTTTGTCCTCTTGAGTCTTCCTGTCTCGACTATGGCTAATGATCCTCAAGCCCGCAATGGCTTCACGACGCTTTCTACATTTATTTAAGCACTAGTCCCCAGTTTCGTCTATGAGACCAGACAAAGATAAAGGGTCAAAAGTAACAGAAAGTAGCTATCTATTAAGAAACTCCATGGCCTCTCATCTCCTGACTTTAGTTGAGGGAACAACACCACCATAGCTCACTGTTGCCTTGTACAAACAGAGTTTCAATGAGTTGAGAGCATAATTGACAATGATTACAGAGTAACATATTGTTTTCTATTATTCGCATGTTTGATTTATGTACAAAAATCATTTCGTGAAGTCTCTGCAGCTTCAACCAGTATATAACCAAAGAAATGCAACTCCTCTCGGATTCGGCATCCCTTGTCTCTTGAAGGATAAGCTTAGATTACGACAGATCACAAGAACGCCTGTTCAAGGTCTTAAATGTCTTCCTATGCTAAATTGTTTCTATTGAATTATTGCCCTGTAAGATAAAAACAATTACACAGAAGTTACACGGTCTTTGGGTGGTTAGTTCTGTTAGGTTCAGTTAATTACTGAGAGGCGGAGCTTCCAAAATAGTTGCAAGCGGACACTTTAGCTCGGTTATTTGATGACAAGAGCAACATTGTTGGGAACAATGCCTCATTGTCAGCATCCGACAAGTTTATCCGTGACGCTAAGCCTTGGACCTTTCCTCTCCTTTCACTTTGCATGAGGCATTATTCATCACACAATTACCAAAAAGCATAAGCTCCATATCTCTCTTTTTCTTATCTTCCAATGCTTGCTTCCATTAATTTTAACAGTAGAATATTATTAATTTCAGTGGATCCACTCCTCTTATCCATTTTGTGTCGGTCAAATAGTATTCTCAACTCTATATGTTGATAATGAGACTCATGTTGGTGAAGTAGGAAATGTACTGGCATATAGTGTTAAAATTTTTGTAATATAATAGGAGTTTGCCTGTGGTGTAGGCCATCATGAATATTTATAAAAATGCTTCACCACACGTATGTAATAATTGTTCTAAAATGACATTAGTTTTTGATTTCTTGATGAGAAGTCAATTTGGGTGGACCCTATGGACTTGTAACAGCCAATACTAAATTGTTTCGATCGAGTATGATCTTCCTTTTGTTGTTGATTTTATACAAGATACATCCTCGTGAACTTGAGTGCTCTCGTGAACTCCATGTATTGAGATGTCTGATCTATTATGCATCCATTTTCTCCAATTCATGGCAATTCTTCAGCCGCCAAATTAATAATTCTTTTCATGCACACACATACACACACCCTTCGACAGCATCTATTTTCATATCAACTTAAAGTTAACCTAAGCCATGAGAAGATTTCTTCTTAGTATATAATTTGGATCAAAAGAGTCGAATCAGATTCACCACATGGACTGTGTCTTTTTTGCTCCTTAATTTTAAGCTTTTGCATGTTGTTGTCATAATTTAATAGAATTGCATTCTATCCTCAACATATTTTCTTTTTCCTTGGTTTTCCATTAATCATTCAAGAAATACAAAAGGCAGGAAGCAGAATATGTAAAGACAAGACAGTAACTTCCATGCCATCAAGTACTCATGCATTTGTACACATAATTCGACATTCCATTCTCTGTTTTCACTTTTTTCCCCAGAAGAAAAAGAATATGATGAGAAGATGAAATGACCCATCAAAAGGGCTTTAAGAAAAATCACGATGTCCCCATGTGTCGCCAGCTAACATTCCAGTACGACAGCAGAAAATTTCTGAGGACATTCAATTCAAACTTGAGATCCCATTTTATTGTACTTCTATTCTTCTTGTCTTTTCTTGTTTGAAGCATGCTTTTCCCTCCATCTTCGCCACTACCAAACGACCTCTCAATGACAATCTCATGGCCAAAAGAAATCACGGGCTAATTTGAGCCCTTAAAGTCTTTGCTTTCATTAATGTTTTTCTTTTATTTATTACCAAGGGACAAGATATCATTTTAGAGACTTCTTTTCTGTGTTATTTTGCGTAGTAACTTGGCCTATAATGCAAGCTATAAAGTCCCACATTTTGCCTCACATGACATCCAAAGCAGCAGAGTCTATAACCGGGATAATTATATATTTATATCATGCACTGTGCATACACATGTATTTCTAAATCTGCAAGTGGCTTATCCTGCCTGCTCGCAAATGGAACCTTCAATTATATTACGTCTTCTTGAACGTATGAGAAGAGGTGGGTCCGAAAATGCACAATTTTATTTCGAGCTAAAATATGTGTAGATGTACATTTGAAAATGCAAGAGAAAGAAGGCTTTTGTGCTTACTTTTAAAAATTCAGATTGAGATAGCAAAAGCAAAACAAAATTTTTTATAATTTCTCAAATATCAAAATTACTTTAATTTCTATTTTGATTAATTCATTCATAACATAATAAAACGTAAATTTGAATAGGTTCAAATAAGGCCAAATATCTAATATTTGTTCTTATTTATCAAAAAAATTCTCAAATCAGTACTAGTCGATACTAATAAAAAGTTCTCCCTAATTATTTTAAAGTGATGAATCTTATATTAATCACCTAACTACCTTTATATAGTTTTTATTATGTCCAATGATTATCAATTCATCTACTCTTGATTTGGGTAAGTCCTAAGTAATATCAAAATATAACAATTCTTATATGAAATACTTTAGAGATCTTAAGTTAAAGGATAACTTATATAATCACAATGAGAATTTCTATAAACATACAAGTACATTTCTAATAGAATTTTCATATTGGATTAGTTTAGTGAACTTGTTCTCTTGCAAATATACACATGTTTGCTTAAATATCTTCATATTTAAGTCTACGAGATCAATTGCATTTTTCATAAGGAAGAAATGTAACGTGTTCTAATCTTTTCTCTCTATTAATGTTTAATCTTAATAAAGCAACAACCTTAAAAAATTTAGGGATAGTACTTAAATATAATATGAATTTCATAATTATGATCTCATCATAATTTTATTTACAATTTTTTTATCTCATAAACTTTATCTCATATATTAGTTAACTAAACAAATATGTATAAGATAAAAAATGCATTTAATTAATTATTCCACAAAACATAAGTAATTGATTAGGTATAGTGTACAAAATAATAATCTTCCATTGGCACTAAGTCAACCATTTAAGTATCTTATACTAATCACTATATGGTATCGTCCAATGCTCATACCACTATTTAAAATATCTAGAAACCATATAATCCTCTTATTACCATCAACACTTTAAACATTATAAAAATTGACCACTATTAACTACAATATATAGAGCCTCCAATCTAAAGTTTATTAGAAGGAAATGATCTCTGTGGCTTTCTTAACGATCCTTATCTAAGATAGGGATCGGCTATCACCATAAACTAACTTTCAATCTGACCTCAATAATATGAAGGGATTAGGATCGTCTTCTCTTTAGTGTATTACTTCATGCAACCTCTCTTATCATCCAATTTCTTCTTACCCCGTACTACCACCTCTCAAAAGGCATGTACCACTTTTGGTAAATGCTTATGTCAAAACTTCATATGGTCATAATAAATATATCAAAGACCAATTGAAGAATTGTGTCAAAGGTTCCAAGATGATCTTTAACTATATGCAATTAACCAAGAATTAGGTAGATGAACTTCCGGAAAACCCATTGATGAATAGGATCTCATTGATAACATTCTTGATAGCTGTGGAAACAAATATAAATGTAATATTAATGCAGTTAATGCTTATAAAAGACTTGTCTCCTTTACTTAAATTTATAAAAACTCATCAACAAGGAGGCATCCCTCTAATAATTACAAACCATCATCATCATTTCCTGACTTAACTAATCCTATCAATCAATAGAATAATTAATCTTGGTGATCATCTTTTCTTTTGGGCATCCTTCCATAACTAACTTTCAAGATCAAAGATAACAACCTATTGCTCCTTGTAGTGATCAACCCACATCATATCCATATCTTTGATATTGTGAATGATACAATACTTAAAGTTAAATTATCAAGTGATGCTCCCTTTTTTTGGTTTGTTATTTATAATCCTCATTAACTATATTGATAATACATTTATAAGCTTCTTTTAGTACTTCTCTAGAGCGATAATAAGCACATTATGCATCTCTTAAGACATTGATACTCCCACATGGCTACATAGTAGTAAGGTATTGAACCATAACAACATAGATATGAATAATCTTTTACTTCATTCTCTTTTGTAGGTTTTGATGATGTTATAATGAAAATGGCTAGGGTCTTCATATTATCATATTGCTTCCACCACTATTCTTGTGCATACTCTCATTTTTAATTTATATAATATCCTCTTTGTGCCTATTATGAAAATGAACCTTATTTCTATCTATTTTTTTTAATATTATTCACTTTTATATTGAATTCTTACCCTTTGTGTTTCAGGTAAAGGAGCTAAACACGAGGGCAATACTTTTGATTGGAAAAACTAAAGATAACAATTATAAGTGGCCAACCTCCTCTTTAAAATAGTTTTGTTTGATCCTTATCTTTTCCAAGCTTAAAATCATTTCATTTGGATCACACTCTAGATTAGTCGCCCATCCTTTCCTATTCTTCAACATATTACATGTACATATTCTTTACCTTATTATATTTCACAAAACTCTCATTATAATGCATGTTTAAGCAATCATGTTTTCTATATTTATACCTCCCCCTTTCGACCAAAAATAGGCTAAAGGTGGAATTCCACAAAGAGAAAGGATTCCTAATAAAAAAGATGTTTTATGAATAGAATGCGCTTTTTCAAACCACCCACGATAATCATATTTTGACTCTTATCTGGTGAATAACCGACAAAATTTTAGTTATTATTTTAGATGTTTTATTATAAATATATTTCTAGTTTTTAAATATAAGTCAAATAGAATTTACTTTGCTTATGATTTCAAGTATTTATGTGTTCTTTTTATCTTTTTAAATGTTATGTATGATATTATCCCTTAAAGATGAAATTTTATGTTTACGATGTTTTTCTCCACTTCAAAGCACTAGTAGTAAATCAATTCAAACGCTCTATTATTACTTTTGACTTTGATAATATCGAGGAATTTCAAGTATTAGATCAACTTATAACTTACATCTCTTCATGACACTTCTCTTCTTACCTCTCCTCCACATACACCAGAACATAATGGTCTCTCTAAGTGTTGACATCAACATATCATTAAAATTGGTCTATCTTAATTCACTTATGTCTCACTTCTACTCATATATTAGAACTACTCCTTTGTAACTTATGTATATCTCATTAGTCACATGCCTATACTAACACTTCCTCTTTCCTCTCCCTATAAGTCCTTTTTCCACTCTCCACTAAATGACAGAAAACTTAGTATCTTTGGTTGTTTATGTCACTAATAGCTTTATCTTTATGTTAGTCACAAACTTGAATCTTAGATTCCTCTATTGTGTTTGATGGATAGTTACTGACCTAAAATGCATATCTCTGTTTTGATCATTCCATTTTAAAAATCTATGTATCTCATCATATAAAATTTTTAGAATTTGCCTTTCCACTAAAATATATTCAAACTTATCTTAGTACTTAGTGTCTAGAAACACTCTCTAATTAGTGTTTACCTGCACCTTTTTTTCTCATAAAGGTTATGCCACTCAATATATCTTGAATAACCTCTCTTTATGCTTAGATCCATCTCAAAACCAATCTGTATTCAATTGTTTGATATCCTTGATCAACTGTACATCATTTGAAGGTCCATACCATAATTAAAACCCATCCATTTAGTTAATCAAAACAATCGATGACACTATTAATCTTTTATACAATCCATCCTCTCCTTCCTTAGCATTTTCTCCATATCCCCTTCCTACAAAACCAACCACTAATGCTAAAATAATATCTATAAAATCGTCCAAAAACTTAATCTTATCGCTGCTATCAACTTAAACCATCAAACTAAGCCACGTACATTGATGCATGCTCTAAAAAATCTAAAATGGTGTCAGGTTATGTTTGAGGAGTTTGATGTTCTTGTACATAATGGAACAAATGAACTTGTCCCATTTAATTAAACATAAAATATCATTTTTTGTAAATGGATTTTTAGCATTATTCATTTACCTAGTTGTTCTATTGATAGGTATAAAACATGACTAGTGCCTAAAAGGTTTTATCAGCACCCTAATGTTAATTATTATGACATATTTATGCTAGTTATCAAATTTACCATTATTCCCTTAGTTCTCAGTCTTATTGTTAATTATAGGTGGTACATTCATCAATCTGATGTAAAATCATCTTTTTACAAGGTCATCTCTCTAAAGATGTTTACATGGCATAACCATCAAATTTTATCAATCATGATAATCTCACACATATTTGCAAGTTGAGAAATCTTATTTATGGTCTCAAACAAGTACCACCGACTTAGTACCATATGATATAATAATTTTTTAGGGCCTTTAGGTTTGCCAACTCTCATACTAACATTTTACACTTATCCTCAATAATAGTAGTAATCTAATCTACCTCCTTATGCATGTTGATGAAAATTATTATTGGATATTATTCCATTACTTTCAATAATTTATTGATTTTTTAGTAAAAGATCTTTTATAAAATATCTTGGTGATTTGACCTACCATCTTGTTGTTGAAGTTATTACTACTTACAATGGTTTAGTTATATCTCAATGAAAATATATCAAATATCATCTGACTCTTATAAATATGATTGTTGCTAAACCTATCACTACTCCACTTTTAACTTAGTTACACTTACAACTTTTTCTAGATCTACATTGAGAGATGCCTTTAAATATAGAACAAATTTTGTAGTCTCCAATACTTATGCCTCACTTATTTTGACATTGCATATTTTATTAATAAGTTGTCACAATATGTGCATCAACTTACTACTAATTATTGGAATGTTGTGATTTCGGATTTAATCCGAAAATTCTTCCGGGCGATTGAAAAGTTACCGAATAACTTCAAAATATGATGAAAAGCTCCAGAATTAGGAACTAAAACTGATCAAAATGGAAGTTGTTTGAATAGAATTCGGGAAATCTAAAATTATTGGACTAAAATGCCCTTTTTGCAAAATAATGGGTATTGATGATTTTAAACCCATTCAAAATTTTTAAAAGCATCCAATCAATAAATATTGACCTAATTAGAGTATTTCATATTCAATTTGAAAATAAGACGGTTGAGTAATGCTTTCGGGATTTAATTCAATTAGTTCGTCAATTAAATGCATTAAAGGGCAATTTAGTCTATTTTTACTAATTAAGGGCAATTTGGTCTTTTTACACGATTTTAATGGATTGATGACCTTAGAGATTTCCAATGAGATGATGACATGTGTTTGATGAGTCATTACTAATGACAAATAGGAAGGTGACGTGTATCCATTAAATGAGTATAAAATGCAAAACTTAAGACATTTTGTTTCTTTATTTCAACATAAACGTGAGAGTGATGAGAGAGTAATGTGAGAGACAAAAAAAGAAAGGAAAAAGAAGAGAAGTCAAGGGTGAACATCGGCCAAGGAGAAAGGAAGAAGAGTGTAGACATTTTTGATGGAATTTAATGGTGATTTGGAGAAATCCTAAAGTATTCATCAAATACTCAAAAGATTGGAGGAAAAAGTGGTAAGTTTCCTAGCTTAAATTTCTAATTTTTATAGATTTTCTTGAGTGAGATGAATGTGTTTACGTTCAATGTTGTCTTGGTATTACTTTGATGTTTCTTTGCATAGAATTAGTTGAATATGACAAGAGAGGAATGTGTAGTGGGATTCGATCTTAGGTTAACTTGAACCGGTCCCAATTGTTTGGCCATAACTTCACCTACAGACCTCCAAATTGGGTGATTCAAATTGGAGATAAAACCTAAGGTATAGTACTAAAATTTCTAGAAGAAATCTAGACCTAATTCGTAATTAATGATATTGAAATTTGAGATTTAAAATGGTAACCTGTAACCACCTCTGTCTTGAAACAGCTTGTGATATTTGGTACATTTTTCATGATTTAGATGTCTACATGGCATGATTCTTGATGATATAGAGACTAGAGACATAGGGGAACAAATACCTCAAAACCTAATTTGAACATTTACTATGTGAAAATTAAGGAACGAGTAGAGGTATGGATTCTGGACATCCGTAACTCATCATGCATGATTGTGATATGGTGAATTAAATTAGGTAAAATTGTGTTTTGAAGAAATTGGTAAGTTAGAATGGATAAAATATAGTATCTAAGTGACCTTTGAAGTTAGATTTGGAAAGGGTGACCAATAAGTTAGCTTAAAAAAGTAAGCAGAAATATGATTAGCATGCGTGTTACACGATAAGATAGAAATCACAAATTTGGTTAAACCGAATTTATAGTTTTAATGCCTTATTTCCTAATTTGGAAATAAATGTCTAAGCGAAATGCACTTTGTGTAGGTAAAGAAGAGGCACCGAATGCTAAAGTTTGTTTGGAAATAAGTTCACAAAACTGTGAGTGTATTTTAACTGTTTTATATGACAACTTTTTGTAAAAAAATTGATGACATGTGAGTGTTCTTTAAATTGAATTTATGCAAATGATTTTCATTTGATCATGAAATGAATATTTATGCTGAGTTTTATACAAATAATATTTTATAAGTGAATATTGCTAGCATAAGTGTATGCTTTAGCAATATATGAGTTTTAATTTGAAAGTTAAATTTTATATGAGTGAGAGTACATTTAAATACTTCACTTAAGAATTCTCCTATACTTAATTTAAAAAATAAGATGAGTCGTAAATGTGAGAGTTGTTTTTGCCTATGGTACATCAGTAGACTTTATACATGTTATTATACTGGTATATTTATAGCGGTTAACCTATTACAAGTAAGCGATGTAGAACCAGCTCTGTAAATAGTGGTTAACCAGTCACAAGTAAGCGATGTAGAACTAGCTCCGTGACTTGTTTCGCATAAGCAATGCAGAACTAACTCCGTAACTACCAGTATATAGCGGTTAACCTAGTACAGGTAAGCGATGTAGAACTAAATTCGTAACTACTAGTTAACCAGTTGCAAATAAGCAATATAGAACCAACTCCGCAACTTTATGCCTAATGCAACATATAGTAAAGAAACTAGTGATGGTCTATGTTAAGTAAGGAAAGTTATGAAAATCCTACCACAATTTATGTTTAAAGTGATTTGAGAGGTACCATATAGTACCGATTCTAGTAGTTGACTTATTTTTCAGCATTAAAATTTTCAAAAAATATATTACCACTACTGTTTATTGTTTAAGGAAAAAAGAAAATAAAAAATAGAAACTTTTATATTATAAGTTTAATTTCAAAATAGTATTTCAGAAAAGTTGAAATTGTGTTTTACATTATTACCACATTTGATGATGCACGAATAAATTATTATACAAAATGTTTTACCATAAGCTAGCTGTTGTATGGAATATTTTAGTTATGTTATTATAAAAAGTTAACTTTTAGTAAAATGATTACATTCACTAAGCTCCTTTAACTCATCCTTATTTTTATGTTTTTAAACAAACCATCCCAGGTATGCATATAGGTACTACAATAATTGGTACTTCGTCACAAGATTAGTGGTATCGTCATGGACTGCTATGTTTGTGTCATTTTGATATGTACATTTGGGTAAAGAATGGATGTTTATAAAGGCTTTTAAATGAAATGCTTGAATATGTTTGAGCTTTTTAAAGTTTATTGTAATGATTGTTGAGAATTATTTGTTTGAGTTACTTGTGAGTGGAGTTGAAGTCCATAATTTGTAGTTGAGAAAATGGTATGAATATAAAAGTGTTTTAAAATGTGTTACGCAGGTTTTTGAAATTTGGGAATCTTAAAAAAGCAATCGTTAGACTATCAAAACTTTTAATCAAACCTTTGAAAAAAAAGTTCTTACTATTTTCAGCACTTGTAAAAGTTAAAGTATAAAAGGTTTTTAATAGTTGAATGGCTTGGCTTTACAGGAATCTTTCGGTTAAGTTAGAGATCGATTGGGAGGCTACTATGGGTCACCAACTCGCCAGGAGGGCTCCACTCGGATTTCAGAAAGGGAACTCCAGGATGGGTCCTTTCAACATATGTTTCCTTTTATTAAATGAATATTTTAATTTTACTCATTTTAGATTATTGATTATTTTGAGTTTAAAATTTCTAACTTATTTTTCAATCATTATTGTTATTACTTTTCTTATCATCCTTTGATTGCTTTTCTTTTCATCTATATTATGGAATAATTATTAATTATTATAATATATAAAAAGAAATAAATTCAAATGAGTATTTAAATAATTCGTTCAAAAAATTTGGTTACCATTATATTTTAAAAAATAATTGTTAATATTTTCAGTTTATCTTATATTTTATTTTAATGGAACTAACTAAAATTAAATAAATATAGTAAAACTTACTTGGAAACAAGTCATTACTAATATATAAGGAAAGCAACTACAAAGTCGATAAAAATCTATTACTAATAGTTTTGCCAAATTTTATTTTAAATTTTTATTGTTAATATCATATAAACTAATTTTTATTCAATTTTTTTATCATAAATCTCAACTAAACATCTTTTTTTTTAATTTTTAGAGCAGAAGTGTTGCTGTGGTGTCTTGGAAAACAAAGAAACTCCTTGTCTCTAGATCCTCCATCGAAGAAGAATATCATAGTATGGGAAAATGTTTGTTTGCTCTACTGTTTCTTATAAATAGGGGAGCTAGCATTTCTTGCTTAACCCTTTTTGTAAAAGTTACAGAGTTCTCTCAACCTATTTTGTGGATACCATTAGAGGCCGGATATTTGTGCGGCTATGGTGGTTGAGACAAATTGGTTTTGGAAATAGTTCGAGAGATATGACAAGATTATTATCAAGCTTCGAAATAAGATACAAATTAAGTTTCTCCTTTATTATGATTTGTGTTAATCATTTTATAGAATTAAAGAGATCTTGATTTTCGGAAAATCAAAAATTGCGAAAATGTTTCATAAATTCCGCTCAATTATAATCAGATCCCACCCGGTTTCTCAACACTAAAATGTACGTTTTTTTCTTGTTATGTCCAGATACTATATGAAGTTTTTATGTTTAAATGTTTTGTTTCTTCACAGATCATTAAATTGTAGAACGTTTCTTCTTAGCTTATAAATAGGTTTGTGAGCTCAATCAGACTAATTGCGTGCATATATTTGGGATATATATGTACTTCACAGCTGGAACATAATCTCTCTCATTAATTGTGTATATCCTCATAATTCTAAAAGTACTGTTTCAACTATAGTTTTTGTTTTGCATAGCTAATTAACATCTGTATACTCCCATAAAATTTATGATACTACTCTCCCAATTCACATGCCACTTTAATCTGTCACTATAAAACGTCTCTTTTTTTTTCTGATAGTATATGTATGCAGATTGCAGGCAACTCAGAGCTCAGTATGAACAACGTCCTCATTTCTGGGTCCTTCAAGCTCAACTGTTACTGTCTGCTCTATGACACTGTACTCTTTGACAGTTTCATCTTGCTCAGTAACAGCTTTGTCTTTGTCATGGGAAGTTAGGCAGTCAGCTGATGGATGGACAATTCCGTATCCAAAACCTTCTGCAGAGTGGCAGTAAGTTTCAACTGTCCCATCCTTTTTCTCCAAGTAGATGTTCGTGAGGATAATTTTGCTACATGGAACTGTATCACTACAAGCAAATTTCATGGCCTCAGCACTCTTTGTTGTCCCACTGATGTTACGGTACATGATCTCACTTACTTCAACAGCAGCAGTCTAACAAGAAAAAGCACAAGGACCATGTCCACAATCAGCACAGGGTTCTTGTTGGGAGATCAAGTTGCCTGAAATGCAAACTCCTGAGAGTTGGCAACTTCATGGCAGGTCCATTATATACCAAAAGTGTAGAGAGGATGGAATGAAATTTCAAAATGCTACCTGGTTTTTGCAGGCTATTGGGGAATCACAGTAGAACTGATCAATGATAATGGGGTTTGCAACATTTTCCATCCTCACATTTTCATATCGCACGCCACGAACATAGCCACTTCCTCCCTGTACCAGGTGATGAAGTAAATGTAAGTTTAGCATCAAAAATGAATTTCCAGGAACAGCTCCTCACTACCCAATATAACTGATGGCTTTACCTGCCAGGTCTTGATCCTCAGGCCATTAGTTGCATCCCTAATGAATGCTGTGTCCACTACCACTTTTGTGACTATTCCAACAGTGTTGCCCTTTCCGAGGCTTCCAATGCTGAATTGCAGAATAGATTCAATAGATTGAGTGATGGCTAATTTGTATCTGCAATTTCTGTCTCAGGAATTTTTATGAAGTAGGATCTGAAGTTAGACACTGAGAAGTACCTGATTCCATGTCCTGGTCCACAGAATATTCCCTTCATCTTGATACTTGAGCTACCACTGACGATGGAGATGCAATCATCACCTGAATGTACCATGAGAATCATCACAGGTATCTGTCAATATTTTAGTCAATGATCATATAATATTGCAACTTTGATGGAAAGAGATTTGCCTTCAATGCTTGCCATTAGTTTTCAGAATCAGTGTTCTCATGTCCTTATATTATGGTCTGTTTTTAAGTCAAATTGAAGACATTTACTTTAAGAATGCAATATACTTGGCTCTACCTTTCATTCTATTTCGCTTCAATTCGTGAACAGAACAGAATTTAGAAGAGAAAACAGATAGAGGAGGGACCTGTTCCAATTTTGCAGTCTTGCAGAACAACGTTGGTTGATCCCGTGATATGGATTCCATCAGTATTAGGACTATCTTCTGGAGCTGAAACAAGCACTTGAGATACCCTGACAGAATTGCATCGGGAAATCACAAAGTGCATCTGTTGACTGTTTTGAATGGTAAGCCCTTTCACCTTCACAGCTGAGCTTGAATCAATAGTTAACGCCTGCAGAAAAGAAATGTGTTCATTTTAGCTTCTAAAGATTCGATTGGAAGTGTAATGCAAAATGGAAAAAGGTCCTTACAGTTGGTGCTTCTTTGCAAGGCTGTATGAGAGAAATAAAAGAAAGTTTTGTTAGTGAAAAAGCAAATTGATGCACTCAATAATAGAGTAGATAAAAAGGAAAGGAAGCAAATTACATTGGCCTTGTTCTTTTTGCAAGAAGCAGCCCACCACTTGCTTCCTGAGCCATCAATAACTCCATTCCCTTGAAACACAACTCCGGTGAGTTTGGAGAAGTCGAGCCAGATTCTTGGAAGCTTTGGATCCCAGTTCTCAGGTTCATCTGGGGCTTTTATTGTTCCATCAATCTGCACGCCATAAATTATAACCAAATTTTTGACGATGGCAATAGATAGTAGCATTGCATGCAGAGAAACTAAAAGGCATTGCATGAACAGAAAGTTGAAGAACTGGAAGAACAGGTCACCTGAATGATGAGCTTATCCTGGCAAGGACCTATAAATTTTGTTGCGCTAACTAAATAGCTGCGTCCTGGGGGAACCAATAACACTGATCTTGGAGTAGAACAAGCTGTCCCCCAAGCATTTACAAAGGCCTGAAACAACGTAATAGAACATGAAAACAAGAACAATATAGTTCCAGCAATTGGTATATCGAATGTTCACCTGGGTATCGTCTGAAACTCCATCTCCAACTGCACCAAAGCTATCCACATTCACAAGAACTTTGTTGCCACGTTCACTTGTCCATAAAGGCATATCAAAAAGGTCCACCTCGTTTTCTTCTTCTATCTCAAACCTTTGTAGCTCCTCAAGCATGCCAATATTGTAGTATGCCATGTTTCCTGCAACTCCATAAGCCATTGCCAACATACCAAGAAAGGAAATGATGAACAATTTGTCCATGTTTTTTTGTCTCTTCTGTCTGCTTTGCAAAACTTGTTAACTTCGTATAACTCCTAGCAAACACCAGATTTTAATTTATATCTGCAGATTAAAGTAGGAAAATGAAGGGTTTTATTGACTATCTGGCTTGGCTTATAAGGACATAAAGACCTCCATTTTCTACATGCCCACACTTAAAGTACACGGGAAAATTTTTAAGTTCTTTGCTTTACTCTTCAACCAGTAGAAGGAAGTTCGCCACTAAAAAGAGTTACAAAAATTCTGCTTTTACCTTCTGCTCTCTCCCCAATACAAAACGGATAAAATTATTACTCAGACGAAAATGCGTTCCAACCAAATTCGATTCCTTAATTCATACAATACATCATTACATACATACACAGAACAGAAGGAGCAATTCAAAATCCTACAAGAGAGAAAGACATCAATTGCTTCGCTGAACCTAACAGGGCAACTAAAACTAAGGCCCCAGCCGTCATCTGTCACATGCAAACCGAATTCTTCAAACAAAAGCAATCTCATTGCATGTAACACTTCAAATAAATGGCCTAAATCTTCATCATATCAAATGCAGAATTTTTGTTAGCCATCTCTGGCTCCATGTTTGATGCTTAATTCCAACCTCCATTTTGAAAAGGATTTCTATCTCAATGTCAGTTCTTCACCTCAATCAAACCGCAACCAATATCTGCTGTCATCTTCCTTGCTATGCCAATCTCTCTAATCTGCATTCAGGCTTCCAATTGACCAATCTCAGCAAAAACATTTGACAACTTGCAAATGTATTCCAGAATTTCTTGTAGTATCTCATCGTACTTCTGGAGCTCTTCTTCCTATCATTTATTCCTGTTGATTCTGCAGCCTCGCAACAATGAGTTCCACATCACAAAATCACTCTCTCCTAGTGCCAGTGTCAGGTTTTGAATCATTTTGAATCATTGCTTTAAGCAACTTGAGACATTCAGTTCCCATTACATTACATGTGAAGCCACTGATGATTAATGTGAACCAGATTATATTTGGTGAGGGAAGTTGACAAAAACCTTAGTGAAAGCTTAACATCACCAGACCTCAAATATTCATCAATCAAGGAACATGAAACGGTAATGTCAGCTTTAAAGCTTGATTCTATTGCACAACATGAAACAAGCTGCAACTGGTCATTGGAAAGTATGACCTCATTCAGCCGAGTGTCTTCACCAGTCATAAAACCAAAGATCTAAATACAGACTCCACAATGCCATGCTGCAACAAAGATGTCGATAATAAGTTTCACTACTCCAAATTTCTCTCGGGAACATTTTCGTACACAGACGCTGAAACCTCAATATCCTTGCATTTACCATACTTGTCAATGAGCGCCGGTTGTATGGGTACTTTCACATTACAGAACAATGAATTTGACGTCGAAGTTTTAAGATTCCTGGCTCTACTTAACAAATTCAAGAACCCAACAAATTAACGATTTGTTGGCTTCCTCCTAAAGATCTGCATCAAGCGAAATAACTCTAAGAGAAGACACTAATAGGTCATTGTCTGCATAGAAGAAAACTATTGCACTCCACGAGGTTGCAAATCCCAAATAAATGGCTTCTAATGATTTCCTTGCACGTGATAAACTATTACAAGCAGAGTAGAAGTCCGAAATCTCGCGTTTACAGATCCAAACTTAATCACATGACAGTTAGCTGAAGATTTGATGGCATCTTCAACCGCAACGAAGAGGCTGAGGATGATAAAGGCACTAGTATTGCATTGGTGTTAAAAAAGTTGCTATTTTGCGATATATGGGGCTGTATGTTGAAATTTGAATTAATGATCCAAATCCACTGGATTTGTTAAACACGAGAGCTTTTCACCGAACAAGGAAGGACCCAGAAAACCAAAGTTAAATTTCTTCCAGCCTGTCTCCACCAAAGGTAAGAACCGACATTCCTGGTTTAATCGTTAACCATGAATTGCCGCAAGTACTTTTAATCTTCCTTTACCACGTACTACGGTTGTGATTCGTTGAGAAAGATGACACGATGCTTTAAGGCAACTCCAAGATGAACCCAGTTGGTGGCTATTTTTTGTCAAGAAAGTGGCTTTCAATTTGTCAACGATCGTCCTCTTGGCTTGCAGAAAATCTCTTCGGGCCAAAGACACCTCAAAAGCATACATTTCACATGCTTCCAAATCTCCTGAACAATATTTGGAACCTACAAATGTTTCGAAGCAAAATTTGGTTGGGAAATCGCCAAAAAGAGAACTCCTAAGAATAAAGCAAAATGACGCAGGCAATTATATCTGAACAATCCCAGAACGCTAAAAATAACTTCGATATTGGCAAACATTACCAGCCAGTCTTGTACGCGAGCAGGCAAGTGCTCTATATATACATACACAATTACCCTCAAAACAGAAGCATAGGGGTTTGCTTCAAAGATTAAGGTTTACTTTTTCCTTATTAAGTCGACAAAGTCGGTTTACAGGAGTATGGACACAAACACCAATAATTTATAGGAACCTGGAGGGCAATGTTATTAACATGTTGCTGCTATAGCCTCCAAAAGAGAAGCTACAATATTCATCTGGGTTTCTTCATCAATTCTAGAAAATAGAGGGACATGAACAAATAGAGATTTGTGGCCTTTCTGTTCTGCAAAACGAAGAGAGTGATAGTAAACAAAGTTACAAACAAATCGGCCCGCATCATCTGATAGAATCACATCATAGCCCTTCTTCTTCACGAACTTTTGTATCTCCTCTGCAGGGCAAGAAGTCTTGACCAAAACATAAAATTGAGAGAAAGAGACGTTAGTATTCATACGTGAACAGAAAGAATGAGGAGTGAAAACTGTTGTTTCCATTTTTGCTTTTTTTTGGGTGTGGTGCAGGACCCAACTGTGTACAGAAAGAATGAGGAGTGGGAAATGTTGTTTTTTCTTTCTCTTATTGTATTTCTTTTTTCTGGTCTAACGTTAGTATTCATACGTGAACAGAAAGAATGAGGAGTGAGAAATGTTGTTTCCATTTTTGCTTTTTTTTGGGTGTGGTGCAGGACCCAACTGTGTACAGAAAGAATGAGGAGTGGGAAAT
>JAOSBN010000001.1:5130312-5150585 GCA_027563595.1 Erythroxylum suave
ACTGTACAATATATCAGTGGACTATTTTGCAAATTTTTAAAATTTCAAGGACTATTTTATAAATATAAAAAATTGTCTGGTACGGTACCCGATATTGTCCGATATCGGTACAGTATCGTACCAGAACTGAATCCGGTACTGAGTCCGGTACGATATTCAGAACATTGCTATCCTCTGTATAAATGGAGGTAGTCGCCTAAAGACCTATTTTTGAAGCATTGTTTTGCTAGCGTATGTCAGAAACCAATTCCAGCGTCGTTTTGCAGACCTGCGAGGATATTGAGAGTTAAATTTTGAAGTACAACGAATTCAGAGTTACAGGCATCAGTTTTCAGGTCTGCCTTACTATTTTTCAATTAATAAGGTAATTCATTGTACAAAGTTACAATATTATGCAAATTCAATAAAAACTTCTTGGACTTAATAATGAAAGAGAGCGACAACGTTTTGAGTCCCAAAATGGCCTTTTTTTCTTAAAAAATAAAAAATTGATTGATAGATAGTAATAAAGAGGAGAACAAAAAGTTTGGAGAGGAATTAACTCTAACGACAACGTTCCACGGGAGAGAGAGAAGGAAAAAAAAATAAACGACAACGTTTTAGTCAAAACGGTAAAACCATCCACAACAGAGGATCGTGTCTTCCTTATTTACACAATTAGGGTTGGGCGTTGAGAGAGTTTCCAAGGCGATTGTTCCCTCCACGCAAGATCAGACGCCGAAGGTAATGAATTTGTATTCTGGATGCATGCGCATACTTCATCTTGCTTCCTTTAAACAATGTTGTGCTTTTCTGGTTAAAACTAGATGCCTCCCTCGTCCTTCCTCACTTGGTAATAGCTTCTCAATTTTTGGTTCAAATCCCTAATCCGTAATCCCGACATTCGTGGACACTTCTTATAGGTTTTCTCTTCACTAGCTAGACAAGATAGTTAGAGCTAAGAGAGAATGATTATTCCAGTTCGCTGCTTCACATGTGGCAAGGTACCAATTTCTATGGATTGTGTTGGGGAGTTTTCTAGTTCTAGTATTTTTGAGGTTAAATTCTAAGCTGTGGTTTTGTTGCTTGATCTGGCTAGGTGATCGGAAACAAATGGGACATGTATCTCGACCTTCTTCAGGCGGATTACAGTGAAGGGTGAGACTCGAAATTATTATTATTTTTCTTTATTTCCTTTTCTTCAATATTTTTTTTGTGAGCAAAGAAGGGTTTTCTTGTATATCTATATATATAGTTTCTCCGCTGCAGTGGTGAATTCGTAGATGGGATTTTTTTGGTTTTGATTTTTCTACATGAATCTACAGCATCATATGTGGAAGATTTTCCATTTATCTGCTGTGATTTGGTGGCAGACTATTGTCGGGGTTGTTATACTTGTTTGTTCCCCTTTAAATTTGCTTCATACTTACCGGCAAATGGTATGGTTTTATTTAGTTATATGTTTATCCCATTTTCAATTTTCTTGTTTATTTTGGTTATGAAGTCTACTTGATAAGCAAAAGGTATCAACTTTTAGTTTCCATGATTCTTTTCCGTTATCGACTTTTAAGTCTTACATTTCATATTTTGGTTAGGTTAGTCCACAAATTCTTGCAATAGATCGAGAGAAATCTTTTTACAACCCTTTGTATGTTAACAGTTTATGTTTGCTATTAATTTTATGCTTCATTCTTTATGAACATTTGACATTCCATTTCAAACCATTTATTTTCAGCGACTTTTTTCTCTGATTCTAGATTGTGTCAAGTGTGACGAAGTAGGGCAATGTGATTCAACTAATCCAGAAAGATTTTGATGGAAGATTGTCAAACTGGATAGCTTGAGTGTGGTTCTTAAGTTCCAGTTTTGTGTTAAAGATGCATCACTTGCTTTATTGATTGATCAACACTATTAAATGCTGATCCCTTATTTTATTATATGAATTATAACGTTTGCAGGATGGTAGCTCCTATCGTTCCAAAATATATTTGTGACCTTTGTTAGAAATAATTATGAATTTGTGATAATTAAGTGTTTTGTATGCAGAGATGCGCTTGATGCACTTGGCTTGGTCCGGTATTGCTGTAGACGAATGCTAATGACTCATGTTGACCTAATTGAGAAGCTTTTGAACTATAACAGTAATCTCTCTACCCCCCTGCATGTACATGTGTCCTTACAGTGACATTTCGTTTTAATATCGAGTTTCTTCTGCAGCTTTGGACAAATCTGAAACCAGTTAAGTAAACTTCTACATTAACAAGGGCTCCGAAGTTGATTGTCATGGATGTCTTGAAGAAATCTGGGATATGTGCAGAGTCTCTCCGTCTTCTGTTTCCATATTGCTTCCGCAGCTAGTTTTTATTTCACCTTGCTTGTGGAATGAAGGAACCTGAGATTGAGGCTAAGTTTTGGGAATATGTACCATTGCTTTACATTTTGTCACATCGAAACTAGCCTTCTTGTAGACATGAATATAAGGGGTATGTGGATTAAATTCTCCTTTAGCTGCCATGTTAAACCATTATGGAAACCTCAGTTTTCCAGAGCTTTGAGTGGATCATGGGTTGAAAATCCGGTAGAGTAATGAAGCAAAACAAAATTATGGACAACTTGAAAGATAGGTAAATTGAGATGACAAATATTCTCCACTAATTATATAGAGTTGCTAATTTCAGTTCGTTCCCAAGGAAAAAAGATGGACTATGGGCTACCTGAATGGCAAATAAACCAGTAATGTTTTTATTATATTTTGTAACTTTCGAGGGTTATCTAATCTTAAATTAGAGATATGTGATTTTTTTTTTTCACAAGACCGGTAGGGGAAGATTTTTTTGCTTGATTGGGGGGATCCACTTTCCTCTAACCTATACAGGAGGCGAGAGTATAAGCAAAAGGTAAAGAAGCTTATTCTTTGGGAAGACTATTCTCTGCACCGCGAGAGTTCTATATCTATATTCTCTTTTGGCGGGAGAGAAATCGAGCCAATAACAATAAAAAATATGAAAGCATAGGATTCTCCATACCTTAGATAAGCTTTCAATTGGAGTGCGCTTTGTTGAAGTTGAGTTCTTTGATCAAGACGAACCCCAGTAGGGAGACAGGCTGTACTATCAGGTAAAAAGACTCGATAACTATTATAAGTGCTACTAAAATATAGTCACTTTTTTTTTCTACAATGAGAAACTCATAGTCACTATTTTTTAAGTATATATAAGATAAAATTTTGAGGACGCATAATAATCCATCATATGTAAAATTTAGATAAACTACTTGAAGAGGTAATGAATTAAAGTCAAGTGATAAGTTTAATTCAAATGATTTGTAATAGGAGAGAAAATATGCTCCCAATATAAAATATTTAAAAATATATGAAAATTAAATTCAATACAAATAAATCCGATCGTTGTTCTCCGGCGATGAAGCCAAATTTAAAATAGTGCTAGACGAAAGCATTTGGAAAAAACCCAAATGTTACAATATGGTCCTTAAAAGTTGTCGTCTGGTTTGGACTTAATAATGAAACAAAACAACAACGTTTAGAGTCCCAAAATGTTGTTGTTTGTGTCTTTGGCCCTGTTTAGCAATCAGTTAATTATATTAGTTGTTAGCTGATAGCTGATTATAATAGTTGATTTGATCAACGGATTGTCTTAGCTCTTTGGTTAAAGATGTTTGGTAAAATTCGTTATATAGTATTAGTTATTTATGTGTAAAATGACTTATGAGGACATTACTTTTAAAAAAAGTTATAAGGGTAATTAATATTAAATATCTTAGCATTTCATTGAATATTTTTATAGGGATTTAGATTTTAGATATTTAATTCGACAAAAATTAAGTTTATAACTTTAATAAAAAAATATTGAACAAACAACAACAACAACAACAACAACAACAACAACAATAACAACAAAAATAATAATAATAACAACAATAATAACAATAACAACAATAACAACAACAATAATGATGATGATGATACATCCAAACATAAAATATAACAATCCAAATTAAGTTTAACAACACAATTCAAATAGGGCAAAAGAAATAAACACCATCATGTAAACTAGAAGCAATATTTTCACGAATAGTTGTCATCTCCCAAGTTCTCTGTTCTTCAATTTCTTCTTGTGTAGAGTTAACTTCAATATCTTGAAATACATCTGGAGGTATAAATTCAGGATCTTGATCGATGATGCTAAAAACCGGGTTGTCAATTGTACTTCTTCTAATATAGTTATGCAATGCAAAAGCTGCACAAATTATTTTATTTTGATCCATCAATGAATACTTAAGGCATTTTCTCTAATATCTTCTATCGAGCCTTAAGAACACCGAAAGCCCTCTCAATACAACTTCTCAATGCTGAATGAGTTCGATTAAAAACTTCTCGAGATCCTCTTGGATTTGCACCACGAAACTCCGAATGATGATATCTTATCTTTGGGTAAGGTGTCAAATATCCTTCTCTTCCTGGATAGCCTTTGTCAACCAAGCAATATTTACCTAAGTTTCTATAGAAGCAATATAATTAGTATAAATGATATAATAAAAGTCTAAATCAGGAATAGCAAATCTTACAAAATTTAAAATTACCTATTGGTGGTTTTGGAAATTTAAGTCTCGGATTACTGATTGTATTAAGGAAAATACGAGAACCGTGCGTTGATCCCTCCCAACCCACTAAAACATATGTAAATAGTAAGTTAAAGTTACATGTTGCCAATACATTTGTTGTTGTTATTCCTTTTCGTCCTCTAAATCTTATTTGATCATCCTCTACAACAACTACCGCTATATGTATACCATCAATAGCTCCAATGCAATCCTAATATAAAACAATAATTATAAGATGATAAAACAATAGTTTTCAATGGAAAATATAATGAAGGGAGAGGAAGAACATATTCAATTACCTTAAAATGTGACAAATATCTAACATCATTGGAAATTTGTGGTGGAAAGTCCTTGAATTCGAGATCTTTTGGTACGAGTAGATCCCTTGAAAATCCATCCATAGCAGTTAAATTTTTTAAAAAAACTCTACTCACAATTTCACCAAAATGTTGAAAACGCTCTTGGATATCTCTATTAGAGGAACCTTTACTTAGAATATACATGAATAAATCGACTTTCTCCAAAATAGACATCCTATTCGAAGGTCTCAAACCATAATTATTTTCCAAAACCATACATAGTTGATGAAACGTGTTTTGATTCATTTTAACTGTATTAAAATACAATTTTTCATGACCATTCAATAATTCATTCATCTATATTTCTCATGTTTGATAGGAAGTTATGCATGGTACCTTGTATATGTGGTTAAAAAAATACACGCTCATGTAACCCATTACATAAGCCACTGTGTCCCAAATGTCAATCTCATTGTCCAAAAATTGCTTCATTTGTAGAAGTTGCATAATTTGCATAACATTATCATCCATACCTACGGATCAATAAATAAAATTATATTGTAAATAAACAAGACACTTATATGTCTGAATATAAAGAAATAAATAATATAGTACGTAATAAAATTATAGATTACCAACAAGATAACATAATATAATAAAATATGCTAATCAAATTCATAATTACTTAAAATACACCATGTTAACATAAGTGCACAAATAATAAAAACAATAAACTAAACATAGTAATAGATAGATAGAAACTATATTTAATGTTTTTTTTTATGTTTGTCATACTCACACATAAACTTTATATATTCAACTTTCTTTGTATCATCTATTAAACAAAAAAAAGAACCTTTTTTGCGGATCTTCAATCAACATGCAAGCAAAGTAAAATTCAAGAGTACCAGTCTTTAAACTAAGAAAAGTACATATTTTTCTCAAAGCATTCGTAACATCATGATGTGACACACTAGTACCAATACTTTGCGATGCATCAATATTCATCGTGTCCAAAACTTTTGTAATGAATCTATTTATCTCCATTGTTGTACTCTGTCTCTCTTAAATCAATTGCATCATATCGTCGAGCCTTTCATACATTGCTTCAGATCTTCCTACCCTTTTAGCAGAATTAGTTCTTGCACTCTTGTTACTTTGTGAATTATCACCCTCAAAACCTTTTGCATCTTCTTCTGTCACTCCCTTCATCATGTGTGGCTTGAGAAGTCGGGGTAAGTTCTCTCTACACTTCTTCCCAATTGTTTAGACCACTAGTCTCATCTACATTCTCATGATCATGATAGCCTGACAATCGATGATGAACATTATAAGTATTAGGTGGAGAAGGAATATATGCTTCCTCAACTTCTTGTTGTCCTTGTGGAGGGTCAGCCACAGGACAAAATGTAGTCTCTCCTCGGGCCAAACATCCAAAAAGTTGATTCAACTTACATTCAAACTCAGGTTCAAGCCCTTCCTCTTTAAATGTTTTAAAATTGATGTCCTACAAAAAATTAAATAACTTTTATTTAACTAACTATTTAGCATTAGAGTAAAGGAAAATAACTTGAATTAGGGAAAATGTATAACCTTAATCTTCAAAGTCCACCACTCCTCAGTAGCAGCAATTGTTCCTTTGTCATAATTCCATCCTAATCCCGTTTCTTTTCCTTTCAACAATTTCCAAAGACTCCATCTAGTTCTCATCGAATCAAACTTATTCTTAAGCTTAGTTTTATCTCATGGTAAGTTGGTTGCTTTGTGAAACTCCTCCTCCACCTTTATGGTAATCTTTAACAAATAACTCCACCACATTTTCCCTTACTCCTTTCAATATCTTGGTTACAAATGTCACAAAAGATAAAAAGAATTTCTTTTAGCTAATGAATCCTACCTCTATCATTCTCCCATTGGCTTCCTCTTTTGTTTCCTTTTTGAGATGATGCCATCGAATCATATAAGATCAAAGATTATATGCTAGTTAATCAATTTGCAATTGATTTCACTATTTAATTAGTTTTACTAACTTGAATTAAACTATTTCAACAAAATAAATATATAAATACTTTTTATCATCATAATATTTTTATTAATTACTTAATTTAAAATTATTTGATCTCTTAATTTAAAATGAGTAATATAATTAACTTGTGAATATTATTAAAAATTATATAAAATTGTAATATATTTTTATTTAAAAATTATATTATAAAAACATTTTTTATTAAATTACAATTTTTTATATATAATAATTTAATAAAATTATACTTCTTTTAGTAACAAAAAATTTGTAAATATTAAATAATCAAATTTTTATCATGATTACAAAAGCATCTTAAGAAGATTTGGAAAAAAATAAAAAATCTAGAAAAAAACTTCTTAAACATAAAAAAAAGAGAGGAAAAAGAGAGTTAGGATAAAACACAATAGTTACAAATTAGGTCTCCGTAGAATGATATAGGATAGTTCTAAATTAACAAAGCCATTATTTTTAATAATCATACTTTTTTGTTCACTTTTAAGATAACATTTCAAAAACATGAGTGTGCGATAAAATATAAAAATATTAATGTGAACATTTTCTTTTAAAATTGCATATTTATTGTGAATAAAAAATTAATTAAATATTTTTCTTTTAAATTATTGTTTGTTTTATATATAATAATTTAAGAAAATATTACATTTTGATAACAAAATAATTATTAAATAATTAAATAATATTCAAAAATGATTTTCAAGTTATTACCATCCTAATCTATTAGGATGCTTTCAGTTAAATCAAATCCAAACTATAATTTGGTTATTGCTCCGAGCCTCTATCAAACCCCCATCATCTACTCACATGTACATATCGTACATTAAGCAAAGTATTTGTAATACCAGAAAGGTTTTTGAAAAGAATTCAGTAATAAATAATACTAGAAAATGATAAATATATACAAATTTTTTTTGTAGCATTTTAAAAACATACATAAACATATAAACATTCTATTTTATTCGAGTATTGATTTATATATTAATAAATGAAGAACATTTATCATACTACATACTATACTTATCTGTACAATTAAAAATAATTGATTCTAGCTAGGCCAGTACCCAAACTTTTTGTATTAGTATTAGACATTTCAATGTAAAAAAAAATTTCAAATCCTGAATTATAATCCTTACCACTCCACCCTAGGGTCTTGACACTAATTAAGAACAAAAAATGATTACATGCCATTTGTATATCTTAGGTCACCTTTGGTTCAAGTTAATGCTCTGTTAAAAGAAAAGGTTGGTGTTAATGCTGCTGTGATTGTCTAAATGGTTAAATAACTACAAGTGGAGCCAAATTCATAAATGTATACAACAAAAATCAATTCTAGTAATCTTCACATGACCTAGTAATTATTTTACTCTAGGCTTAGGTGCTCAACAAAGCAAATAAATCTCCTAACTCTATTCAAAATAACAATAACACAATCATCTTATATTTTTTAAAACGTATGAGTCAATCTCTACACATAACAAGAACAAAATCAATTTCATTCTCCTTTCTTATCGCATAAGTTCGTCAATCTTTAAGGACTATACAAGTTAAATATAGTTAGAACTAAATGCTTCAACGCAAATGGATCTATATACATTCAATATGATGTTACTATAACTATCCAAGCACTAACACCGAATAAGTAACAAGTTTAAGAAACAAAGTAACAAGCAGTAACTACACAAACCCGATAAGAACTCAAAAACACAAGATTCAATTCAAAAAATATAAACAATCCTCCTTTCAATCAAATGAGGCATAATCAGAACATAGAAAGAACAAAACTTACAAAACTTACAAATGAAAACAAAGAAAGAAAGCATTGGCATTAAAGAAAACTGCGAACAACTCACCAGAAAGCAAGATCCAAGTGAACCTACAAGAAATCGGTAAAGAAGAGTCACTGATAAGGTAATGTAAGATTGTGTTAGCTGTTCCATTTTAAAGGTGAAAAGAGACAGTTGAGTAGCTGTGAGTAATCAATGAAGTTAAATGCAATAAATACATAGTTGCTACTTTCTACAAACACTGACAATATACTTCGGTTCAAACAGTTACACTGCAGTAAATCCATATATACCTTAACTACTATCAGACTTCATTTAATGAAACAAAAGCTATCTCAGATTTCATTCATTAAATGTCAGATTGCATTCATTAAATCTCATATTGCTGATGTTCAATTAAATCAATTACAGCTACAACCATCAATCACTAGCACAGATAGCTACCTCAAAGTCTAAAAGCAAAACTAGTCAAGTTGTCTAGTAAGAATACGAGTGGTGCATGACTTAGCTCTTGCCTTATAGTATACCGCAGTGTTCCTCTTTGTCCTGTAACATTGAAGTCGTCAATATAGCTATTCCTTGTCTGGATTGGACACTGAGTTATGTAAGCTAGTCCATCTGCACATCCATTGCAATATTACTTGAATCCATGCCTACAGCAAAATCCATGCCACATTAACCAATAACGGCCAACATTTATAAATCAATTTTTCGCTTTTTCTCTAGCTAATTTTGATTTTGAATCACCCACAGGTTAGTGTATAATTGCATGCATTTAACTCACATCAAACTGAAACTTCTTTATAGCAGCTTCAGCTAGAAAACAAAAGAAACCCAAAATTCCAATAAAAGCAAAGGTTAACCTTGCCATTGATCTTCCAGTATTTTCTTATTATTTGTATTGTCTTTTATATTTTAATAAATTATTTTTTTTATCTTTTTATTTAAAATTTAATATTTTTTATTCTGATTTTGTTTTATTGTTATTTTTACACAATTTTTTTTGGCTTTTGTTTTCTTTAAACAGTTCTGGAAAACTTTTTGTTTTCTTTTTCTTTTCTCCTTTTCCTGTGGTTCTATGAAAAATAAGCCTATTTGTAAGTTAAGATAAGGTCATGTACTTCTGAACATCCCCTCAATTCACGCCTCAATGAGATTTTTACCGAGCTGTTATTGTTATTATATTAGATCGATATGTCCATATTTCCTTTGAGTAGTGCTTGTAGAACTGGTAACTTATGAACCAACCTATTCAATTAGTCTCACTTGATTCAGTTAGTCTTAAGACTTATTAAAATTAAAACTAGGAACTCTATAATAACCTTTGTCAAATTGGTTATATCCTAGATCCTTATTTGGTGTGCGTAAGAGAAGGAACCTTTAAGTTATATTGTTTTTAACAAAGAAAGAATAAAATTTATTAATAAAAAATAGAGTTATGAGCATATAAGTGGTTGAGGGGAATACCCCTTAAAACAAGATAATATCAGTAGCTATTTAACTAGGTAAAACAAAAAAAATTCAATAATGACGAACTAGAGAATGTTGATGTTGATGTTGCTAGGAGAGTTGCTTAACGCCATAAGCTCCTTGACTTTATCTAGAATTTCAATGATAGTAATGTCTATATGCTTGGTCTTGGATTCAAAACGCCTTATATTTCTCTCTTTCCATATAGATTGGACACACATGGTAATAACTGCCATATGAGACGAGATCATGGGACTTATTTGAGCTGCCAAGGACTGAATAACAGTAGAGAAGGTATTCTCTTATGTAAGCCAACAACATGACATTAGAACAACTTCTTGTACCTGATTAGTCAACTCAAACATAAAAAATAAATGATCTTTAGTTTCTTCCTGGATTTGATAGAAGGGGAAAAACACATTAATGCTCAAATATCTAATAAGTAATCATATTCAACTTGTTTTGTATACCGAGTCATAATAGAAAAATTTTTTTCTTGGTGGGATAATTTTGTGCCATATGATTTGATGCCATAACTCCTCTGGTTTCCTTGTCCCAAATAGGTCTTGAAGGACTTTATTTGATAATTTGTGAGTTGGTCTGTTATATACTTATAAAGAAAACACATGCAAGGCAGGCATAAATTATATGTATTTTTTTTTTGCAAGTTCTTTCAATTTGTATAATAAACAGATATTAGTTAACGAATAAAAATAGTAGGAGCCTGTCAAACGATAAACCCTTTTAAATGACAAGAGCCTGATAGGTGATAGGAGCCTTTTGGAGGATAGGACCCTGCTTAATCAAAAAGAGCCTAATGAATGATAAATCTTGTTAAAACAATTTAAAAACAGAAGGCACCCGTTAAAATTGAAAGGAACCTCTTGCAAGTTGAAAACAGAAGGAGTCTCTTATAAAAATGAAGGAGTCTCTTGTCAAAAGGAACACACTCACAATATAATGCGAAAATTTAAAAGACAGAGAGAAGAGGGAAGCAGTCTATTTATACTGGTTTAACTTACAACTTAAGCCTATGTTCAATCCCTAAATATCTAACTTGAGTATTTCACTATAAGAATTTGAGTATTAAATTTGACGAGCCTCTCTAAGCTCACAAATCCATATTTTTCAAGATTCTCTAACCTTCTATACTTCAAGTGTATAGCAAGCTTCTAAAGGTTCACATAAAAATAAATGTAAAATCAAAATTAACTTCTCAAATTAAATCTCTTTCTTGATAGAGTAATTTCACTTTCTAAGGCATAATAAAAATGATATAACTTTCAAGAAGATAGATGTTGTTTAAATGTTTTGAAAGTCTGTGTATGCTTGTTACTTCATAAGTGTTGTTGCTCTTCTTTAAATAGACAATTTTTTCAAATAGCCGTTACTTCATCTTAATTTTGAGTTGACTTTAAATTTTCAATATTATCTCTATTGGAACAAAAGTTTCCGGAGTTAATTATTTGAAAAGGTAAGATCCTCTTGAATGTTAATAAGGAAAGTTTACTAAGAAGGTTCTTGCAAGAAAAGAAGTAATTAAAAAATATCATTATCTATACAAGGAAATAAATCTAATTTGAATTTTGAAATATTATATAGTTATCATCAAAATCGTTAAATATAAACCTTGAGCTAACATATACTTGTTATAATTGGAGAAATTTCGTAAATATACTTTGTGAGAATTTATTTGAACCTTGATCAAAATTTGTAAAGGGTTACTTTTCACCCGTGGTAGAGCAAAATAATTGATAAGATTCTTCTTACTCGTGACAAAGAAGATGTTATATAGTAAGTTCCTTTTTACACAGTGAATTCTCAATTGAAACCTTGGAAGTGGTCGTAGGATCATGATTGTTTAGCTAAACTAATTAAACGAGTTTTATCTCTCTTTTCTTACTCTCTTTGATGATTATTATAATTGCTTTGTGATTATCATATATGAATTTGTTATAATCATTCATTTTTAATAGGCATTCCGTTCATTAATTTACTAATACAATAAAAATTTAGGTATACTAAATTCATTATTTAACGAGCTATTCATTTACTTATACTAAATTTAATAAACAGATGAATTATTAATTTAGAAGAATGAAACATCAAGTGAACCTAATCCCAAAAAGGGTCAACCAATCCATAATCAGCTATTGATAATACGAGTAACTATTGAAATTTCAGAAACTTTATATAGACCAAATTTGGTCAAATATCAATTGCATGTTAGAAGATTACTTTTATACGTTTTTTTATATGAAAAATAATTAAAGAAGAAACATTTAATTAAGATAATTAGAAAATATTAAAATGATTACTTATACAGAGGGCATAGACTGCTATCTATTTTTATATTTCGAACTTTCTGGTTAAAAGTGCTGGTTAAGGTGTGAATGTTCAGTTGAGCATGATAGAATTATTTGACTGACAAAAGCTTGAGTTTTACAAATATGATATTCAAATGATATAATTTCAAAAAATTAAGACCTATTCGTAATTAAATTTTTGATGTAAATATTAAGAGAACTACTTTTTTTATCTTATTTATTTATTAGGGTATCATTATTAGGATGTCAAAGTTAATGATGGACATTCCAGTTTTTTAACCATAGAAACAAACATTAATTCAAGGGCACGTAACATACCTTAGCAAAGTGTTTAGATTCGTTTACATAAATCAATGATTAAAAAATTTAACCGATTCATTCGTAAGAATCTTGAATTATTTAACTTTTTAATTTGATTTTCAAATTTTCGGTTTGATTTATTTTAATAACTCTTCTTGTTAAAAATTGATCAGTTTATTAATTAATCGGTTAATTTTTTTAAATTTATAATCTAAAATAAGTCAAATAATACTTTTTATTTAATAATCTCTTTCTTTAATTAAACTTGAAATTCTTCGTTGGATGAGGATCATTTCTTTTAATCATATTTCAAATCATTTAATTTTATTCAATATTTAGTCGATTTTATGACGACCTAATGCCGGTTGAATCTTTTAAATCTTAAACCTCTTGTATTTTAACTTTCAATCTGATTTTTAAAATATTGCCAGTTTTCTAGTTGTTAAATTTCCTGCATCTTTGCAAACAAGAGTTATAGTTATGCACTAAGATTGAAGGCTCTGAATCATATTATGACAGTAATGAGCTTCTTCTTAGTAACGGTAACATGGTTAGGACCTTCCAGCTCCATATAGATTCTAGGAGATCATTTGTTAGTCTTCAATTAATCCATTACAGGCTACAGCTTAAGTATGGCACCAAGGCTTAATCATGATTCTTTGTTTACCCTGATGAAGAGGGAGTTCTGCGCTGCAGTATGCAAAGAGAGGTGGATTAAGTTGTCCTTCTGACATATTACAGACATCATTCATCATCAGGTACCTTGAAAACTTGAACTTCTTATATATTTCATCAGTGTGTCTAGTACAGATTTCCACAACTTGCAGTGATGATTTTGTTCCCGAGGGCATCTAGCCCAAAGAGGAAAATGATTTGGAACACAGTTCTCACCCTAAGAAAGGACCACTTTTTTCTTGGAATGGTAGTTTATACGAGCCTTGGAAACTTACTTCCCTGGAAACTTTTGCCTTTGCACGTTCACCTGAAAATTTTTAAATCAGGAGGTCATGCATCCCACTTCAGCGGCATAGTTTACCACAAACATGTAGAACGCAACTAAAAGAAATGCTTACACAGGATGTTGAAGTTTACTTTATAAAGCTGTTCCATAAATTTTGTAAGACAAATTTCAATAAATCTGTTTTCTAAAGATTTCAAACTTGCACTAAAGATTCAGTTTGAAAATATTTTATTGATTGCATTAGCATTACAACCCCAAATTGAGATTTTGAAGCAGCTGCGCCACAATTCTACGGGAAAACACAGTAGACCATCTGAGAAATTAACTATAGCCTCCATTTCAAGTCTGAGGTCAGAAGAAATAGATGCTGTTTTTGGACAGAAATGTGCCTTATCAGAATGAATCTTAATTCCCACACTTAATTTAAGTTGTAACCTAAGCAGTGACAAAGTAATATGTATTACAACTAATAGTTAACACTTTCTTGTAAAAGTTTTTCGGATTCCTTGTCCTTATATTGTCGTCTCGTACAGCCATGAAAAGGGAAATGAGATACTTTGTTACAGTGATTAAGAATTATGCCTCAGCTGCTTCACTGTCCCACACCGCTCTTTCCACTTCCTTGCCACAGCCCTCGACGGCTTCATCGTATTGGATTGGAGGATTAGTGGCCCACTGTAAATAGATCACAAACGTTAGCGAATATTGAGTTTTCATGACCCATCCATCATTTCATCCACTAAGTATTTATTTATTTCCTCTGGTAAACTAACGTGGTCCTAATTGAAGCTTACGTTTTTGGCAGCTGTACTAAATGCTTCTTTGTGAGCCATGTTTGGATTTTCAGCTTTGAGTCTTCTGATCTCTTCCCTGCTGTGAACATAATCATAAGAAATCTATGGCTACTTAGGATCTAAACATAAACTTAACTTTTACTTACTTGATGAAGCGATTATAAGCAGATGGTGCTCTCTGCCTTTTCTCTGGCGCTGTTTATGAGATGTTCAGTTGTGTAAAAACCAGTTATGAACAATCTTGAATTGCTTGTACAGCGTACTAAACTAAACACTTACGCTTGTTAACAACACGGTTTACAGAGGCTTTGTTGTCTTCTTCATTGTCAGACGAGGTCATTAAGGATGAACAGCGTTGGGTGCTCATGGCGTTTCTTGCATCAACTTGCTTATGAGTAGCTTCTTCCTTCTGTTTGAGATTAAGACACTGAGCAGTTACTTTAAATTAAGAAAGATCAAATTCGCTATTTTGCTAACGTTAAGAATGGTGACACTTGCTAAGAAACCCATATGTTTCACCTGAGGATCATCATGGCTTAGAGAAGCCATAAGATGGAAAGGAAAGAAAGTGGCTTTCATCATGCTCACGGAGAGGAGACTTGTGCAGTGCCCACATCTTACAGTCACCAACTTGGACAAGCTGCTGCATGGAACACTAACCTATATTTGAGAGGCGAAAGGGTAAGTCTAGAGATCACAAGAGTTGAGAAGTTTCATCAAATTTTCAGGTCAAGAATTTTGCAAGATGCACAGTGCTTTACCAGTAAAATGGTTGTGCAAAAACCACATTGTACGTAGCATATCTGCTCTGGAAGATCAAAGAGATGACTCAATGTTTCCATTTGGATGTTGGTTCTGTGAGTGAAAAGAAGAGTGTGGACTGAAGAGTGAAGGATGCAATGAAAATGTGGTGTTCGGATAGAAAGAGGAAATTTATAACAGTTGAGAGGAAACGAGGAACGAATCATTATCTTTCAGAACATGTTTCAGTTTGGCCAAAACGGAAAAGGATCATTACGTTACTGTTGATAAAACCTAAGCATATGCTTCCACAAATATGGTGTAATCATAGTATTACGCTTTGGAGGAGGCAGCTCTCTAGAGAGGTAAAACATCCCATAGCAAAACGGTATTGATGAAGTTAATAGTCTCATGAGTTTTTGACTGTTGACTTGCATTTCTTTCACATCCTTAAAAGAGTTCATTAGTGCTGCAAACTCCAAGGACTGAGGTTTTAACAGGGTCCAAATTTCTACGGCAGTAAGTAAAATGACCAAGTACCAATTTGTTTCATGTGTAGTTTTCTTAGTTATTTAACTCACCTATCACTTTGAGCCCATCTTTCATGTCATGAGAGTGAAAGTACAGCAAGGTTTTACCAGAAGAGGAAGAAGGGTAAGTTTCTAGAATGATGCATGAATAAGGCAAGTAGGCATCTTAGGATTTGTCTTTGGTAAGATAGGGCTCTTAAAATTGACAATGAAAAATGTCCAGTACCAGTCTCTTTGTTCATGCTATTTCCCAATTCCAGTCCTTTTCTTTTTGTCAGGTTCAAGGCACTCTTTAAATGTTTGACTGGCCCATGTACATGCAATTCATGACTTTGATCAGCTTAACTAGTAGTGATTTTTGGGTTCTGATTTCCACTTTACGTTCCATTGTATATGCTCACTTCGACTGATTCTAAGTAACAGAACAAGTCAATGACAAGACATTTGAGTAGAATGCCTACATTAGCCTTAAAAATTCACAGATTGATTGTTGCAGTAGAAAAACTTGATGAAAGTTAGCCATCTCAAACACCCGCTTGAAACTTCTGTAAATGAATCAGACAAGTACGTGGGTAGAAGAATCATCGTAGCTCAACTACCACTTATATGAACCTCAGAATCTCCCCTAAGCTACTTACAATAGAGAACCGATTACTTTTGGAAAAGTCTCGTCTTTGGCCTAATAAAGAAACTAGTACAACATTCTCAACAACCAGCGGAGTTGTGAAGAGTTTTAATAACCAAGTTACCTTTTCACCAATTATAGTTGTCCTTCGAATATTATATGAAGAAGCTGTGTGTTACGTTAAGGGTAAAGGAAAAAGGACATGTTTTGGCTCCAAGGATGATGAGCAGTTCCCAACTCAGGGATCATATGAAAAATGGAGGAAACAGCACGTAGGGGCATTGATTAGTTACAGCCAACTGTATATTTTAAAACTCTCAAGAGCTTTGATAAGGTTCTGGCTTGGCAGGGCATGGACAATGGTTAGCCAATGCTTTAAATCTATGAGCAGGTATGTAATCCAACGCAAGGATAGATAAAAATGCCATGAGATCCTTTATCATTGAATCCAAGATGTTCATCCTCTTTAGCAAGAGGAATAGTTAGCATATCTAAACGACTAGCTAATATTTTTAAGCGTTAATTACATAAAAATCCTAAATTTTACTCAATTTTGTAATATTAATCTAAACTTTACATAGTGATGTTAAAATAGTAAAAATTTCAATTTATTGCGAAAATAGTCCGACATTAAGGGGCTGTTAAGTTCTACAAAAATTTTTATGACCGTTTGTATCAATGTGGTTATATTTTTATTATTGATGATAATTACATATTAAACAAAACTTAAAGATAATTATTTTAATTAATTAAATTTATTTTAATCTTTATATAATATTTATTAACTATAAATAAATTATTTTATTTTTAATTAAACAATTTGAAACTTAAATTAAATTTAAAATATATTTTAATTATTTAATCAATTTTTTGAAATTTTATGTATTTTGAAGATATTATAAATTTAATTATATTAATTAATAATTTAATTGTAAAATTAAATTATTCATAATTTTTATTAATAATTAGTTTAAATTAATTAAATATATAATATTAAATTAAAATATTTATAATTATTATTAATAATTAATACATCAAATAATTAAATAATATATATTTAATTGATACTAAACTAAATTATGGAAAAAACAAAAAACGAAAACCAATATTGTAGTTTTCATAAATTTTGAAAACTAGAAAAAACCAAAACAAAACACATAAACTAAAAATCAAACAATCAAGGTTTTTTTAAAACTAAATTTGAAAACAAAAACAGAAAATAAATAACAAAAACAAAAACAAACAGGCCCTAATTTTTCCTTTAACATCATTAATGTGGCTAATCAAGTCAAATTTGGTATGTCACGTGGTTGGCACATGTATTCAACTCATTATTTAATATTCAATTCAGTTTTAAACACAAAATAAAACTTAATATCTTAAATTATCAATTGTAGACCTCTCATATTGCAATACTATTATTCTGCTGCAATCTCCTTTCGATGGTAGTTGTTAGAAAGGTTTTCCTAAACATTAAACTTATACGGAAGTCGCATCTACTCCTTTGCACAATAATCTCACTTAGATTTGTTTAAGTAAGATTCAACATTTCTCTACGTGATCATTGACTAACAAAACTTTATTCTTAAACACCTCATGACCCTCTAAGTATTTAACTCTCACACTTGAGTAAGAGCGCTATGAAAGTATTAAAAAATCATAGGCAACAATAAACAATCAAGAGCTATGGTAAAAACTATCCTTTATTACTTCCCAAAAATATACAAATAAATCCTCTCAATGTGTTCCCTTCCTTTCTATCTCTTCTCCCTTAGGAGTAAGACTTAAATAAGTTATTTAGTAACACCTCTCTCTTCACTATTCAGAATTCTAATTGAACTGAGCTAACTTGATCACATCTTATCCTAATCAAATTACATCACATTATCTAATAGGATGACTTTCTCATCCAAAATAGGACTCTATCTGATATAATTTAGCTATATCACAACTAATAAGATAATAGAACGTTCACTGATTGTTTGTGTATTATGTAGGACTGCATTACGACGACACCGATTGGTGTGGGTGAGCTATGGAATAGGGTGTACTTTTATAAGCCAGTGATCTTCCCCTAGGAAAGAAACCCATGGGCTGCAAATGGGTTTATAAACTTAAATATGACTCTAATGGGTCTATTGAATGTTATAAGGCTCGACTAGTTATACTTGGAAATCATTAAGTGGAAGGATTGATTACAACGAGACATTTCCTCCAGTTGCTAAGCTGGTCAGCGTTCGTACTTTTCTTGCAGTCGTTGTTACTAAACATTAGGAAATTCGCCAAATGAACGTTAACAACACTTTTTTTCATGAAGATCTTCATGAGGAGGTATATATGAAACTTCCACTTGGTATTTTTTTCTTCTCAGCCCGGAAAAGTCTGTCAGCTTCATAAATCTTTGTATGGGTTGCGTCAATCACCATGAAACTGGTTCTCAAAAATTGCTTCCCCTTTATGGCATTATGGGTTTGTTCAATCCCATGTTGATCAAACCTTATTCACCTACTGGAAGGGTGATGTTTCCTTATCTGTTTTGGTTTATGTCGATGACTTGCTCTTGGCTGATAATAATTCTGTTTCTTGCTCCAGTTTTAAAGATATTTAGATTCTTACTATCAAATTAAAGATCTTGGTCCTCTTAAATATTTCTTGGGCTTTGAGTTTGCTCACTCTCCCGAAGGCTTGTTCATGTGTTAGCATAAATACATATTAGATATTTTAAAAGAGACCGGATTACTTGCAACTAAACTAGTTGACACTCCTATGCCATAAAACCATGGGTCAACTCTGGCTTTTGGAACTCTATTTTCTAATCTGGTTTGCTATTGATGCATAGTTAGATATTTGATCTACTTGACTATAACATGTCCTAATATTGCATCATCTGTTCAAATTTTATCACAATTCGTGCAAGCTCCTCGCGAAGAGCATTATGAGGAGGCCACTCATGTTGTTTATTATCTCAAAAATAATCTCAAATATGGTATTTTTATCCTCGCTAACAGTGATCTCCAATTATGTGGTTATTGTAATTTTGATTATGCTGTATGCCTACTTACGCGATAATCTATAAGTGGATATTTTATTATGGTGGGGGTCCTCTCCTATTTCATGGAAGACTAAGAAATAAGCCACTGTGTCTTGTTCCTCGATAGAAGTTGAATATCGCTCCATGACTTTTACATGCACAGAGCTTAGGTGGGTAAAGGCCTTTTTGGCCAGTCTTGGTAAGTTCCATCGCCAATTGATGCATTTGTTATGTGATAATCAAGTTGCTCCTCATATCGTAGCTAACCCTATCTTCCATGCACACACCAAACATATTGACATTGATTGCCACTATGTTAGAGAACAACTTCAAGCAAGCCATATTGTTACTGCTTATCTTCAAACCTAGTTCCAACTTGCCAAAACTTTCACTAAATCAAGGGGCAAAGGGAAATTTTAGTTTTTCCTACATTTGGGCATTTGTGATCCTCATGCACCAACTTGAAGAGGAGTATTGGGAATATTATGGATAACTTAGTTGTAAATAAAATATTGTTTATAGTTGTAAATATGTCAGCTGTAATTATATAATTTAGTTGCCGTAATTAGGTGATTCAATTGCCTTTGTAGTTGCCTATTAATCTGGGCTATCATATTGGAGAAAGCAAGTCCTTTTATTCCTTTAAACTTATCAGATACCCAACTCAATTCCCATCACAACTATAAATAATGACGATGGCTCCAAATTTGGATTGTCGATAGCTCAATAAAATACCACTAATAACTAAGACAATGGATTTAAACAGAGAGG
>JAOSBN010000001.1:5151680-5202594 GCA_027563595.1 Erythroxylum suave
GATTGTATACACATTTAGGTATATTTCTATTCTCAACATGTATGTTATTTCATCTAGTTGAACCTAGGACTAACTATCTCCATCTAGAATCACCTAATCCTTTCAAATCAATTAACTATTGGCCAGACAATTAAAAGCATTAAACAAATAATGAAATATAAAATCAATTCAAACCACCAATGACTACATACACAAAATCAATTAGTAATTAGTTCATAATATTAATAATAAATTTAAACATGTCCAACAAACTTAGAGAATTCATTCATTCAAATTTAGAATCCAAACTAAAATAAAACAACAAACTAAACCCTAAAATTACTCCTTTGCAATGAAAAAATGCGTAGCCTTCAATCTCTAACTCGAGAGCCTCCTTTTATGTCGGCTAAAACTCTCCTCTTTCTTCCGTCTTTTCTTTTTTCATTTTTTGACATTATAAAACCCTAATAAACCTTTTTAACAGAGGTCTTTTCAAGTGCAATAACATCCCACTTCAATCCTCACCGTGCCCCATCATTTAAGAATTTCAAAACAATTAGGAAACTGATTCACGCTAGAGCTTCAGCATGCTTTCTAGGTATAATCTCCACCTCTTTTTGACCTGATCTCTTTTTAAAAATCGTAGTTCTGGATGTCCTCTTTCTGTGGGTCCTTGAATCATCTCAATTGGACATGTACAACTTAAGATATGGCCTAATCATTGTGACTTGGTCGGTAGATATCGTTGTCAGTAGTACGTTGCAAATTCTTTGATGATTTCAACTTATCAAAGGATAGAATTAGGCTTTGACTTCTACAAATAGTCTATCCTCCTGGCTTTGTTTAAGATTTTGAATCTCCCCAACTGGAGCTGAAGTGAAGAAGGTATTTTAAAAAAATGAACTATGCGTGCTTCTAAGCAAAAATCACCTTTCACCTATAAAAGCGAACATAAATTAAATTTAGGCAATTTATTAAGGTAAAATCCAACAACGAGTAATTAGAATGTAAGCAATTGAAGGCGTAAACTATAGTATTATTACTAAAAGGGATGCAAGAGATGACTATTGTTGAAAGGGATGTAAGAGAGGACTGCCATCATAGGGAGATTGCAATAGAATAATCATATTGTAGTAGAATATGATCGATAATTTGAGACATTTGGTTTTGTCTTGTATTTAAAATTTAATTAGATATTAAATAACGAGTGGAAAAAAGGATACATATGTTAGCTATGTAGCATGTTAAAAAATTTGACGTGACTAGTCATGTAAATAATGTCAACGAAAAACTTAATATCGAGCAATTTTTACTTCAAATTGAAAGTTTGAGCATATTAGTTCCACTTTTCAAAATTCAAATTAATATTGCAAAATTGATCATAGTTTGAGATTTTTTTATAATTAACCATATTTTTAAATTAAATAATGTTTGTGGTAATATCATTTATTATTTTGGCAAACTGTATATATTTTAAGTTACTATAATAGTAACATATAATTGAAACAAAGAACATAATTCCATATATTTTAGCTAATTCCATAATTCCCTAGCGACCTGGACCCTATCAACATTTTAGCTAACATAATTATGTTCGATATTAGGGTTCTAGGGATTAGGGACTTGATTTGAGGTTTTTAAGTTTTTGGATTAATTAGTTTAATTAAATTTAATTGGTTAGATTAATTATAGTTAAATTAAATTAGACAAGTGATTCCATATATTTTAGTAATTTTAATAATTAATTTTAAACAAGTTGAATTCTACAAAATGTTATAAATTTGTCATATCATGATGAGACCAAAGATTGAACAGTTCATAAGGTTTAATTTACATATTCCAAAACATTAAGAATTAATTTATCAAGAAAATAAAAATTAGGGTTATTTTTTTTTTCTCTTTTTGCCTAAATCGTAAATTAAAGGATGAGACGATTTTATCAAATTATTGAATATGAATATAAGTAAAATGATGAAAATGCTTGCTTGATTTGTGATGAATAGAATGATGCCACCTTCCCTAGAAGGTGAGCATGAAGTGTGCCAAAAACCACTACACTTGTTAATAATGACCAACACCAAAATTTATTAAATACCATTTCCCAATCAAATTAGCCATTTCCTTCAACAACAAAAGCAACAGTCTCCTCCCAAAACAAACATCAAAAGTTAATACTTTATCACTTTCAATTAACTGATCGAAGAATCTAATCCGATAAAACCAATATTGAACAAGACAATTGAATATCCGTAAGAATTAGACGCATGTTGCAGATATCTGTCAATCAATAAGCATAAGAGGACATGAAAATATATAAATGATAAAAGGAGTCTAATCGGACCAAGCCTTAGTGTAAAGGTAAGTTAAGCCACATGCCACAGTAATGGCGATCAAAATGATTGGCCATGAAAGTTCCAGCACCACACTCTGCGTTGGGGCACTCCTTCCTGAGCCTCTGCACCTTTTCAGAATCACTCACCTTGTAGAACTGGAGCACCGCTAGCTTCACCTTCTTCTTCTTGTGCTTGATCTTCTTGGGCTTCGTGTATGTCTTCTTCTTCCTCTTCTTGGCGCCGCCTCGAAGTCGGAGTAGAAGGTGGAGGGTGGATTCCTTCTGGATGTTGTAGTCCGCCAAAGTCCGACCATCATCCAGTTGCTTTCCAGCGAATATCAGTCGCTGCTGGTCCGGCGCGATCCCCTCCTTATCATGAATCTTCGCCTTAACATTGTCTATTGTGTTCGAAGATTCAAGTTATAAGGTTATTGTCTTCCCGGTCAGGGTTTTCACGAAGATCTGCATTTTTTATCTTCCTTCTCCGGGAAAGATGGGGCCTGAGTAAAGGGCGTTTTTTATAAGAGGCTTTTAGCAGGTATAGGGTTTTAGTGTACTATACACTACTGGATGTAATATCAGTATGATTTTGAAGGAATCAGAGCCGCTATTTGGATTCTGTGCTGATCGTTCAATGATATGGGTTTGTGGTCGGGTTAGGCCCAATATCAAACGGTGTCGAAGGAAGTGGAAAAAATATCTCACAACATTATCTATATCTGAAAAAATGGCGGGTAATTGAGGTCCTTCTATGGCTTCTTCTTCTTCGTTGCCAGGTCTCAACCCATTTGCTTCACTCCCATCAACACCACCACCAAGATCCGAATCGAATAATTCCTCTTTCGCTCCTCCAATTCCTATCCCGAAATACCCCCCTCCGGCGAGGAAATCCAAACCACCGCCTCCGCAGCCAAATCCAGCGTTCAAACAACCCCACTTGCGGACCAAATACTACAAACCGGTGAAAGACGGCATCATTGCCTCCGAAGGCGAGCGCTCCGTATTGATCGGCGAATCCGGCGTGTCGTACCTTCTCCCTGGAGCTCCGTTCGAGTTCCAGTTCAGTTACTCGGAGACTCCCAATGTGAAGCCGTTGGCGATTCGCGAGCCGGCATTCTTGCCGTTCGCGCCTCCAACGATGCCCCGGCCGTGGACCGGCAAAGCTCCGATGAAGAAATCGAAGAAAAAGATTCCGCTTTTCGACTCGTTCAATCCTCCGCCGGCGGGGAAGAAGGGAGTAAAGTATGTAGAAATGCCGGGGCCGTTTCCGGTGGGGAGGCATCCGGAGGAAGGGAGGTCGAGGGAGGAGATACTTGGGGAGCCATTGCAAAAATGGGAGATTAAAGAGCTTGTAAAGCCGTTTTTATCTGATAATCGCCAGGTTAATCTCGGTGAGTTAATAAAAGGATTATAACTTTGTAAGTGGTTATTGGTGGGTTTTGTTTAATGAAGTGAATTTGGTGTTTAGGAAGAGATGGGTTGACTCATAATATGTTGGAACTGATACACTCGCATTGGAAGCGGAGGCGTGTTTGTAAAGTTCGTTGTAAGGGTGTTCCAACTGTAGATATGAATAATGTTTGCCGATGTTTGGAGGTACTCACTCTTGGAAGTTTGTTTTTTTCTTTTCATCTTTTAATTTTGTCAACATTCTATTCTAAAGTTTCTGCAATAACAGGAGAAAACTGGAGGAAAGATCATTCATAAAGTTGGTGGCGTGCTTTATCTTTTTCGGGGTAGAAACTACAACTATCGGACTCGTCCACAGTATCCATTGATGCTCTGGAAACCGGCTGCTCCTGTTTATCCAAAACTTATCCAGGAGGCTCCTGAAGGCTTAACAAAAGAAGAAGCAGATGAATTAAGAGTTAGAGGAAAGGATCTTTTGCCAATATGTAAATTAGGTGAAAATCAATTACTTGTTTGCGCAAAAATAAGATTGTCTATTGTCTCTGTTTTTTCTTTAGCGTCTCCTAAGCAATTGGGTAAATTTGTTCATTAACTTGCAGCAAAAAATGGAGTCTACATTAACCTAGTCAGAGATGTTAGGACTGCTTTTGAAGGATGTGCGCTGGTAAAGATTGATTGCAAAGGGTTGAATCCCAGTGATTACAAGAAGCTGGGTGCTAAGCTTAAGGTCTTCGCAACTTTTCTAGTTTTTCTTTTTATCTCCTTGACCTGGTAAAGTAGGTTACTTTTTTGTTCATGTGGGAAGAATACTGTTGACAATGAACAAAGGAACATATGGAATGAATATTGCAACTACTTCAATAGCTGAATGGAAATTTAACTATGGATGAGATGAATTGGAGATGGACTGCCAAAGTACCTAAATCATTGCCATGATGTTATGCAGTACATCTAAGGCACCTTAGAGCTGTTGTGAAAAAGAACTTTTATGCCATTCTAGTTCCTATTATTTTTCATCCTTCTTCACAACATTTGGTCATTGCTCATTTCTTAACAGGAATTGGTTCCTTGTGTGCTATTGTCATTTGATAATGAGCAAATTTTGATGTGGAGAGGAAACAATTGGAAACCAAGGTATCCCAAATACCAATCAAGTGCAGTTCCTGCTGGAGTTGATATTCCAAGTCAGTCAGATGATTCAGGTATGTGGTACGGAGTTTTGGGGGTTACATGGCTTACTTAGAGACATGCTTGATGTCATGCTTGATATTCTATGCTTGCAAATTCCACCACTCTTATTATGTATGCTACTACCCAAAGTTTAAAGGAGCTGGTATATTTTCATTTCGTAGCACTGAAAGGCATGGAAATTTCATCCCCATGATGGAGTAGCGTCAATGTAAATACAATAGTCATTTCTTCACACTTATTGTTGTCTCTCACCATAAGATATCTGACCGGTATAGGGAATTGACTTTGATGCAATTGCCTCTCTTAAATGCCTTATTTGAATTTATCTTTCAATTGTTATCTTTAGATTGTTGGCGGAGTCTCCAATGTTTAGACAAATAGCTTAAGTAAGTAATGTCATGAAAGAAACAAGAAGATATAAATGGTGTATTTAAAGCCGTATACCAAGAGATTCTTACAGTTGCTGGAGGAGATTAAGTGTGCATAGTATCCTCTAGACTTTGATTTCTTGTGATTCATATGCAGTTGGCTGCCAAGTCCATTACATTGCAACTTCAATTTCTCAGTGCTGTTTTTACCATAATTTTCAGGGATGTCTCATAATGAAGGTAACAAGTGTGAAGCTAATGTTGTGAGTTCAAGCCCCAGAATGACATTGTTATGGAAGCGTGCAATTGAATCAAACAAGGCATTTTTGTTGAATGAGATTAGTCTTGATCCCGATGATCTTTTAAGGAAAGTAGAGGACTTTGAAGGTGTTTCACAGACGACAGAGCACTCCTATCCTGCTGTAGTCTTATCTAGTAAAGATGGTGATGTCAACTCCTTGTCAGCCTTTGAGCATGATTCTCTCGGTGAAAATTTTGGGGTAGATCTCATATATGCCAACAATGAGGATGAAGATTTCGAGGATAATAATTACAATTACGATGAAGATGAAGATGATTATGACAATAGTGACTATTTTGAAGAGGTGGATGACTCGGTTCCTTTGGGATCATTACCAGTTGATCTGGTAGCTGAGAAGCTTGATCGAGAATGATATAACTAATGCAAGGACTAGAGTCAGAAGCAAATATAACGTTAATCTATTGCCTTTGTTTTCAGAAATGCATAGAGAAGGCCTTGTACATGGGTTATTCCAAGCTTATTTAAGGTGTACATCACTTGTATATGTTGCATAACTTGTCATTAATAAGATTTATCCTTCATTTCTTCCATTCTGTATCTCAAACTTTGATTGGAAAACTTTTCAGAGTCCACACAGTTACAGGCCGTACCTGCTGTTTTTCATTTCATGCTATCGTTTCAACCTCACTACGAGTAGAGTAGGTAAAATGAAAAACAGATGTCCTTCCTAAACATAATGCTAAGTCATAAATCCCCCATCTAGTCATTCAGAATTTAATTGAGCAGGAGAAGTGTTTGCCATCCATGAAGTGCTGTGTTTTTTTTTTTTTCACAAAAACCCAATATTCCATTGAATCCAATTGTTTATCCTTTTCCTCCTCTAGAACTTGCAATTTCTTTCTTTTAATTTCCTTTTCACTTCCTGGAAACGTGCAAAGATCCTGTCCAATGCAAGCCAGCAAAGCTAAATTGTACTCAACAATACTAAATGCTTTCTGAATTTTTGTATAAAACAAATTTACCAGCCAAGGACTCAAAACCATTTCAGGTATCTACTTGTGACATACCCGCAAAAACCTCATCCCGATGGTGCTTTTCATCCAACTCATTTTGTAAACAAGAACAAGCCTATGTATGTTAAACAACGGAAACGTCACGACCTAAAACTGATTGAAGCGGACAAAACTATTTACATTACAACCACGTCTTAAAGAGAGGTACAACAAGAAGCTTCGGGATTCGAGAGCCCACGGAGAGATGATGGGCTTATCATTGTCCAGAAATTTCTTTTTATTTAAGGAGTTTTGTTTTCAGTTTTATTTTTAATTTTCTGATTTTATTTTTAAATTCAATAAAATATTCTATTTGTTTGAATATTTCGTTTTTGTTTCTAATTTTGGTTTTTTCCGGTTTTCAAAATTTATGAAATTATAAAAACTGATCTTTGTTTTCTGTTTTTATTTTTTCATAATATAATTTATTATCATTTAATATATTATTTAAATTTTAATAAAAATTGTAAATGATTTAATTCAACATTTAATAAATTAAAATTAATTATCAATAAAATTATGAATAATTTATTTTCAATTAAATTATATGTAGTTAACTTTTAATAATTATTAATAAATATAATTAGATTTAAATTATATAAAAATTTATTTAAATAATTAAAATATATTTCAAATAAATATTAATTTTTAAATTATTTATTTTTATTAAAATAACATAATATTAAAATAAATATTATATAAGAAATTAAATAAATTTATTTAATTAAAAATAGTTTATCTTTACATTGATCAAATATGTAATATTATTAGTAATAAAAATAAAACTACATTAACATTAATAATTAAATAAAATTTGTTTTTATTTAGAAAAATAAAAAAACTGAAAATAAAAAATAAAAACTACGGACCTTTCGGACCTTTTGATTGGTACAACTTTTGTCCTTAAATGGAACAAACCAAGAGGCGTGTCAAAAACATAATCGCCGCTCTACTTACAAATGAGTCTTGTTTGTCTTCCCTTTCTCATTCTCCAGCCCATCATTAACTACCCTCCGTTTATCGTTTTCTACTAAAACCAGACGAGAACACTCGTTAACCTGTCCAAAAGCTTCAATCTACCGTCCCTTCTCTTATCTGCCGAGTCTTCTCCAGCTCCTCGGGGTTTGGAAAATTTGCAAGTACACTGTTCTTTATTGAAAGTTTGTTTCTTTCTCGCTCTGTGTGTGTGTTTGTGTGTGTCCATCCTTGTATGCATATAATGTACCCTTTATTTCTCCTTGCTTTCAGCATCGATTCCTTGATGTTTCGTGTATATATGTCTGCGAGAAACTATTGGAGTTTAGCACGTCTGCGATGGTTGATTCATGTGTTGAATTTTGAGATTTTTTTTACCTCTACGCCAACTAGACTACTCTGAAGAAGAAATGCTTTCCTTTATAATTAGTTGGTTGTCTTCGCATGACCACATTGTCTTGGAAGCTACATTTAGTTATTGAATTTTGTGGCTTGCAGCTCTGCATGTTTCTTTTTAATTTCACTTATTCTCTACGTTCTTTTTCTTCTTTTGTCATTGTTGAAAACCCTTTCTATTCAGAACCCAGTCCTTTCCGTTTTGTTTTTTTCCCTATGAATTACCTGGGAATTTTCTTGAATTTTCATTTGCAAGTATAATATGCTGATTCTTTTCCACTAAACGAACCTTTGCTGCTATAACGTTGGATTTCTGACCATGGAAATTCATTTCAACTGTTACTAGTTTGAATCTTTTGACACATTCACTATTGTGGTGATACATAATTTCCATGTTGGGTATACACTACAAACAGAGCGTTGCTGAAGAATTCAGTAAACTATGGAAACTAGTAGAGCTAGTTTGAGTAATTTGTTCAGTTTGTTAACAGGATCCTCAAACTCAAAGCATACCTGGCAGCCCATCATGACTGCTGATACCACAGAACCAAGTTATTGGTTGAACTGGAGGTTCTTCCTCTGTGCACTATTTCTTGTAATCTCTATGATAACAGCAGCAATTATGATATGGAAATTTGAAGGGTCCAAGAGACGAGAATCTGATAAGAGACACAATCAGCAAGATAAAAGATCTGGGTTTTTGTACAAGGATGAAGCTTGGAAGACATGTTTGAAAGGAATCCATCCTGCTTGGTTGCTTGCTTTTCGAATTTTTGCTTTTATTGTCATGTTTTCTTTGATCACAGCAAACGCCATTGTTGATGGAGGGGGCATATTTTACTTCTACACTCAGTAAGTCATCCACAAAGTTGTTGTGCTCTTATTTTCATTTTCTTCAATAGGAAATGTCTTGGCAATTTCTATAATAGTAACTCTAATTACAAAACCTATGAACATTTACATGCATACTTATTGGAAGGATACTATTTTCTTCAGAAGTTCAAGTTATGTTGTTTCTGTATGCCCTTAAAGGAATGTGGTTTAAATGATGGTATTTTATTACTAAGATACGTGTTATCACTGATGTAGTGCATTGCTTGTCATCCTTGGAAATGGTTATTATTCATATCTTTTAGACTGAAGTGACCATTGGTTGAGCTCGTGAGTCTGATAGTCTGTTGGATCATATCTGTTCTTGATCTACATTGTTGTCCTTAGCGTGAGGCTGAGTACCTTTGTAGAGTACATTTTGTCTTCATTGTTCTCTTTTGATTTTGGCTATATGTGGGGAGATTGTTGGTTTAAAAGGTTCTGTGCTATGTCCTCAATTGGCTTCCTTGTTTATCCAACTGACAACTAAAAACAGAAACTGAAAGAAAGCTAGATGTCAGTCTGCTCATTGGATACTAAGGTCTTTACTCCATTTCTATTCAGGTGGACGTTCACTTTAGTCACAATCTACTTTGCGGTAAGTCTCTTCTGCAAATCTGTTTATTCATTATCCTTGTCGTTTATTGATTAAACTTCTGTCAACTTCTCTACAAACAAATGCTTGAATGTCAATAGATCTCATTTGATAACGAGAACTTGGGATGACGTCTATGTTTCAGCATTTGCAGTTCTATATTGCATAGGTTGCTTACTCTTTATATCTTAATGTAGCTTGGATCATCAATGTCCGTTTATGGATGTTTCAAATGCCACAACAGATTGGATGTTGATTCGGCAGATAGTGAGACTGTAGATGCAGAGTGTGGGACATATGTAGCTCCCTCAAATGGGGGAAGTTCGGATATCAACACCCCCAAAATCATAAACACTGATGGTAAACTACATGCTCATCAAAAGGCAGGTGCATGGGGTTATGTATTTCAAATTACTTTTCAGGTAATATTTGTCAAGCAATCAATTACTTCAGTCTATAAGAAAAACTTCGATTTTAAATTCCTCTATTCATACTTTCCTAGACATATGTTGCTTCATTCTTTTTCATTTTCTTTCTAGTTGAGGTTCCAGTAAAGAAGTTTGATTAATTCATGCACATGACATGTAACCCCTTTGTTGAGTATTAAACTTTGGAATTACAGGATCACCTCCTACAAATTTCTTGTGTTACAGTATTTTGAGTTTTGTTCATTGTCTTAGTTCCATTCAGCGCAGTGTTGAAATATCCCTCTAATTTTCTTCTTTCCAACCTACAAACAGATGTGTGCAGGTGCCGTAGTGCTCACAGATTGTGTATTCTGGTTCATTATTTATCCATTTTTAACTGGCAAAGACTTCAAACTTGATTTTGTGAGTATACTTCCTCTCCTTCACATTTTAGATATTTCCATAAGTTTAGTATTAGATGATGCACATGGCTACCAAGTACAGAACTACACACAAGGCTCTTTGTTTAAACATCAGCGTCACTAGTACTTCCTCTCTTGTACCTTTTTCTAATTGTTTGTGCTCTATAACTTGCAGTTGAACATTTGTATGCATTCAATCAATGCTGTTTTCCTCCTTGGTGACGCCATTTTAAATTGTTTGGTAACCATTTTATCCTTACTATTGGTGGTAGTTTTTCATTTCCCCAACTTCATGATCAATTACTGATATGCTATATTATCCTTGCAGAGGTTTCCAATATTTCGGATTGCATATTTCATACTGTGGACAAGTATATTTGTCACTTTTCAATGGATCATCCACATTTTTGCTTCGATGTGGTAATGTTATATTCTTTCTGATATGCAATGAATACACATGCGCAGATTAGTACTCATGTATAATATTTATATCTTTTCTTCACAGGTGGCCATATCCATTTCTTGATTTGTCATCTCCATATGCTCCCTTGTGGTATGTAATCCATCTTTATCATATTGTCACTGTAAGACAATTCTCAGACATAAATACGTTGGAGCAAATATAGAACTATATCTATGGTGACTTCTGGTATGGTTGGCATGTTCAGACTTCAGACGCCGATAGATTTCAATAATTTGAACAGTGCTGATATTTGACATGATGCTAATTTTTCTGATTATGAAACTCCTTTTCTGTCTGCACCATACTATACAGGTATTTGGGAGTAGGTTTGATGCATATCCCATGCTATGGCCTCTTTGCTCTGATAGTTAGGCTGAAGCACACTTTGTTGTCCAGATCATTTCCAGAGTCTTACCAGGTTTCTGGGTGAGAAGACGGATTACTGTTATCACTTCCCGCAGACATAAAAACTGTTTGAAATAGCAGCGCTTAATTGTTTATACTGGTTAAAATAAGAGAGATGTCCATTAGCATATTAATTACTGAACTTGGTCTTAATTTTCGAAAGAGGAGCATCACTAGGATTAGATATAAGTTGCCTCCAGGCCAAGTTCATATGCAAGTTTTGGCAGAAATAATGTGATTGCTTCCTAGTTTTTTTTTCAGAATGTATATATTGCAAGCATTTCTTTAAGCTGCCGTCACAGGGAGACCACTACAGAGTTAAAAATCCTTTTACAGTTAATGGGCCGTAGGCCATGGCAGGTTTCGTCTTCTAATTAATAACACAAAATTTGTTAATAGATGGTTATAGCGTTTGCAATTTTATCTTCTGCATAGTAACTATATTATTTTGTAAAAGTAATCGTTGTAGCTAGCAGCTTCATGAGTTAAAAAGCTCACGGACCCTTACAAGGTCGACAGAGGCTTAGCGTCGGCAAGAACCAGAAATGGCTCACTTTTTCTATTTCTTTTTCTTTTATGGGTTCTAATTTCTAAGAGAAAGCAAATGAATAAACTTGGACTATATATATATATATATATACACACACATTAACACGATTGCTCACTAGCTTTCTTGAGTGTTTATATATATATATATACATACACTAGCTAACATGATTGCTCACTAGCTTAAACTTGTGTTTGTATAATTTACTAGTCATTTAAATAATAATACAATTGACAAAATGGTCAAATTAAAATTTAAAGTTTTAACTAAAATTTAATTTAAACATTAACGTTTTAACATGTATAAAAATAATAAAAAGTTTAAAAAGAACCTGACTTAACATCTTGTGGCATAATTTATTAATTTATGTGAGTCTCAAGCTATTTGTGTATCTTATTGTTGGGAGACAATAACAGAATTCTATAAAAATCGACCAAATATTGACAATAAAATACTCTTTAACTTGCACCAACAAATCAATATGAGAATAAAAAACTTAACAATAAAACAAACACTAAGATATATATAGAGGACCCTCCAATATAGAGGAAAAAATCATAGGCGAAATTGACAAGTAAATTCACTAAACTCAATAAGGACTTACGAAAGTTGATCTCTCACCTTACAACAACAAATTATTTCACAAAGTTTTATAATTAAACTAAGGCTATGTTTGATAGGACGTAAAGTTTTTAATGTAATGGAATGAAATAGAATTGGATGAAATGGTTTACAATGGAATTGAATAGAATGGAATGAAATGGTTTAGAACGGAATGGAAAGTAAATGGATGTAATATTAAAAAAATGTTGTTTAGGAAGGATGGAAGGACTCATAACGTAATATAGTGAAATGTTGTTTTGATGAAGAGTTTATAATATAATATAGTGTAAAGTTATTTATCATTTTACATTATATCCTAAATATCCTAAATTGGAGGTTTTTTATTTTTACTGTTTATAATGGAATGAGATGTAATAAAACCTCCTCCTAAACGATAGAGTAATATTCCATTCCATTCCATTTTATTATAAAACTCCCAACCAAACATAACCTAAAGTTGATGTAACAATCAACAAACACTCAAACAATTCCTAAACCAATTTTAAAAAAAGGATGAGATTACAACACTCATCCTTTTTTTTTTCCGCTCACTTTTGGCATTATAGCCACACTCTACCACAAAGTAAGTTTTTCTGCACCATACATGATCACTTAAACTATAGGTCACAAAGAGTTACAGGGTTGCCGCACATGTATGCCACTACTCTTCATGTCTTTCTTCACACAGCTCCATAGATTTATATGGTTGCACACGGGTGTATATATTGATGGTTAACTTACATATGTCTCTTGAGAAGAGTTTCATCCTTCTCATCTTCACTTGTTTGTTATCCCCACAAACCATAAAGGCATCTATGAGTCCCAAAAGTCTCAAAATAGGATTGCACACTCAACAATCTCCCTTTTTAGCCCAATTCAAGGAAAAGCACGTTATTCTCCATCATTTACTGTAGATACATCCTGGCAAGCATACTACAAAGCTTATGCTTATTTCCGGGAACCTCTTTAGTCAACATATCAGTATCATTCAAATCCATACGAACCTTATTCAGAATAAATTGTTGCTCTTTAATCACAGACTTAAACTGATAATATTTGACATCTATGTGCATTATGTGGGAATGATGAATGGTATTTTTGATCAAGTAAATATCACTTTGACTATCACAAAATACTATATAGTCTCCTTGCTTCACATCTAACTCTTGAGAAAACCTTTTTAGCCCATAGCATCTCCTTACAAGCTTCCACAACTAGTATACTTTGCTTCAGTTATAGATAAAGCCACGCAGCTTTGTGGCTTGGATTGCCATGAGATGACTCCACTTGCAAACTTGAATAGAAAACTTGAAGTTGTTTTTCTTCCATTAAGATCTCAAGTCACATCTGCATTTTTAAAACTTTCTGGAGTTGACTCACCATCACTAAAGCATAATCTCTACTTTGACTTGCCTCTCAAATATTTTAGAATCTATTGCACTACTTCTTAATGAACCTTCATTGGATTTGACAAGAATCTACTTACCATCCAAATAACCTATGCAATATCTAGCCTTATACATACCGTTGTATACATCAAAGACCCTACTGCAGATGAGTATAGAATATAGGACATAACATCTTTCTCCTTTTTTGTTGAGATGCGTGCATGCTTACTCACCTTAAAGTGAGATGCTAGTAACGTACTAACGTGTTAACTGACTTGGCATGTTTCATATTGAACTTTTATAGCACCCTTTCAATATACATCCGTTGAAACAACTATAATCTCCTACTCTTCCTATCCTGAGTTATCTTCATTTCTAAAATTTGCTTTGTTTCATATTGACAGATTTAGACAAATTCTCTTTTAACTTTTGGATTCTACCTATGTCTTGACTCACAATCAACATATCATCAACATAAGAAGAAGAATGATGAAGTTCTCACCTGAGAACTTCTTGAAATGCACATAAGCATCGACATAAGTTCGTTTGCAACCATGATCCATCTTACGTTATCTAAGTTAATTATAGCCATCTTCCACACAGGACTAGTCTAGCCATTTAAATACCCAAATTTATCGCTGCCAATAATCAAGAATTAAAATATACCATTACATAGAATATATGAATATAAAGCAGATAATAACATGTTAACTCGCAATATTTAATACTTCAACAACATAATCAATAGTGTTCTGTTACACCCAATTAGAAAATAGATGTTGAATAAGAAAAGTTGGTGTCCAAGAAAAGAAAATACTTCCACTATTAGCACAAATAGTTTTTACCAATTTGCAAAATAATTTTAACTTTTATTGATAAATAAATGCAAATGATAAAATTTGGAACTTTTTTTTCACAAATTTATGAATTAAATGGATATTAAATATAATTATTTAATTAAAATAATTAAAATTTTGTTGCCACTAACCTTAGTTTTTTTAATTTAAGCTATTTTACCTTACATTATCGGAATTGAAAATCAAGAATTTTTCCTTACATACTTGAAGAGATTCTCTCAAATTTTCTTTGTTATTCATATGATGAACTAGCTTCTTTTTCAATTGAATTCTTTCAATGTTATGGTTATAATGCTCCCTCCACTCGACTAATAAAATATTATTCAAAGTTAATATATAGCTTATGAAGTTAAAACAGTAAATATTTTATTCCATAAATCTTGACATGAGTAAGGGAAATAAATGAAATGAAAAAGTGTGCAAAAGAAACCATACAATGAAAAATGATTGTAACTTATAAAATATACGAAACACCATACATTCACAGCTACCGACCCAAAGAATGCGTTGTTTCTGTCGGTAGGTTTAGTCTGCATCCGCTATACATAAATAATTAATGAAAATTAATAATAATATAAAGTAATGATCTAGCAAATGCAAGTATTGATGATGTGTATAAACATTTCATTATCATACTTCATTTACGGATATTGATGTTATAATAATTATAGAACTTATGGTCCTTTATACCCCCACCCTGAAACTCTGCATTTGTGATAGATTAGTGAAAAGTTAACTATGAATCTGAAAATAGGTAAAAGAAGTTATAATATTTACCACGTTTCTCCATATGAAAACGTCACAAAATTTTCCTATAATAATGCTATGCTATAATTGTGAAATGTTATGTTTAAATATTTAATTTTTAAAGTATTAATTTTAAAAATAAATTAGAATATTTGTTATTGATCAATTAAATTATAACATTCATAAAATTTCATTTTTATTTGCTATTAATTAATTAAATAGTATTTATCTAAGTAATAATAAAATCAAATTGTAATAGAAAATAAATAGAAAGCAAAAAATTACTTTTATCATTGTCATAAATTATGAAAATAGAAATAAATTAAATACTAAAATAAAAATCAAACGAAACATTTTTTAATTAAATTTAAAAATTAAAACTGAAAATAAAAATAAAAATAAACCAAATCAAATTCTAAATTAATTTTAGGTGATAAAAAGATAGTGAAGAGATTTTCATTGCTTCTACTTTAATAAATATATAAATATGAATATGTCAGTATACCTAAGTATAGGTATATGTAAAGTTTAAATTCCAAGTACTGCTGATGACTCTTTAAAATGATTTTAAATCTTAAAAATGATGGTATAGACTGAATAGTTTTAAAAGACTAGGTTTTTAAAATGAAAGTGTACATTTTTTAGTTATTAATGTTTTTAAAATTGTTTTAAATATCTAAAATTGTCTTCAATTATATAACTTTTATTGTCTTTTTACTATTTTCAATGGAATAAAACTTAAAGATATACTGAAATATTTTTTTTTCATTATAATGTGTCCTGTTTCAGATCTCATATCTCACTTTGTTGTGTTCCATACGTTTTTTGAAAAGGAAAATGCTAGTAATTAATAAATAGTGAAAGTAAAATAGAGGAGACAAAATTTTTAGGGTTTCTTTTACAATCCTTACAAAATCATGTAAGGAGTAGAAACAAAATAAGAGTTAAGAAAAGAGTAGGTCAAGCATGAATATTTTCAGATATTCAAAGAAGGTAACATACTAGCAGTGCAGTGCCGGTGTAGGTTCTTCACAATCAGCAACTTTTAGATTTCTTTGATAATGTCTAATTTAATGGAATCCGTTGTTGAAATTTGACCTGCAAAACGTTTGAAGTTTCTTTCTCTCCATAGTGTATACATATAAAACCTCAAAGTAAAGATGAATATGAGTTTGTCATGTTTCGAGTGAGTTGTTTGAGTGGATAGTCTTTGCATAATGTCAGTGAGGGAATGCCCTAGATCAAACCATAAACATTTTCTCCTAATATACTACCATATGTTGTTGTTGAAGGAATATGTGAAGAAAAGATGATCTCTTATTTCTACATGAGGCCGACATATGGGACAATTTTTATCAACTTGTAACTAAGGCAATCGGTCTGACGTCTTGAGCTTGTTTTGAATAGCAAGCCATTAGAGTTAATGCCTAGCTTCAAACAATTATGTGTCAGTTAACTTCGAAGCATCTTCTCCTCAAGAGGTCTTTAGTAGTTTGTTGGTTAATGTGTGAACATGATAGCCTTTTTAGTAAAATATATTAGGAGAGTTTGGATTTGGGTGATATGCAGGCTATAGATGTTTTGATGAATAATTGAGCTTAGCCTAGAGTGGAGTGAAGAGATGGATGAGATCCTAGTTTTGTAGAGAGATTGCAAGAGTGGTCCTTGACCTGACCAATTGTTAAACCATACTAAGATTAGCCTACCGTTCCTGACTCTAATTGTGACATCATATTGTACCATGTCTATCAATTTAAGTAACTGATTTAGGAAGTGTGAATTGAGATGCTTTTGCTTATTTGCCATATACATCTACCTTGGAGAAAATATGAATGTAGCCATTTTATCTATAGTGAGTGTTTATCAATCAAGATTCACCAAAATCTCTTGAGAATCAATGTCTGGCTTATGGTCTTGACGGATGAGATGTTCAAACCACCTTCTCCCTTAGGGAGGCATATGTCAATCTACTTTACCTTAACTACACCTTTGGAACCATCTGGATGATTCCATAAGAAGTTTTTGGATAGTCTTTCTATGGCTTTGATGATGTTTTAGGAAAGGAAGATGTGAGAGCTCTAATTTATATGTAAAGAATTGAGCACAAACTTTATAAGTTATAACTTACCTACATAGGATAGAGTTTTATTCACCCAGACTCTGATTCTTTTATGAATTCTTTTAATGAGAGGTGAGCATTCAAGGAAGTTAAGGCATTTTGTTGTCATGGGAAGCCCCAAGTAAATTAGTGGAGGACATGTGGAACGCATTCTAGTGGATTGTGCAATGAGTGGTTTAAGTGCATAGGCACTTTTGGAGATGAGAAAGTGGCTTTTAGTGAAGTTAATCTACAACCCTATGTAGCTTTTCCTGCATGAATGTGTGGATAGAATCCAGCTTGGCTCTATAAAATAAGAGGAGATCATTTGCAAAACAAAGGTAAGTTAAATCAATCTTTTTACATTTTGAGTGGTGCCTGAAATTAGGATTTAACTTCACTTCGTGTTTGTAATTAAGTTGAGGATTTCTATACAAAGAATGAAAAGATAGGGGATAGGTGTCTAAGACCTTTGGTAGCCTTGAAGAACTTAGTTAGACTGCCATTGATAAGCACATATACTGTAGCTGAGGAGAAGCATTTCCTTAAACATTTAATGAAGATATCTGGAAACCCAAAAGCTTGAAGCATTGTCTATAAAAAATCCCAGCTTATACTGTCAAATGCCTTGTGAAAATCTATTTCCATTGTGCTTTTAGGAGAGTATTTGGATCTGGAGTAGCCCTTAAATAGTTCTTAAACCATAAGAATATTATCTCTAATAGGTCGATCACTTATATAAGCACCCTAATTCTCACTAATCAAAGGAGTTAGTGCTTTCTTCAGTCTAGTAGCTAGGATTTTGGAAATGATTTTGTAAAAGGAGTTAGTTCATGTTATAGGTCTAAAGCCTCCAAAAGTGGAGGGGTTATAGCCTTTAGCAATCAAGCAAAGGAAGGTTCTGTTGATTTCCTCAAGGAATGCTCCTTTTGTGAGAATTTGTGGATTGTATGTTTCACAAACTTTTTAGTAATGTTCCAAGGGTTTTGGAAAAAGTAGCCATTGAAACCATCAGGCTCTGGGGCCTTCATACCATCTATTTCAAATACTATTTTCTCAATTTCCTTGACATCAACGGTTTTTGTTAAAAAATCTAGATCTTGAAGAGGGACTTGCTTCAAAGTGAGTGTTCATGGAGCTGTAAGAGAAGCAGTTGAAAGATTGGTGTACCAAGGAGAGATCCAAAATACTTTATCACTTTCTCTTGTACATCTTAGAATCTCTAAACTGGAGAGTCTACTGTAGAGGTGATGGAGTAAATTTTATTGTGACTTTTCCTTGCTAGAATTGAATTGAAGAAGAAGCTTGTACAATTACCACGATCTTTATGTTAGAGCATAGACATTTTAGGCATTAAGAGAATTTGGGGAATTTCTTCGTATCTTGTATTGATAATTTTATGTTGCATACAAAGGTCTCCTTTACTGGGGATTTACAAAGTTATTACAAAGGAAAGTTTCCTATCTCGCCTCTAATCACAAAGGGCTTCACACAATCACATTATTTCCTTTTTCTTCACACTCCCCCTCAAGTTAGGTCATGGGATCTCCAACACTCAACTTGTCCAATATATCGTGAAATATCCGTCCAGTCACAGCCTTTGTAAGAATATCAGCTGGCTAATCTTTTGAACGAACATATGGCAATGAAATGATCTCCCCTTCTAACTTCTCCTTAATGAAATGACGATCTACCTCAATATGTTTGGTTCGATCATGCTGAACTGGATTCTCCGATATACTAACTACTGTCTTGTTATCGTACTTTAGAGGACACACCCCCTTTACAAGAAACCCTAACTCGGCCAAGAGTTTATAGAGCCATAATATCTCTACCAAACCTCGAGCCACACCTCGAAATTCTGCCTCAGCACTCGATAAGGCAACCACCTTTTGTTTCTTACTTTTCCATATGACTAGATTCCCTCCTACAAAGGTAAAATAACCAGAAGTAGATCTTCTATCTACTAAATTTCCAGCCCAATCAGCATCTGTATACCCCTCAACCTGCAAATGATCATTCTTCTTGAATAGAATGCCTCGCCCTGGAGAGCCCTTTAAATATCTCACAATTCACATCTCAGCTTCCATATGATCCTTTTGAGGTTGATGCATGAACTGACTAACCGCTCCTATAGCATACGCCACATCAGGCCGCGTATATGATAAATAGATCAGTTTCCTAATAAAGTGCTGATACCTTTATCAATCTTCCATCTCCGCTCCTTCTGTTATTTTTAAACCATGGTTTAAGACAATTGGTGTATCAACCAGCTTACATCCAAGCATCCCCGTTTCTGCCAACAGATCAAGTATATATTTCCTCTGTGAAATGTAAATCCCTTGCTTTGATCTCAATACTTCTATGCCCATAAAATACTTCAAGTTTCCTAGGTCCTTCATCTCGAATTCTTTGAATAGGTTAGCCCACAACCTAGCCATTTCTTCTTTTTCATCCCCAGTGATCACCATATTATCCACATAAATAATCAAACATATGACTTGTCTGTCCCTCTTCTTGAAAAACAATGCGTGATCTGAGTTACTCTGCTTATACCTGTAGCACCTCATAGCAATAGTAAACCTTCCAAACCACGCCCTCGGTGATTGTTTCAATCCATACAAAGCCTTCTTAAGCCTACATACCTCCCCCTATCGAAAGGTCTCAGAAAAACCTGGTGGTGCCTCCATATATACTTCTTCTTTTAACTCACCATGAAGAAACACATTCTTAACATCAAACTGATACAACAGCCAATCAAGATTTGTTGCAATTGAGAAAAGCACCCTTATCGTATCAATCTTCGCCACTGGAGAAAATGTCTTTGAATAATCAACTCCATAGGTCTGAGTATAGCCCTTTGCTACCAATCTGGCCTTATGTCTTTCTATTGTTCCATCAGCTTTCCGTTTAATTGTAAAGACCCATCTACACCCAACAATCCTTTTTCCAATTGGACACATACACCTTTCCCATGTTTCATTTTTCTGTAAGGCATTCAGATCCACTTGCATAGCCTGACACCACTCCTTTTTCTAACTAGCTTCTTCTACTGTTCTGGGAATCTCATCAGCATATAAAGCAGTATTAAATGCTCTGGCAATATTTGAAAGGCTCCTCCTGGCCATATTTGCCACTAGATATCGCGATGACCCAGGCTTATGTTCTGGAATATACCTCTTCGGTGGTACTCCCCTTGTAATCCTTGGAGGCAGAATATATCGAGCTGTTGTTTAGCTCCTTTCAAATCATTTACTGCACTATCATGATTAAAAGAATTTGTAGCCGAAGCAATATCAGAGGTATAAGCAGAGTTATGTACCTCAGGAATGTGTGGAATATCCGTCTCAGGAGTATGGGGAATGTCACTTTGCTCAAAGGGCTATCCTTTGTTTTCAAAGGTATGCTCAGCGGACCTGCTAACTTGTATGTCAGACACAGGGGTTGGCAAAGTTGTGCTCAACATCTAAGACAGTGGATCAGTAACTCTCTCCCCCTGAACACTGGATTGAGTGGGTTTAGATGTATAGTAGTATTCAGTTTCCAAGAAGTCGCAGTCCATGACGGTATACATGCGACAGGTATTAGGATTATAGCAGCGGTAGCCTTTAGTGTGAATCCCGTATCCCACAAAGACGCGCTTAACAACACAAGGATCAAATTTGGTATGCTCAGTCTTAGGGATATGAACAAAGACAGTGCAGCCAAAGATACGAGGTGTGAGTGCCAGGGTTAGGGACACTCGGGTATGGTCAAAAAGGACTTGTACTAGAGTTTTTAGATCTAAAATTCTAGTGGGAAGTCTATCGGCAAGATAAGTTGCTGTGGCAATAGCTTCGAGCCAGAAAGAAGTGGGTACAGAGGACTCAAGCATTAATGCTCGAGTAATTTCAAGGAGAAAGCGATTTTTCCTTTCAGCAACCCTGTTTTGTTGGGGTGTATTTGGACAAGAGGTTTGATGGATCGGGCCTTTATCAAGAAAAAATTGTTGCATGGTTTTATTCACAAACTCTCCTCCCTTATCGGAACAAAGAATTTTAATGGTCATAGCAAATTATGTTTGAATCATATTATAGAAATGTATGAATTTTTGAGGGACCTCAGATTTATGTTTCAAAAAATAGACCCAGGTCATCCGGGTACAATCATCAATGAATAAGAGAAAGAAGCGAAAGCCAGTTGTACTAAATACGGGAGCAGGACCCCAAACATCAGAATGTATAAGTGAAAAAATAGTATCAACTCTAGTATTATTGGAAAAATATGAATGTCTGTGGTTTTTAGCCAAAACACAAGTTTCACAATGAATAGAATCACCAAAAAATTTAGGAAAGAGTAATTTAAGGTAACCATTAGATGGGTGTCTAAGACAACGATGCCATAACCAACTTTGCTGTTCCTCCGATCCATGAGCTAGCATGGCTAATCCTTTTTGAGCCACCTCATTGACAAAGTAGAGTCTGCTTTGCTCAGTTCCATGCCCAATGATCTCCTTCGTATGGATATCCTATAAAATGCAGAAGGTCGGATACATTAGAAGAGTGCAATTGAGCTCTTTAGTCACTTGGCTAATAGAAAGTAGCTTGTTAGATATCGAAGGCACAAAAAGACAATTTAGTAATTTCAAAGTCGGAGTCAACTCAACAACCCCAGCACCCTTAACCGGTGTCAATTCCCCACTTGCTGTCTGAACACACGATTTTCTCGGAGTAATGTGATTCACAAGATCATTTATGTCATAAGTCATAGTATCCAATGCACCACAATCAAAGATCCACTGTGCATTTTTATCAGTATCAACACACAATTTGGATTTGGTCATATTACAAGTACCAACAATATCAGGGGCAATCTGGTCATTTCTGCAAGTAGTGGGCTTAGATTCCAAATCAGCACAATTATAGGGACCAGATTGACAATTATATAAATTAGGTACCATATCATCATCATCCAAATTCTCAGGAACCAAATTAATATTTCCAAAACATCCTGGGCTAAAGTATTTAGGGTTCAAATAAGAGGGACTTGGGGGGTAATTTCTCACCCCCAAATCCTATACCTTTACCAGCCGCCTCCTTATGTCTCGCCACTCCTATGGCTGCAAACCCAATGTCGTTCTCCGGCGCTCTTTTGTTGATTCCGGTTCCCTCAAGTTGAGCCACTGCTATGGCTGCCTTACTCCCCTTATTTCGGTTGTCCTTATCCGATTCCTTCTCGCGGTGTTCCCACCAATCGGGATATCCGACGAGGTGGAAACATTCGCGTTTCAGGTGGCCCTTGATTCCGTAATGATCGCATGTTTTATTGGTTTTTCGTCGCGATGATGAACTGGTCGAACCACTGGCAGTGTTTGAGTAATTTGACCGTGTTCCACCAGTTGGTTCGCTTCGATTCGACCCCTGTCCCTTCGCAACTAAACCGATTCCGATCCCTTGTGATGTGGTGTCGCCAGTTGTTTTTGTCGAAGCCCCCACAATGGTTTTCTTGGTGGATTCACGGCGGATCATGGCGTATGCCGCTTGTATTGAGGGGAGTGGAGAAACCCTCAAAATTTCCCTTTTAATGGCGTCAAACTCATCATTGAGTCCTGCCAAGAATTTGAATAATCGATGCTCCTCTTATAGTCGATTGTATGTTCGGATGTCGACCGCTGTTTCCATAGGATTTGGTTGTCGCCGGTCGATCTCCATCCAAATACCTTATGCTATATTGAAATATGTCTCAATGGTTTGGCTCCATTGCTGCAATCGGTCGGCCTTCGTGACAAGATCGAATATTTGCAGGCTATCTTCACCACTTTGGTAAGTAACTACTAATCCATCCCACAGATCCTTAGCAGTGGGGTAATGGATATACTTGTGAACAAGTTCTTGTTCAATTGTCTTGGTGATCCAAGAAAAAACCTGTAAATCTTGTTGCCTCTACTTGGAATATCCGGGTTCTCCTTGCGCCGAAGGGGCAGGTTCACCGGTGATGTGATTAAGGCAATTTCTACCCCCGATTCCAATCTCCATCAGAAGTGCCCTTAGTATGTAGTTATGATTATTCAGTTTCACTTCAATGGTCATTGGATCGTTGTTTGTATCTTCACAATCTTCAGTTTGATTTGGGGTCTGTTGATCCAGCAATCGGGCCAATTGATTCGATAAAATTGTTGCCGCTTCGGACAACGGTTCTGACGAACTGCTTTCTCCGCTCATGACGAACTCACAGGTAAGTTCAGGCAGATGATGACTGAATTGATCCAGGATCTACACTGCTCTGATACCATGTTAGAGCATAAACATTTTAGGCATTAAGAGAATTTGGGGAATTTCTTTGTATCTTGTATTGATAATTTTATGTTGCATACAAAGGTCTCCTTTAATAGGGATTTACAGAGTTAATTACAAAGGAAAGTTTCCTATCTCGCCTCTAATCACGAAGGGGAAGTATTCCTTCTTCACACAATCACATTATTTCCTTTTTCTGCACACTTTAAGCCAATTCACTTTAGCTCTTTGTTGAAGCAAAGAACTGTGGTTCTTGACATCCTACATGTAGTTTGAAAGAGCTAGCTTTTTTACATCTAGTAGCCACTGATCTGTGGGCTTCAAGGCTATTTTGGATTGAATGTCTTCAAGTTCTGACATGGTAGAATGGATAGTTGATATGGTGGATCCTTTCAATTATTTTAACAGTTTGAGCTCATTTTTTTAGGAGTTTCAACTTATGTACATCGTGAGATTGCTTGGTGCTCACGTAGTAGAGGTCTGCCCCCTTTTGGAAGCTTCGGAGAAACCTAGAACACGGATAAGGTAGTTGTTAAATCTGAAGGCATAACATGTAATGTGTTTCCAGACCAAGCTGTCTACTATAATTATGATCCAAGAATAAGGGGTCTTTGAAGTTGGAGATGCTGTTAGGAAATTTATTAAACCAAATGTCATTGACAAGTGCCTGTTCTAGCTTCTTCCAGATATTTCAAGCTGAAGTTTGCATATTGGACCAAGTGAATATGTGTCCCATGAATTTTAAGTCAGTCACTCTTATGTCTTTGACACAATCTTTGAATTCAACTAAATAGTTCTTTACGTTGCAATGGCCTTGAGCTTCTGAAGTTTAGAGGATTGAGTTAAAATTCGTATATCATCCACGGTTTGGTAATGTTGCTACTAATTGTTTTGATATTATTCTATAGATTTCTTCTCTGAAAACTAAAGTTGCTCGCATAGATGAAAGATAGTTTCATGTCTGCATTATTCTACAGAAAGAGAAGATTAAGATACATTGCTTGCTTATTAGAGCCCAATAGATCTACTCTGATCTCGTCATTTTTATAGCAAATGATGATTCTTCCAAAAGTATGGCGGCAGTGGTTTGAGAGCATGTTCCATTGAGGACCAAGATGTGTAAACTGTTTAGATTTTCTAACTTTATTTTGGTTTCAAGTGGGGCTACTAAGAGTGATTTTTCACTAAAGACAAAGTTCCTTAAAGCCAAAAGCTTTGACGGGTAGTTTATTCCTCACACATTTTAAGTTATAAATGACATGTTAAGAAGATTGACCTGTGGAGCTTTTCCTCTTGCCCCATTTTGATCATCTCCTTTCCACTGTTTGGAATTTCTCACTGTGGCCTGCTTCCTTGTTGCAAAATTCCTCAGTTGTTGTGTGATACTTAGGTATCTAATGCAACCGTTCGAGTCGTTGCACACTCTAGAGGGAGAACAGAAACGGATAGAGGCGCGACCGTCGAGAGGAAGATTAGAGTTTGAGAATCATAGAATTAGGAAGAGAAGTTGACGTTTTATTCATTAACTTGTTTTTCCACATTGCATGAAAATAAACTACAGTTTTGGCCATGTTAAGTTTTTGCTCTGATTGGGAACAAAAATTCTCCGCCACTTCTTGACAACCCATACTTTCACCTTTAAGATTTCGGTAAAAAGTAAGAGTTCATCCACAAAAGACAAATAAGAGATAAGAGGGCTCCTGCTGTTAAAATGGAAAGGATACCACTGCCCCTGTTCTACAGCTTGATCTATTTGGTGCACTAATCTCTTAATGCATAGGACAAAAAGGTAGAGCGATAAACAATCACCTTGCTGAATACCTTTCAACGGAACAAATGATTCAGGGGCTTCACCATTAATTAAAATTCTCATGCTAGACGAGATCACACACTCCATAAATAAATTAATCAAATCCTGGGGAATCTTTGTTTTCTTTAAGATATCATATAAAAATTCCCATGAAAGCATGTCCTATGCTTTCTTTAAATCCACTTTGATTGCTATAAATCTCTATCTCCTAGTGTTACACGGTATAGTGTGAATAACTTCCTAGGCAGGGATTATATTATTTATAATTTGTCTTTTAGGCACAAAGCTCGTTTGCGTTGACCCTATAATTGAGGGAAGGACACACGATTGACTATGACCTTGGAAATTTTCTTATAAATGACATCGCAAAGACTTATGGGGTGAAACAATTGTATAGTATTTGCATGCTCCTTCTTTGGGATAAGCACTAGGAGAGTTTTGTTTAACTTGCTTGGAATTTTTTGAGTGTACACTAATTGACAAACCAATGGGCCTACCACGACCCAACACATCTGGAAGAAAATAGGACTAATGCCATCCACTACTGGAGCCTTTATCAGTTTCATGTTGTAGATGGCCTACCTGATTTCCTCATCTTCAACCATCCCCACCAACCTTTCTAACACCTGATTATCAAGTTGAGGAAAATGCTTGGCCCTGTCTTTGAACTGGATATTACTAAGTTATGAGTATATAGATTGGTAAAGTAGTCTACAATATGTCTTCGCAAATCATAATACATTTCCTGAACTATCCTTAAGATATTCTATTCTAATAGCTTGTTTGTGCTAGATCACCATACAATGAAAATAAGAAGTATTCCTATCTTTATTTGCAATCCAATTTACCCGAGACTTCTGTTGCCAGTAAACTTCTGCCTGAGCTAGTATAAGATCCATATCTCTTTTCAAATCATCTTCCAACTTATCTAGACTCGACATCCTGTGCATTGCTAATGCTCATTGAACGCCACCCAAACATTGCATCAAATTTGTTTTCCTTTTAAAAAGATTGCCAAATGTGTCTTCATTCCTTCTTGAGAGTGCTTCGATAAATGAATTTATGTTAATGGATGAAGGAGCAACAAACAATGACTGCATAAGAAGAACAAGACTTATCTTTGATGGGACAAGGCTGTGCCGTGGAACACTACTTCTTTGAAAGCGATTTTGGCTTGTCCTGGGTGCAAAACAGTAAAGCCGGTCACTCCCCAAGGTTAACACAACAAACCTCCGAAAACGTGCACTCGTAGTCGAAGGGATGGAAGATACACGGGTAACTTTCGTCCAGGAAAAGAAGAAGAAAAGGGAGAGGCAAGATGTTTTTTTCAGATCATAATTGAAAGGGATAGACATATATTTTTAAGAAGGAAACGAAAATGGTTTTGACAAAATAAAGGCTGCCATAAAGAGATACAAAAAATGTATCTGTCAGTTGGATAAGTAAAAGGAAAATAAAAGGCCCATGTCAATAGGCCTGCGGCGTGCCTGGACCCGACGGGTAGGTGGCGGCGCGCACGTGTAGTCTTTCATCAAAACCCACTAGAATCTTCAACTATGAGGCTAAAGAATGTTAACAATAATAAACCCTTCAAACTTATACTCCCTTACTAATATGGGATAACAAGACATAGAGAAATATATAAGCTTTTGCAAGAAACACACTTGTGCCTTTACTCCAACAATGGAGAATTTGCCAAGTACTGGCCAAACATTTCTTAAAAGGCACATAAAACTCTTATCCATAAGCCAAAGGGTAAGAAACTGGAACCTCCTCATGGATTGACATTGTGTTGTTTTACGCATCGTGTGTGTGAGAATGGGAAAATGATCCAAACCTACTCTCGAAATGTGAACCACGATGGTGTGGGGAAATCGCTCCACATAAGATACATTACGCACTACTCTACCCAGTCTTTCACGCACCATACTCATTGTCTAGGTAAACTTCTATCATTGAAGGCCAAGATCGACCAATTGTTCATTACATAACCACTCTTGAAAATACTGACAAGCTCCCCTCCTCAACAAGCCCCCATTTTCTTCTAGTCATACAATTTCTTCTCCTCACTACTGACCAACCACGAATCATTAATTTTAGTTCCTACTCTTAAAAGATTTGGCCAAATACTTTTACAAGCTTGATAGTTTGGATTTGCATAAACTGCAGTTAGATAAGGTTTTTGCTAAGCCGTCTCCACCATCAAATGAATATACTGAAAATTATTTTTGAAAATTTGGACTCTCAAGTGATCATGCTAGAGGATCCATATGCTGCCATTGAAACCAACAACTTCAATGCGATGAGAGCTAGCAAAACCACCGTAACAAATAACTTCATTCACTTTTGCTTCAAAATATGGGGTTCCAACAATGAAACAAGATCAGGATGATAAATTTTACAAATATGGCGAAGAGTCCTTGGAAAATTAGAGGACGCCACCCCTTGGCAATTCCACGTAATACAACTAAACTTTATAATAAATGGAATTTATGACTCCATATCCAAAGTCTTCTCATTGCCATTCGCAACCTCCATATATAGTATTTCATTATCATCTAGGTTACCAGCGGATCCCTTTTCTTTAGCAGTTTCCTTGTCATCGATGTCCCCATGTTTTGAAATTCTCTGTTCCAAATAAGGCCTTTAAGACAGAGGGTGATAATCTGGAGGGAGATTGTCCATATTAACGTCATGTTGTGAAATAGTGACTGGGTCAGTATTATGATTTTTACTAGAGTCTAGTTGATCAACTGGAGGGTACATGGAGAGCTCATATTGTCATGTCAAGTTTGATAAAATGACCACAGAGTGTTTATGGGGATTTAAAATGAATTTGGCTTTTGTGTTTAGGTTTTTATTATCAAAGGTGGGTTTTTTTACCTAGATTTGGGGTAGCCTGTGACGAAGCTTTTGGTAGGTCAGAGTTAAACTGTACTATGGGATTTTCATGTGCAAGGGTTTCATGAGTATTTTATGGGTGGTTTGTTCTAGGATTATCTTCAGGTGCAAAAGATTACTTTTATGGTGTAGTCAACTTTTGCTGACTCAGACTAGTAAAGGCTTGTAGTTGATTTCCATCCAGAGGTTCCTCCTAAATCTCATTGTCAGGATTTGCAATCACCTTAAAACGGGACCTGTGCCTTCTATCATCATTTGCATTCTTGGATGACATCCCTTGGCTGCCCGAAGTTGGCCGTGACCACCTGTGTCCCCTTTCCAAGCAATCATCCAAGGGCCATAACTCGACTTTACCAATTCGGCCATCCCTGTCTGTCATTCTTCCCTAACATTGGCTCCATTAATCTCATTATTTTCCTTCTATAGATTGCAATGTGCCTCCCTTTGATGCGCAGTCTCTATGCAAACATTGGACACATGCCCATATTTACCACACGTAAAACATATGGTTGGCAAGCCTTTATACTCCATCTGTATAAAAATGTCATCTATCATAATTTGTGACACTAAAGGCTTGCTGAGATCAATTTCAGCGACCATTCTCGCATGTTTTCCCCTGGACGCATTCTCGGTAGAGTAATCTATGTTTATGACATGTCCAAGTAACATTCCAACTGTCCAAAGAACTCCTTTATGATAATACTTAAGTGGGATCCTCGGTAACCATACCTATGTAATAACACTGCGAATAACTTGCTCCTCCCCCCTGAACTCTGGCATCTATGACTGAATGGTAAGATAATGTCCAAGGATAGTCCAAGGGCCTCCCATTAATATGTACTGCAAATCAATGTCCCTGTTAAACTTGATTAGATAGAACTCATTTGTAAGATCGATGATCTTAAAATTTCCCACGGTTTTCCATAGAGCATGCAGTTTTGGAGCATAGTGCCAAACAACCAATCTGGCGTTCCAGTATCTTCACAATAATGGTATTTTTCCACTGATTTTCCAGCTATTCGTTGTATTTTTGCTGAGAACTGAATGGAGGGAATAGATCCTTCGTTGTTAATTATCATGTCCTCATCCGTCAACTCTATATCTGGCCCATCATTAATTTGAGTGTTTTCCTCTTAGATGTTCTTCTATAGAAGAGTGTCACGAAAGGATCTTAGGATATGGTTGTCTTTGTCCTCACCTTTTGTCTGAAAGTGTTTTTTCCTAGTGCTCCGGTCATCCTCTAATGAAGAGGCCAGCTCCTTGAGAGATCCACTTGTGTCATTTATCGGCAAAATTGCGTAAAGAACAAGAATGAAAAATACTATTTTTTTAACGATGAGAATAGTGAAAATTTTGATTTAATGACAAAACATGTCAAGGGTCTCTTTTCAGATTTAAGTACTAAAATTTGTAAAGTTAGTATAGTTGAGTTGCAAAAATAATAGGACCCTTGATAGTTTCTTGTTAACATAATACATTTTTAACTCTTGAAATTTTAGTTTTTATTAGTTTGATAATAAAATTCATTTGCGTATTCATTAATTCATTTTTGTTATATATTTATTCAAAGATTGGCATGTTGGAGGTTAACTATTTTATCGTGCTTTGAATTCAAATAAAATAACAAATGTTTGGGTAAGGATACATTTATCTAAAAAATGAATGAAAATTTTATTTACAAATGTTTGGGTAAGGATACAAATGTTTTAACTAAGTTCCACATATAGGCATATGACGTGAGTTTGAAAAGAAATCAATTAAGTAAATTTGTATCCTATAAAGAAGATACAGGCATATTGCTAAAAATAACATGAGTAAAGAAATCATAATAATAAATTCATGTCCTTCTACCTGATGTAAGAGTTGCTAGCTTCCTTACATATCAATACAAAGTTACATTTGATCATCCATTGATATGGAATTGGGTGTAGTCTTGAGTTTAGAAGTTTGTAGCTTCTCAAGCTGATACGTTGTACTTTGGAGTTTCTATTTTTCTTATTAAAATCGGGTGGCGGTAGCTGATGTAAGTATTAGATTATATTTAAAATTTCTAATAAATTGTTTCTTATAAAGTTTACTAAGTTTTGAATCAATATTTTAAAAATTAAATAAGAAATTAGACCAATAAGATAAGAGAACTAGAGCTTAAAAGTTCAACCTATATTAGATTATTATAAAATTGGTATGAAATTCCCAAAGAATTTAATTTCGCAAAAATCTTGTTTTGCCTCGGCTACTTAAAACCGTTTTTGTTGGTTGCTTAATACAAGGCAACAGTGTTAACAAATGTCAATTTTATAAAAAAAAGAAAAAAAAGCACAAAATGAATAAATCAACAACTATAATTTGGCAATGCAGTTTAGCACACTTAGCTTTGTCTATGAGGCTCTTACTTAGCTTAATCAACTTTCACCTATGATACAATAGTTTTACCTAAGACTTTATTGAGCGGACACCACTTACTCCTTGATACTATTCACTCGTACTCACACCCTATGAAAATATTTTACTCTCAATAACACAACTACTTTAGGCTAATCTTAACAGAGGATTTTTGCAACAATGATTGATAATAACAATGAGAATAAGAAACCAAGTTAATGAATCAAAAAATAACATAAACAAGAAAAACACTTGATATAAAGACACTCCATTAAATATGCAGCTTCATCAATCAAAAGTGTGAGAAGTTGTAGAATAACATCTACTGTGAATCTCTAAGAATAATCAGTAAGCAATCGATGTACAATAGCATCAAGAAGACATCAATCGAATAATAGTTTCATGACCGAAACATCACAAAAATATAGCTGCACCCTTCACAAATGTACTAGATGTTTTTCCCACTCAAAAATAACAATTCAGCATGGTATAAAGTAAAAATTAAAGAATTTGAAATAATATTGAAGAAGAAGACTATCTTTACTTATCAAAGAAGCCAAATTTTAATTTTAAAAAGAAACTGATAAACAAAAATAATTAGTTATAAAAATTAATTAATTAATTGTTAAATTTTAATATAAAAGTTATTAAGATAAATTGATTTTAAAAAATTAGTCGTTGATTACAATTTACAAGCTTCCAAGATCGAACAGGGGCTATCTCTCAGACTCCTTCACAAACTGGAGACTCTTAATTTTATGGCCATTCGTCTTTGTCTTGATCAAGTTGAAATAGGATATCTAGTTTTGACTTGCCACCATCACATCATGATAAGATATTCTAAGAATTCTAAAAGTCACTAGGGTCTGAAGCAACTATCCAAAAATCTTGTTTTGCCTCAACTATTTAGAACTATTTATGTTGGTTGTTTAATACAAAGCAATTGTGTTAACAACTGTCAATTTTGCAGAAAATGCAAAAAAAAAAAACACAAAGTGAACAAATCAACAACCATAATTTGGTAACACGGTTTAGCATACCTAGCTTACGTCTGTAAGGCTCTTACCCAGCTTAATCAACTTTCACTTGTGATACAATAGTTTTACGTAAGACTTTACTAAGTCGACAGCTCTCACCCCTTGACACTATTTACTCGTACTCACACCCCATGAAAATATTTCACTCTCTATAACTCGACCACCTTGGACTAACCTTAATAGAGGATTTTTGCAACAATGATTGATAATAACAATGAGAATAAGAAACCAAGTTAATGAATCAAAAAATAACATAAACAAGGTAAGCACTTGAGATAAAGACACTCCATTAAGATGCAACTTCATCAATCAAAAGTGTAAGAATTTATAGAATAACATTTGCTGTGAATCTTTAAGAATAATCAGTAAGCAATCGATGCATAACAATATCAAGAAGACATCAATTGAATAATAGTTTCATGACTGAAACATCACAAAAATATAGCTGTACTCTCACACATGTATTGGATGTTTTTCGCACTCAAAAATAATAATTCAGCATAGTATAAAGTAAAAATTAAAGAATTTGAAATAATATTGAAGAAGAAGACTATCTTTACTTATCAAAGCTAAAATTTAATTAACAAAGATAACATTATGGTTCCCCAAAGAGTTCATCCACACATTGGTAAAGAAAATATATGCAAGAGAGAGGGTGAATTGTATGTAAAAAAAATTTTGCAAGGTACTTTAAAATATAACATCCTCTTAAACAAAATAAGTCTATAAATAAAAGGATCCTATCAATTTTTGAAAAGATGCTGTTAATCGTTGAAAACAAAAGAATCTTGTTTAAAAAGAAAGGAGCCTATGAATCAAAAGGAGCCTGCTAGTGCTCAAAAGGAAGGAGTCTGTTAATTGATAGGAGCCTACTAGTGCTGAAAAAGAAAGGAGCATGTTAATCAATAGGAGCCTGTTAACGCTCAAGATGAAAAGAGCCTATTATTAATAGATAGGAGCTTGTTATCACTAAAAAATGAAAGGAACCTCTTGCGAAATAAAAACAAAAGGAGTCTATTGTAAAACCGATGGAGCTTTTTGAAAATACAAAATTATAATGCAAAAACTTAAAATAGGAAGAGAGAAAGAATGACATAGTTGATTTATACTAATTCGACTTATAACGAAGTCGACGTCCAATCCCCAAGTATTCAACTTGAGTATTTCGTTATAAAATCCAAGTACTAAATTTTCATGAGCCTCTCTAAGGTTACAAGTACATATTTTTCAACGTCTTTCAACCTTCCACACTCGTGGTGTTGAACAAACCTCTACAAGCTCTCAATCACTTTCTAAGGCACAAAGAATTTGATATAACTTTCAAGAATATTGATGCTACTAAGGTATTTCACAAGTCTGTGTCTCTTTTGCAAATGCAGTGGCTCTTCCTTAAGTAGACATTTTCTTCAACTAACCGTTGCTTAATCTTTAATATTATCTATACTGAAATCTTCGATATTTAGATGTTAAGATAAACATTCTCTCAAAGCTTTCGAAGCTAATTATTCGAATTAGTAAGAGCCTCCAAGATGTCATGGAATCATTTTTAATTAGGTAAGTTCATAAAGAGGGTTCCTGCAAGAAATTAAGCAATTATCCTATGATTTTATTTCCTTTTAAGAATTATATCATTGCCTATCTAAGGAAATAAATCCAATTTAAAATATTATAAAGTTATGTCAAAATCATTAAACATAAACCTTGAGCTAACAATCTCCCCCTTTTTTATGATGACAAATAATAATATATATTTTTTCAAATTTAAAAAAATAATAAAGGATTTTGAAAAATATGCCTATAATCTTCATATATTCTTACTCACATTTATAATTAGAAGAAGCCTGACTTCTAAAAGAAGGAGCTTAACATTTGTATGTCACAGATTTAAACTTAACAAGTTCAATAACATTTTAGCAGTAGTTAAAAAAATATATCAATAACAAATATATCATCAAGGCAATATTGAAAATCACAGATGCAAAGTATATCATTAACTATTCTCCTCCTTTGTCATTATCCAAAAAATAAAAGGAAAGAGTAACTAAGGCATCGAATAATATCATAAGTATGTAAGGATAGACCAAGTGAAAAGAGTGACAAAATTAATAAGAAGAATCAGAAATTTTTAATTAAAATCTACATGTCAAGAATCTGATTTTGTATGTTGTCTATTTGGCCACACATTTGATCTTGATTGGAAAGAATTTCCTTCAGTTGTTGAAGGATCAGGTCATTGGTGCTCTGGAGTGCGGTAGGGGTTGATTTTTATAGGGCAGGATCCAAGAGGTTTGTTGTTCTTTCAGTTTTCTTCTTAACCCACATATTTTCTTTCAGCTTTTATCCGAATTGGTAAGGAATAGAAGAATGGAACTTACCGGGTGCATACCAATCTACAGGAAAAAATCTTGGTTAACAGCATCCTATATGGCAGACCACCAATTGTATTATTGTGACTTCCTTTATCTACCATAAACTTCAGAATCATTGCTGAGAGGTTCATCTTGTTTCCCTTTAAAAGATTGTACACAACATACGTATCCAGGAGACTGCATCTTTCTACTGAACTAATCCTTGGAAAAATTGAAGTAGTCGAAATGGATGCAAGGCATCTTGGCATTAGGTCCAAGTGTTTACACCAGAGTCTCCCTTCATGGAATTCTCAGTGTATAGACATATAAAGTCCACTACCTCTCTTAGATCAAGGTTAGTAATGTCCTACTTATGAAAAGGAAGATCAATCCTACCTACGGGAAGTACATTCAGAATGTTTGCCAAAATTTCTTCTATAATCAAGATCTCACACTCACGAACCCAAGAAATTATTGCCAGTTTTCCATAAATTTCTTCTTTTCTCATGTGTATGTAAAAACATCTAAATAGGCCATCACACACTGTTTCATTCAAGTTCATAAAATTTTCCTAACCAACAGCAATCAAATAGAAAAAGATGGGAATACCGATTTCATCAAATAGGTTAAGAGGCAAGATGCGTCCAACTACCATCTTTCTCTTCTTATAGCACATCTTGTACCTTGCTTTAGCTTCCATTAATTGAAATAGCTTCACTAGTGTTGAGTACTCTCCCTTCCAGAGTGTGGTGAGTTTCTTTGATTTTGTCCTTTTGTCCTTAGGGATTTCTTCAAACATGGATTCTTTAAAAACTAGCTCATCCCTAACAATTGGGTCCTTTGTTTTTTCTTCGACCATAGGTACTTTGCCTTTTCTTAATTTTTCCTTTTTCTTTTTCATGAATCTTCTTCTTCTTTCTTTTCGACCTCAGGAGTCTTTTCTTGTATAGCTTACTTTGTCATACTTGCTCTAGTCCGTAGTCTCCTCATTAATCGAGCTGGTTCCTTATATGAATCATCATCATTTACAACCTAGTGCACTTCAGGCACTTTCTTATCCTTAGGACTAGGTTTAGGAGTAGTGGAAGGAGGTGCGTAAGTTTTGGAATAAAGTTTAAAAGGAGTAGGAGTGATTAGAGTAGGGATGGGTATATGAAATCTTACTTTTCATGTTTGCTCCCCCTCACTAGAGGGTTCTTCCTCTACTTCTTTTTCTTCTTCTTTGTTTTCTTCTTCTTCTTCTTCTCCACTAGAGTCAAAGACACATTGCTGGTCGACATACATTGACCAAAATAAAGAAAAAAGGCTCATCTCAAGCAACTGGCTTGTTAGATCTCATATTTACAGATATTAGTCAACCTTATACAACTAAATTATGAAATTATAGATATTTTCTAACATTTATTAATGACTATTCTTATTATGGTTATGTGTTCTTGCTTAAGGAAAAATACAAAGTTATTGATAAATTCAAAATCTTTAAGACTGAAGTGGAGCACCAATCGAAAAAATCCATCAAGATTGTCAGATTTGACCGTGGTAGAGAGTATTATGGCAAACATGGTGTTTCAGAACAAAAAAAAGTATGTTTTCTAGATATGTAGAATTAGTTGGAATAGTGACTCAGTTCACTATATCGGGTAGTCTTGAGCAAAATGATGGGGATGAAAGGCGTAACCGCACCCTAAAAGGCATGATGAGGTCAATGTAGAGTAGGACTAACCTACCTGATTACCTTTCGGGTGAAGCCATCAAAACGACATTGCATATATATAATAGAGTCTTAAGCAAGTCAGTGCCAAAGATGCCTTTTGAGATCTGGAAAGGGTGGATGCCTAGCCTTTCACACGTTCATGTATAGGGTTGCCCTGCTGAGATGCACTTGTATAATCCTTATGAAGCAAATTGCATGCTCATTCTACTAGTTGCTATTTAGTTGGATATCTTGACCATTCTAAAGGCTAAGGGGGGCCAGAATAGTTGAATTACAAACAACTAGGTTTCTAGAATATGATGTCTTTAAATCTCTCACCCTTCAGATGATAGTAGGACAGATACTACATTTATTTCGTATCTGCCACTCATATAGTCAAGTCTAGTGGATCAAGGTCTTAATACCATACCTATATAGGAACAAGAACTCGTACCTATACAAGCAGAGGTTTTAAGGGTATAAGAATCAATGTAGTTACAAAGATCCACTAGAGTGACACATCCTGCTATTCCATTTGATTACATAGTCTATTTGGGTGAACAAGATTATGATATTAGACATGTTGTGGATCTAGTTACTTTTATATAAGCTATTTCTGGACCCCACGTAGATTTGTAGTGGGATGCAGTGAAGGATAAGATGCAATCCATGAAACATAAGAAGGTATGAGAGCTAGTTGATTTAACTCAACATTACAAAATCGTCAGTTCTAAATGGCTGCTTAAGACCAAAAAGGATACTCAGGGTAAAGTTGAGTGGTTTAAGGTTCAGTTGGTTGTGAGAGGGTTCACTAAGAGAGAAAGGGTTGACTTTAATGTTGAGTGATCATGGAAATAGTAGCTCATTATGATATGGAGCTACATTATATGGATGTCAAAACTACTTTCCTGAATGGGGACCTTTATAAAGAGGTCTCTATGGATCAACCTAAAACATTTCAGGATCAGAGAGAGACTGACAAGGTTTGCAAATTAAGAAAATCGATATACGGTCTGAAACAGGCTTACAGACAGTGATACCTTAAGTTTGATAAGGTTTTAACCTCTTTCTGCTTCGTGGAAAATAAAGTTGAAAGATGCTTGAACTACAAGGTCAGGGGGAGCAAAGTTATATTCCTATTATTATATATGAATGATATCTTGCTTGCATCAAATGACTTGATCATGTTGCATAAGGTTAAGCAACTTTTATCCAAGCATTTTGACATGATGGACTTTGGTGAAACGTCTTTTATCCTAGGTCTTCAGATTCACTGGGACAGATCTTAACACTCATTAGGCCTCTCGCAAAGAGCATACATTGAGCATGTGTTACAAAGGTTTAATATGGTTGGTTGTAAACTTATTGTAGCATTAATCTCTCATGGTGAGAGATTATCTTTGGCACAGTGTCCAAAGAATGAAGTAAAGAAAGAGGTTATGAGGAATTTCCATATTTTAGTGCGGTTAGTAGCTTGATGTATGCGTAGGTGTGCACTAAGCCAGAAATTGTATTTTTTGTAAGATTGCTAGGTTGATATTTGGCTAATCCAAGGATAGGCCAGTAGAATGCAGTTAAGCAAATGTTAAGATAATTAAAGGGAACCAAGGATTATATATTGATATGCAATCTAAACCTCATAGGATAAACATATTCTGATTTTGCTATGTATCCAAATGATAAGAAGTCCACTTCAAGTTTCATTTTCATGTTAGCAGATTGTGTAGTATCGTGGAAGAGTGTCAAGCAGACACTAATGTCTTCCTTAACTATGCATGCACAGTTTGTAACATGCTATAGGGTTGCTTCACAGGTAGATTCGCTTAGAAACTTGATTTCTGAGTTATTTGTGGTTGATTCAGTAGCTGGACCCATTCGATTATATTATGATAATCTTGCTACTGTTCTTTTAGAAACAACAATAAGAATATCACAAGTTTAAGAATTTAGAGGTTAAATACTTCACCGTAAAGGAGTTCATGCAAAAAGGTAACATTGAGGTGGAGCATTTAAGGACTGAGGAAATGTTAGTTGATTCTTTTAACTAAAGGACTTTGCCTATTTGTGTTTGAAAGACATATATATAATATGGGTGTATTGAAGTCCTTAGACACTATTAGTTAGGAATCGTTATTTTTGCTCCTTGTATATTTAAACATTTTGATGTATTGTGATAGTACGGTTGTTTATTAATAAAGATGATCATCTTTTTATCCTCAGTAATACATGTTATCATCCATAGTCATAATACATGTAAAAGTCTTAAGGTCTCTATCAATCTTAAGTATTTTAAAGGTCATTGGGTATATACACAGATTGACCTTGGGCTTATGCCATTATGACACACAGTTTAATGTGAATATCTATAGATTTTAACATGATATAGGAAAGTATAATAGTTTAATTCCATAAAGGTTTTCTCTAATGTAGTTTAGCGTTCAGTGAGAGGAAACGAGATTTCTCTAGTGCAGTTTTGCATATACAATTTAGCATAAAGTTTAGAGAAATCGAGACCTGCAAATAAAAAGATGATATATATCAAATCATACAAGTATCATCCTAGTTTGTCACACTCCATTTCTCATCCATGTTAGTGAGGTATTGGATATGCGTGATAGTATTAGATTTGTGGCATACATGATACATGTATTTGATATTTTTTGGTATCGAAAGCCTTATGGGACAGAATGATGGACTTTCACTATCTTTGGATCAATTGGTTTTAAACTTGGTCGACCAATATAGTAACGTGGCTCAACCATATTTTTAAACTTTTTCTAAACTTGAATCAATACCACAATTGGTTATTGTCTAAGGGAGAGAATATTAGATATTTTTCCTATAAAGGTAGACAACAATTAATTGCATTTTATCGGTTTTAATAACTTATTGGTTGAGTTATATAAATTTGATCCGAATAAAGATAATAAAGTGGCCCACTAAAGGATCTAGGTTAATAGGTTGAAGTCTAGGAGGAAAATAGATCTTGATTAGTATGGACCGGAACCGTATCGGGCCTGTGATGGAGAAGCCCGATAGGGAAGCTATATATATAGGTTAAGGACTCCTATAATTGTTTAAGTAAATGGTGAACGTAAAGTTACTCTAACCCATTATGAGGTTTACGTTTTAAGAAAACCACAAAAAGACGTTGATCACGTATCGGTGAGTAGATCCTGTAAAGGCGTCAAAGGATTTGAGCTTGTTTCAGCCTCAGAAAGCTTTTTGAAAAGTTATAGAATCAAAATTAGGTATTTCTACATTTCTTCATTATTTCCCTTTCACATTCGATCAGGGATACATAACTAAGACTTATGTTACATGTTACTATAAACACTAAATTTAAGAAGCTCTATAAGAATTCAAACAAACTTCAATCTTTGCATTAACCCAAATAAGAGCAAATTCCTCGTCCCTAAAGATTGTAAGGGTTTACTAATAGTATCATCATTAATTTTCACTTCATTCAAGGAGAGTTCTCTTTTAAATACTTAGATATCCCTATTACTACAAAGAAACTATATTATAAGGATTCACACCATTCACACCACTAACATAAGCTTTATAAAGGAAGTTGGGAAGCTAGTGCAACTAAGCTCTGTCTTTCTCTAGGAGACTTCAGCTCATTAATGTAGTGCCTAATCAAATGTAAAGTTTATCGGATATCCCAGTTTAAACCTCCTGACTAGTGTCACCAAAACACTAAAAAGATTCATAGGGAAGTTTTTTATGGACAGGCATGATTCTAAATAACTTAACTGGTGCTAAAATCAAATGGTCTAGCTTATGATCTCCTAAAAATCAAGGAGGATTGGGAATCAAATCCTTAAGAATAATGAACAAGGTTATGCTAATTAAAAGTGTTTGGAAACTCTTAGTTGATAAAAAATCAAATTGGATAAGATGGACCCATTAATATTATCTCAAAAATGCTATTTTATAAAATGCACAGCTTAAGCATAACTCTCTTGGACATGTAAGAAGATGATAGGGCTGAGGAAAACTATTAGGGAAGCTTTCAAATGTATAATTGGGAATAGTAAGAAAATTGAGTTTTGGTTTGAAAATTGGCATGATATAAGGCCACTTTTCCTCTTGCAAAACTATTGCTCACTCAAACTAACTTTCTTTTGCTCATCTAAAGTATAACTGGACATAAATAGGGATACTTAGGATTCTCATTCTTATGCCTACAGAAGATTTTCGGGGATAAGAAACCAATTGTCAACTTTAGTTCCCAGTTGCAATAGGGAAGATTATTGGTTTTGGTTTAAGCATCAGTCCAGAATTTTCACAAACTAATCATATATAAAAAATTTTGCTCTACTTATGTAAAAATATTACATAGTTTGAATTAGTATGGAAAGAAATCAATGTCTTAAAGAACATCTTATCTTTTGGATAGCAATATGAAGAAGTTAGGCACTAGTGACCATATTAAGTTCCATATTTTAGACAAATATATGTCTTCTATAATTTAGAGGATAAATGCACTTACAGCAAAACCTCTATAAATTAATATTGTTGGGATCATGATATTTTATTATTTTATAGAGATATTAATTAACTGATAAATTAATATTTATTAATTTAAATAGAATTTTGTAATTGATTGAAGTTAACTTTTGATTACATCAAAAAGCATTGTATCTTAGAAAAATTTATGTTTCATATTAATTGAATGAATCTAAAACATAGATTCATTGTACATAATATTAACGAAAACTAATAAATAATGTTCATTGTTTCTTAATAATTAAGCATTATTCATTGTAGTTTTACTAAAAACATTCAATGTATGTACATATGATGGAATAGAAAATACTTTATAAACAAGATAGAAAATTTATTGAAACCACACCCACCAATTGCTCCTCATCTAAAAGGTGTCATGAAATCAACAATGACGAATCAAATACGCAAAGAATTATGTGAGTACAAGAGAGATCATTAGACATGCACTCAAAAAGATTCGCAGTTGTGGCTTAAAGAAAAGTTTTATTTGAAAGTTAGTCAAGGTACAATCTCAAACACACTCAAATGATCGGCTAGGTATCTTTCAGGCAACCTAGAAAAAGGAAGGGATATCAAGCGGCACAAACCAGCAAAATTTCTAGATATGGAGAAGGTTGTTTATGAGTGGTTTCTCCAGTGCCAAGATTGTGTGAATATGACCGGAGAGCTAATTTTGGAGAAGGCAAGAGATACAATGAAACTTCTATACCCTCAATAAGATTCTGAGCATAAATTTTCTCAAGGTTGGCTTAAGAAATTCAAGCTACGACACGGTTTCAAGTCATTTTGTCATTTCGGAGAGAGTGGTTCGATTGATGTACAAGACATGGAGAAGCAATTAGAGTCTATAAGTGAAAAAATAAATAAGTTCACTATGAAAGATGTTTTTAATATGGATGAAAATGGTTTGTTTTACAGGTTATAAGCTGATCATTCTCTTGCTATGAAGCAATTTAAAGGAAGAAAACAAGACAAAGAAAGGCTAACAGTTATTATTTGTTGCAACGAGGATGGCTCTGAAAACATCCCTTTATGAATTATTGGAAAATATGCAAAGCCATGTTGCTTCAAGAATGTCAACATGAATAGCTTGAATTGTCACTAACATGCCAACAAAAGAGCTTGGATGACAAGTGTGTTTTTTAATGAATATATCCGTTGGTTTGATAAAAAAATGCATGGTAGAAGAATTTTGTTTGTGGTAGATAATTGTCCAGCACATCTAAGAAATATTGATGGATTACATAACGTTGAGTTGTTCTTCTTGCCACCCAACATGACATTAAAAATTCAACCTTGTTATGCTGGAATAATAAGAGCTTTCAAGATGCACTATCGTAGGAGATTTTACCGTAGGATTTTAGAAGGCTATAAGTTGGGCCAATCTGATCCAGGTAAGATTAATATTTTGGATGCTGTCAATCTTGCAGTCTCGGCTTGGATAGTTAATGTTCAGCAGGAGACAATAGCAAATTATTTTTGACACTGCAAAATTCGTTCAGGGGATGAAGTCTCAAGGAATTTAGATGAACCTACTTGTGAAAACGAAATTCATGAACTTGAGCACATGATTAATGATCTCAGCTATTGTAATAAAATGGATATTAATAGCCTATTGGATTACCTGAGTGAAAATGATACATGTTCAGAGGTCCAGAGCTTAGAAGAAATTGTGGCTACTATCCTTGAAAATAATGTTGATGATGAAGTTGAAGACGATATAGTACCTTTGGAACCAGTTACACGTAAGGAAGCACTTATCGCGTCTAGAACTCTTCACAATTTTTTGTTGCAGTTCGAGAACACAACACTAGAAATTTTGGATGCAATAAGAAAAGTTAGAGATGAGCTCCAACTAGACTTAAATTTTAAGAAAAAATAAACAACATTAGAATCATATTTCACTAAATTGTCTTAGTTATGTTTGTGTAAGTTTATATAATTATTAATTTATGATATTAATGGGACCCTATATTTACATAGGGGTATTTTGAAAATATATTATCTTATTATCTTATCGAAATTTGTTAAATTTTCAACTGGCCTAAGTCGGGATCGGAGAAAAATAATATCTTGGAGATTTTATTAATTTATTGAGTATCAATTTAAAGAGGTTTTACTGTATCACCTATTTTTAAGTGTCCTTTCACTGCTAGAGCTTGGCAACTTTTGCTGAAGCTTTTCAATGAGCAATTTGGCATAAATACATGGCAAAAATTGATAGAATAGTTAGTTAGACCTCGGGATGGATAAAGAAGAAACTTAAAATATTCATAATGACATTCAATTGTTTAATCTATGCCATTTAGATTAAAAGAAATAAAAATATTTTTAGAGGTATCAAGCTGGAGAATAATGTATTTAAAATGAGCATAATGACATGAATAAGAGAGTTGATGATGATACAGGCTACAAGTGTTAATATATTCAACATTTTATCTCAAGTTATTAGCTCAAGGTTTATATTTAATGATTTTGATGATAACTAGATAATAACTCAATTTTTAAATTGGATTTATTTCCTCATATAGATAATGATATTTTTTAAAAGGAAATAAAATCATAGGAGAATTACTTCTTTTTGTACAGGAACCTTCTTAGTAAACTTTCCTTATTAACGTCCGAAAAGATCTTACCTTTTCAAACAATTAGCTCCGAAATTTTTTTTCAAGTAAAGATGATATTGCAAATCCAAAGTCAACTCAGAATTAAGATGAAACAACGACTAACTGAAAAAGTTGACTATTTAATAATAGCAACAACACTTGTGAAGAAACGAACATACACATACTTTTGAAACATTTGAGTAGCATCTATATTCTTGAGAGTCATATCATTCTTATTGTGCCTTAGAAAGTGAAATTACTTTATCAAGAGAGAAATTGTTATTCGAGAACCTATTTTAATTTTACATTTTATTTTTTTATGAGCTATTAGAAACTTGTTATACACTTCGAGTGTGGAAGGATAAAGAACCTTGAAAAGTATGTAATTGTGAGCTTAGAGAGGCCCGTCAAATTTAATACTCAGATTCTTATATTGAAATACTTAATTTGGATACCTAGGGACCAGATGTAGGCTTGGTTGTTAGCCGAACCAGTATAAATCTACTATGTCATTCTTTCTCTCTTCCACGTTATAAGTTTGTGTTTTCAAGAGGCTCTTTTAGTTTTTCAATAGGCTCCTTCTATTTTTATAAAGCAAGAGGTTCTTTTCACTTTAAGTGTCAATAGGCTGTTATCAATTAACATGCTTATTTCTATTTGAGCTCCAGCAGGCTCCTATCGATTGATAGCCCCTTTCATTTTGACACAAGTAGGATCCTTTTTATTAATAAACTTCTTTCATATTTTAAATAACTAACAGGATCCTTTCTTTTTAAATGTTTACAAGTTCCTTTTGAAGTTTAATATGACCTTTCAATTTATCAGCCCGATTTGTTTAAGAAGGATTTTAAAGAATTAAAATACCTTGCAAATTTTTTTTACACATAATTAAACCCCTCTTGCGTGTGTTTGCTTTATCATTTGGTATCGGAGCAAGGTTTCACACATATTGTGTTTTAGCACACGTGATAGATAATGGCAAACAACTTAAGAAGCCTTGAAGGACAATCTGTCTCAAAGCCTCCTTACTTCAATGGAAACGACTACTCCTATTGGAAAGAGAGAATGACCATCTATGTTTAATCAGTGGATATTGAAATCTGGCAAACTATCAAAGCTGGATCTACAACTCTTGCTACTGAAAACATAGAAATGTTGACTAATGTTGATAGAAAAAATGCACAGCTGAATGCCAAAGCAAGACATCATCTGATATGTGCACTATCTCTAGAAGAGTATGAAAAGATATCTTACTATTCTACAGCAAAGGAAATGTGGGACAAGGTTCAAGTTACTTTTGAAGGAACGAATAAGGTAAAGAAACATAGAATAAGTCTTTTAGTGCATAAATATAAGAATATTTTCATGAAACAGGGATAAACAATAAATGAATTCTTTGGATGTTTTAATAGCATCACCACTGCCTTGAAAATCTTGGGCAGGATATATCCAAATGATTTCTCTTAAAATGAATTTTCACTTTCTAAAGTACAAGAGATTTGACAGTGATATCACTTTCAAGGAATTGATGCTATAGATGTATTTCAAGAGTTTGATATATGTTTGCAAAAGCAGTGACTTTTCCTTAAGTAGGCATTTCTTTCAACTAGTTGTTGCTTCATTTCTGTTCAAAGTTGACTTTGCATCTTCGATATCATCTCTATTGGAATCTTCAATATTCAATCGTTAAGAGATGAAAATGGAAATGTCTCGGACTGATTGACCCAATATAGGATTGATAGGATCCTTCCGAATATTGTAGACTAAATAAGGTAAGTTCATAAGAGAGAAGGTTCCTACCAAAAGGAAAGCGTTTATCCTATGATTTTATTTCCTTTTAGAAAAATATCATTACCTACATAAGGAAATAAATCTAATTTGAATTTTGAAATATTATCCGGTCATCATCAAAATCATTAAAAAATCTTGAGCTAACAATCTCCCCCTTGTTTATGATGACAACCAATAACAGGTATATTTTTCAAATTTTAAAAAGATAATAGATGATTTTGAAAGATACCTATGATTTTTATATGCTTAGACATGAATAGAAGGAGCCTGTCTCTTAAGAAAGAAACCTATCGTATATATCATATGAAGTAGTCTATTTGATAGATCACAAAATTAACATTGCTAAAATGTTGGAACATTCAAATAAGAAATCTGTTATTGATTTTTCATAATTAAACTATTAACATTAATTCATCATGGAGTGTCGATGTGGCAACTAGTTTCTGATGGTGGAAATGAGCTATGTTGGTAGGAATGTGGCAAAATTTTCCAAGATGAAGAACAAATCAATGCAGAACAAGTCCCCTCATTAAACACTAATCACCCATTGCCTTTCATGGCTGATCTTCTTCTTTAAGATTTTTAGTATCATCCAAACTACCTCTCTTTCTTTATTATTAATATCTCATTTTCGATTATGAAACTATTATATGAACATCTGATTGTATATATTATTTGTTGTGTTAAGCTTCCTCGAATCTTCAAAAGAATATAGACGGAAATGGAGGCGATGGTGATGTCTCAATGGTTTATACAGGATTAAGGAAATCGGTTGTTTCGGAATAGTGGTTGATTGCAAAAACTATGTATGTTCATCATGACAATCATGGAGTTTATCAGTCGGGTATACATGTGTTCAAATTTGACTTCCTAATACCGTTTGATTTAGCTTTGATTGTTCTATTCGATTTGCTCGTTAGTTGAAATGCTTAGTACGTGTGGTTTATCTAATACCATCATGCATATGGTATCTGGGAAATCATTCACTGTGTCTTCTGCAAATTTAGTTAAAGAAAAGAAGTTGTTGGAAGAGGATGTCAATTCACCAGATCCTGAGGGAGGATCTTTAACTATTTCAATTGATGGCTTGGAATCCCTTTTATCTTTTCTAGTGACTCTAATATCACTTGGAATCTAAAAAAATAATTATTTCTTTTCCTTTTTAATGGAATATTAGGCGTGAACTTTATTTATTATTTTGTCTGTAAGAATCGTTAAACTTCTAATGAACATCTTGTACGACTTACCATATATATATATATATATCATTATATTATATTGCTTACCATATTTCAATATTTATACGTATTATGTTATTTTATTGTTCATAAATATTAATGATTAAAAATAGTAGTCAACTTAAATTTATGATATTTTGATCTTATTAGTATTAAAATTTTAGGTATGTTTATCTTTTTATGTCCAAAAAAATATTTACTTTCCAATATTTAAATTGCCTACCATGCATGTGTTTTTCAACAATATGTTTAAAACTTTGAAAACATTTTACAATTTTTATATTTAAGAATAGTACTCAACTTAAATTTATTATATTTTATCTTATTAATATTAAAATTTTAGGTATGTTTACCTATTTATATCCAAAAAGATAATTTTCAGCGTTTTAATGCATTAACTAAATATTTAAACAAATTTATAAAGAAGGTAAATGAAATAATATGAAATGTTATATATAAATGTCAATTATAATTAACCTTAGGATTATTAAGTACACTCACCACTAAAAAAATATCAAATTAACATTATTAATTTTAAATTCTTTAATAGCTAGTTTTGGCAATGATTTTCATATTTTGTTACCAAAAGTCCTACTTTGGTGACGAATTATATATTTCATCGCAAAAAGTAAGCTTTTGTTCCGACATTTGAAATCATCGTCCCCAAACACTCGATCATTGGTGACAAAATACAGAAACTGTCGCAAAAGAATATGTTTTCCCCTATGATTCATGGAAATCGTTGCTAAAGAAATTCCTTTAGCAACAATACTTTAGAACATAGACAAAACCTCGAATTTTTGCGACAAATGTATAAATCATCGTCAAAAGTCGACATGTTGCCACGATTTCCAAATCGTCACCAAAAAATTCTTAGCTAATATTATGTTTTATTGTAGTGTTATTTAATTAACTAATGTATAAGATAAAGTACATGCCTTTATATATTTTTAGTTATTGCTTAATCAAGGTTGTACATTAATATAATAAAAAGATTAGACACCCTCTTCCAAATTGGTATTTAATTAGAAGTAATTATAGTTCCAATTAATATTTAATTGAAATTAGGATTATATTTTGATCAAATTATTAAAAAGTTAAGTTTTATTATAAATATGAGTAGGCTCATCAGGACCTAGCATTTCTTGGGTATTCCTCTCTATGCTTACTTGTAGAGTCTCAACTTATACGTCAGAACATAGTAGAGTCTCAACTTATACGTCAGAACAAAGTTAGAGATTAGAAACTTATATGGCTAGAATGTTTGTTGAGAATTCAAAGGGAGCAACAGAAAAGGAATCATGTTTTATAATAAAGTACATTATTATGTTTATCAATTAATTAAGTTATAGATTAAAGTGACATTGACATTCAAGAAATTATAAAATTTTTTCATTGCATGCAGTATCAAATTTCTCCCCAATTTTTCAACATGCATTACACACATTGCACTATAAAAATAAAAAAAATTGCTCTAGTCTTGTTGAGGTCTTCCTTGTCTTCCGACTCATCATAATTCTGGTTGACTTTGTTATTGCTGTGTTCATTGTGTTATGTAGAAGTGGAATAATGGAGATAAAATGGATGAAAGGAAGAAAATATTGGCCTAATTTACTTATAAGAAATTGTTGTGACGGTTTCTTCATATTGGTAGAGAAAAAGAGCAATCTAAGAAGCTACGAATTCAACTATGTACAGGAACGTGTGTCATTACCGTCAACATTATCTAATAAAGTAGATCAATGTTTGGAAAATCCCATGCTGTACTTGGCTTCAAATCTTGGGTACGAATAAAAAAAGAGTCAACGATTTGTTATTTCGTTTGTAATAGATTAGCTCCTCCTCGTACAAGTGATCTTTACTTTCTCATGATCCATTTGTGCTTCTTATGTCTTGTTGAAAAGCAGTTAAAGAATCAAATTTTCCATACCAGATGTTGGATAGTGATCAGCATACTTTAGAAAACTTCAAAAGAAAAACAAGCGTGGGTAGCTTGGTCAGAAATGTCTTAATTAACGTTGGTGACTTTTGTTATGAAAAAGTACTAAAAACGTTAATAAAATTTGACCTTTTATATACAATGAGAGACGCCATGTCAAATAAGCACCATGAATTTCGTTTTCTTGATGTGCTAAGCATGCAATTTCCCCGAATGCAAATTTTCCTTTGACTTGTAAAGCCTGGGAGTAGGTAGGCTGTCAGAAATGAGTTTCTTTTCCAGACAATTCTTTGTGTTATTCAACCGTCCAATAGAAGGGAATCAGATTTTCTGAACTGAATATGATGCTCGTATCATATTTTATTAAATATTATTTATATATTTATGTGGTTTTTATATAAATATAAGGATAAGATTTAATAAAACAGGCTGAAATAGAATAAGTATAACTGAGAATTTGACGGGCTTCAGAAGACGTCATACAAATAGAATAAGTTAGAATTTGATGAGCTTCAGAAGACGTCATACAAATAGAATAAGTGTAACTGAGAATTTGATGAGCTTCAGAAGACGTCATACAGACAATCTATTCCCTGTAAAGCCTAGGTAGTTTGTCAGAATTCTCTCCGATTACTACGTCACCTGCATCCAGAAGTATTAAACCTCTTCCACAAAAACACTCTAGCCAACTAGGCAAATGATTAGTTTTATTTAAACCTAATTACAGTTCTTGTTAATGAGCTGCGCATTTTCTCCGTAATAAAAATTTCTAATAATAGTTTCAACATTATTGGAGCAAGATGATCGTGCTCACAGATGTTCTCTTTCTGCTTCTACATTCGTTGACACTACTAGTTTTCCATTTGAGGATTGTCACTTCTGTGGACACCTTGGGTTGGAACCAAACCATTAGTGATAATGGCCAACTTCTAGTCTCCAAAGACAACCTGTTTGCTCTAGGATTTTTCAGCTCTGGTACTAGTTCTTCTAGATATCTTGGAATCTGGTATTATGGTTTACCAGACCAATCCGTGATCTGGGTTGCGAACAGGGACTCTCCAATCAATGGTTCTTTTGGGGTACTCTCACACAACCGAATTGGAGACCTAATTCTTTACTCTAATGGTGATCAAGAACATTCAGTGGTCTGGTCTACTAATGTGTCGATGGATGGACAAGCTGATGATACTTGCGTGGCTCAGTTGCTGGATTCAGGGAATTTTGTTCTGTTTCGTGGTGGAAAAATTGTGTGGCAAAGCTTTTATTATCCTACAAACTCAGTACTGAAAGGAGTAAGACTTGGGCTGAACAGGAGAACAGGTGCAGAGCATTTCATATCATCTTGGAAATCAGCAGATGACCCAGGAACAGGACAGTACTCAGTCAAGCTTATTGCAGGAGGGTCGCCTCAGTTCGTTATGTACAAGGGTGCAAGCCCTTACTGGATAAGTGGTCAATGGCCCTGGAGAAAATACGTATATAACTACTCTTTTGTTAACAATCAAGATCAATTATACTTTACTTATTTTCGGGAGCACGAACTATCTCCAAGAATTAGATCAGTTTTAGATGAAACAGGAGTCGTGAGGACGTTAAAGTGGTCTGAAAGTGATGGGAAATGGAAGGAGTTATCGTCAGCGCCCAAGTACAGGTGCGATTCATATGGGCAGTGTGGAGATTACAGGAAGTGTGATCCGAGTAATGAAAACAAAGTTGATTGCAGATGTCCACCTGGTTATGAACCCAAGTTGCCGAAAGACCGGATTTTGAAAGATGGGGAAGGTATCTGTGTGAAGAAGCAGCAAGAGTCTTCCTTGTTGTGTGACCAGGGAGAGGGGTTTGTGAAAATGTCTAAAGTTAACGTTCCTAATAATTCAAATGCTGTTTGGATGGGGAAGAACCTGGGTCATATTCAATGTCAGTCGCAATGCACGAGTAATTACTCTTGCTTGGCCTATGCAACTGTAGATGTTGCGGGGACGAAGGGTTGTTTAGCTTGGTATGGGAGATTGATGGACTCTCTAGAATTCAGGGAAGATGGATATGATCTCTATGTTTGTGTTGATGCACTTCAATTAGGTAAGTCTTCATGCTATATTTGGCGCTATTTCAAAACCTACTAGGCTAAATTTATATGAAGGTGTAGAAATAAGTTCTAATTATTTTCAAATAATGTTAGTTCTTTCGATTCATTCAGTTGAATATGCAAGTAAATCGAATAGTTTATTGAAAAGAAAGGAGATGCTAGCCATTCTTGCAATCTCGGTTGCTTCAGCGTGGATTGTGATTGCTGTCTCTCTGTTCCTTAGGAAGAGAATAAAGAGGAGGTAAGAAGCAAAACTAAATAAATTACTATCATACTTTCTATAATATATATTTATTTGTTTTGCAATTTGGTGACTCCCTATAGGCGGTTCATGAAATAAACGAACTGCATTCCTGATAATAGTAATGTCTATTTACTGCGAATATTGCTTCAAAAGATTGTTTTCTTTCTATTTAAAGGGTAACGAAGTACAAATGGAGCAAAAGAATATTTGATATCAATGGTTTAGATCACAAGAAAAATACCCTGATGGCAGATGAGTTGAGGGAAACTAGTAATCAATCAAATTTGGCATTTTATGATCTCCGCACTATATCAACTGCAACCAATAATTTCTCTCTTGCTAACAAAATTGGACAAGGAGGCTTTGGTTCTGTTTATAAGGTAAGACTTTATAAGGTAAGACTCTTTAGCATATATCAAGCTGGATGATTTCTCTTTCTAAGACTAGTCTTTCGGTTGTAATGTCGTACTTGACAATTCACCGTAATTCAATAGTGTATTGTGATTCCAGGGTCAGCTCCCTAGCGGACGGCAAGTTGCTGTGAAAAGATTATCCAAAACCTCAAGGCAAGGGATGGAAGAATTTGTCAATGAAGTGAAATTGATAGTGAAGCTTCAACACAGAAATCTTGTAAAGCTTCTAGGATGTTGCATTGAGGGAGAGGAACCTATGCTAATTTATGAAT
>JAOSBN010000001.1:5202694-5215542 GCA_027563595.1 Erythroxylum suave
TATTATTATTATTATTATTATTATTATCATCATCATCATCATCATCATCATCATCATCATCATCATCATCATCATCACCATCATCATTTATTATTATTATTATTATTAATAAATTCCTTATTGTTATTAATTTTATTTATTTTTATTAAATTCATTATTATTATTATTACTACTATTAATTTTATTATTATTATTAATTTTCTACTTATTATTAATAATTTATTAATCCATTTTTATATTATTAGTCAAAATCCTCAAATATTTTTAGAAGATAATAATGAAAACCAATCATGTGTTTCGGCATTAAAAACTTCAAAAATACATAATCAACTCCCTAATGAACTATTCAATATGGACATGACAAGTACTTCAATATCTACACAATATAACTATACAATATGAAACAACAGAAATTGTATTAACGGCATCTCCAGACTCCTTATCACCAAGATAATCGCTTTCGGCAACTGAAACACACAAGCCCTTTCTTCTACCCTTACCAGTATCCTTGAACCAGAAATCCCCAATGATGTGAAGACTATCAGCTTTGGGGTTGAAGCTTCGCTAGGAGATCTAGATGTATACTGGTACACGCCCTACAACTTCTAATAAAAGATTGTATAATCAGAACAACTTAAGCAATGTGTATGTCTTACTTCAGTGTAAGGGTTAGTTTAAATTCACTTCTTTTGAGCTCTCCAACTTGTGCACTTATATCAAGCATGGTAAAAGGTCTTTTCGGCAGTTAAATATTGAACATGGACATGAATCGTTTGACATCTCATGAAACTATGAAAGCATACTCAAACCATGTTAAACACTACTAGGATACACTCGTTTCAGGAGATGAAAGATGGGAAACTATACAGAACAATATCAGCTCCAAACTGATACGAGAGCATATGATCTTGTCAACGTAAAGATAAGTTAAACCCCGTAGTCAGATGACCTAGGTATTGTCGAATACCACATATGGTCAAGAAATGTAGTGCAAAAGATAGAACACATCAATAATCCTAACTTCTAGATGAAAGCAATTCTTTAAACCTTCCTCTAGTTTGAAACATATAAACCGACAAATTCAATCATACGAAATTAAAATGAAATTACGATTTACACAAACAGAAAGTACATGAACTGACTCAAGTTACCTTGATGGCTTCAATAATGTATTCAACCTGAAATAATCTGCCTTCAAGAGAGGAGGTTTTCACTCCTCTATCATACTCGGTCCTTTCAAAGGGCACACACATGCAAACAAATCAGAGTTAGAACACAAAAAGATCAAATCTTTTCCATTATAAGAAAAAAAAGGAGCAAAAAGATAGACTACCCATTTGAGTACTTGTGGTGATCATGAAAGGAATAGCTTACCTCATAAGAAACATCTTCGATTCAACCTAAACACACAAATAATGAAGAATGAAGGAGGCATGAATATAAATAGTCACTTCTCACTAGCGTCTAATTTACTTTTTGAAGAACCCTTCTTGGTAAACAAGACAAGTATCAAAACACTGCGTTTTTCTTGTACTTTACAAAAACCTAGATTGGATTGGAAAACCTAAAATTCACCATAACTCAAGCAATTTCTTTGAGAAGAGTAGAGATCAGAAGCAACTACAATTTTGCCTCAAAATAGAGAAAAACCTCTTCAACTTTGGAGAGATTAAGTTGAAGAGTGGAGTTCATCCAAAAGAGAATCACATCCATCTGACTTATATTCGTTGCCATTATTGGTCTATGCATTGTATGGAGAAGAGAGTCAATGACGGAGAAGGAGATGGAGATGGAGACGGAGGGATGAAGAAATTTCTTTAACATACCTTAGAAATCTGCCGGTGAGTTGCTCGGAGAACGAAGACTAGAACAATGAACAACGACTGAAAAAAGCGTGAGAGTGGAGACGGTGGGAGGAGAGGGACGAAATTGTCCAAAAGTGAGAGAGATGTATCTACCTATTCCAGATGTGCGTGGAATAGGTAAAGACAGGGTAATATGATCTTTATCTATTCCCTCATGTCCGGGGAATGGGTAATGTTAGGAATAGATATTATGTTAGTTTTTTTGCAACCAAACAACGGAATATCTGATAAGTAAGAATCAATGGGTAATAGTTTAGCTATTACCCTCAACCAAACAGGCCATTAGCGACTATACTTTAGAACATAGACAAAAACTCAATTTTTTGCGAAGAATGTATAAATCATCATCAAAAGTCGACATGTTGCCACGATTTCCAAATCATCATCTAAAAATTCATAACTAATAGTATGTTTTATTGTAGTGTTATTTAATTGACTAATGTATAAGATAAAGTACATGCTTTTATATATTTTTAGTTATTGCTTAATCAAGACTATACATTAATATAATAAAAAGATTAGATCATGTTATAATTCTTTCTTATGAAAAGAGTAGTCGATTCTCATAAACTAAAGTATGGACATATTTAAATAATTTTGTAAGTACTTGGAAAACAAGTTCACTAAAGTAACTAAATATGAGAATTATATTTGGAATATTACTTATACGTGTATAGGAATTCTCATTATGATGATTATATAAGTAATCACTTGACTTTAGATCTCTAAAGTATCTCATATAGGGATTGCTATATTTTGATGCAACTTATGAACTATCATATTCAAAGATAGCTTAGTTGATAGTCATTGGATATAAGATAAACTATATTGAGGTAGTTAACTGATTAATATATTATTGTGTCCCTAAAGTAATTAGGGAAAATGTTCCATTTTTCTCTATTGGTATTGATTTAGAAATCGTTGGCTAAAGTGGCACGATATTTTTAAAATAATTTTCAAATATCTTTAAAAGGATTAGTTATTATTGATAGAGAATTAATATGATCGGATTTAAATAGTGTAGACATTTCATACTTTATATCTAATCAAAACATTATATGATGAAAGAATTAAATTATATAGAAAGTATACAAAAAAAAGGTTAGTCAAATTTATTTTAGCATTCTTAATACTAACTAAAGTTAATCTTAATCTATAGATATAAATTATTTAGTTAGAGAATTAAAGAAAAATTAAAAGAGTTTAATTTTTATAATCCTAAGTATAATTTAGGGCTGCAATTTATATCAATAGCAATATATTGAGGCCCCTGATGGATCGCACACATAGAACGGTTGAAAAGAAAAAAAAGTTATTTAATTAAGTTGGATTTGATTATAAAGTTCGGAAAAACTTTAGGATAAAATATAGGATATTTGATAAATAAAAGCAGTTATTAGATGTTAGATCTTATTTAAGCCAAATTGGTATTTAATTAGAAATAATGATAGTTCTAATTAATATTTAATTGAAATTAAATATTAATTTCAATCCTCTAGAAGATTGAACTTTAAAACTATGTACAACTGGAATAACAAAAAATCAAGTGGATACAAATTTTCCACACATGTTCGATAGTCAACTATCCTTTAGACAACGTCAGAAATGTCTTAATTAGATTTATCTTACCTGATGTAAAAGAGCACCAGTGGCTTGTTGAACGGGGAAGGCCGAGACAAATTGGAAGGCAAGACAGGGAAATAAAATTATAAAAGTGTTAAAAACGTTAATAAAATTCTTGAAGTGCTAAATGTGAAGTTTGGAACATTGTAAACAGCATTTTCCATAATATTGAATTTTAGAACTATGCGAAGCTTGAACAACAAAGTGGGAATCCCCAAATGCAAAATTTCCTAGACTTTTAAAGCTGCTTTAATGGATTTGAATTCATCTGACATCAAACGTCGATAAGATACCTGAGCATATGGAGGATATTTGTTCTTTCCGTTAGTTTAGACTCTTCTGACTCAAGATGACTTCTGTTCATCACTGTCCTTGATTCGTAAATGGCACTTGAGATATAAGAGATTCGATTCATTGCTAATTTATTATTTTGTTTCTACATAAAATATACTAAAATCATTCTTTAAATAATTCCTTGAGATGTAGGAATCTTCAAACATCCAAAATCTGTGATTGTACACAGATATGTCTCCTGTTCCTTGTCATTCTGCTAATAGGATCTCATTCATTTTATCATCTGCTATGAGATTTTAGTTGTCGTATTGCCCTCTCGAGTGAAATCAATCCAGGTGCTCGGGTCTAGAGGGTTTCAAATAATCTTCACTCTTGGTTTGTTAAAAGGTTAAATAGAAATCATATTAAAATTGCTGTTTGTTTCTGCTAATAAACTTTTAAAGACCAATAGTTGTCTTCTGGTTGATGATGTTGCAGATAAGAAGGGTGAAACTGTTCCCACTGGCATTTTACAAGACAACTCCCACCTCTCTGTTCCCTTTATCAGATTTTATTGGCTGGACATTCAACAACGGCGAAGAAAGCAAGGCAAAAAGTAGGTGTTCTTGGTTCGAAGGGGTTTATCTTTAAATCATAATGTTAACATGCCAAGTTGGTGGAATCGGCCAATAACTTTTTCACATGAATTAAACATTTGCTACATGCTCCTTCCCCTCTCTCTCTCTTCCTGCTCACATATCATGATTTTTAATTAATAACTGTTGTTGAAATTGTTTGAAGGGAACATTGACTTTATATTGATAACTTCATTTAAGAATTTCTTGTTGCTGAATTTAAAATTCGAGTCTAATTGTGTACTTTCGAAATTTATTGACGATGCTACTTTTAAATTCAAGTTGTCAAATAATCCTAAGATCACATACGAGGTGTGCTGTTTCTAGATTATCCAAGAAAATAATTACATTTATGACATGTTTTCATTTTTATTGTGTTTTCAGAATAAAATCATTAACGTAAATTTACCGTGAAATGTCAACGAAGAAGATATTTTTCAATGCCAAAAATGAGCTTTGATGTAAGTTATCCAGCAAAATCCTCCCTATTAAAGAATCAATTGGTGCATAACAAATCTGTTCACTAGAGTCTAATCACCGCTTGCCTTCAATAACCGATCTTTTCTTCTTCAAGGTTTTTAATATCATTTTACTTAACTCTCTTTCTTTATTCACTATATCTCATTTTTTGTTTAAGAAACTATTAGATGAATGTGTGATTGTATATACTATGTGTTATGTAAAGTTTGAACAAATCTTCTAAAGAAAGAAGATGAACATGGAGGTGGTGGCGATATTCTGATGGTCCATACGAGATTAGGCAAATCGATAGTTTTGAAATAGTCGTTGATTTTGAAAACTATATTCGTTCGTTGTGATGATGATGGAGTCATTTAATCGAGTATGCATATGTTTGAATTTTGATTCCTTATGCCATTTGATTCAACTTTTTTAGTTTTTATGGTTTAATTTTTTTAAGGATTGTGAAGAAATTAAGGTGATTGTTTTATGCTATTTATTCTTTAGGTGAAATGTATGGTACGTGAGGTTCATCTAATTTACTGTTCTATACAACATCTAGAAAATTGATTAATGTATTTTTTGTTAGTTTAGTTAGAGCCAAGAAGTTGTTTGAAGGCTGTCAATGAACCAACTACTAGGGGAGATCTTTGTCTGTTTCGATTGAAGACTTTGAATGTGCCAGGAGCCTTCTTGGAATTCCAGACATAAGGAATTTTTTTATCTTAACTACCAAGTCTCATGTCACTTGGATTCTTTTGTGAATTGTCTAGAAACACTACAAGAAAATCATATGTTAGCAGTGGACATTTACCGACAGAAACCAACTTGTAGCTAATTATCGACGAAATAACCACATAGCGTCGATAAATATGTCGTGAAAGTTTTCATTTTGCGACGGACACAATTGTCATCTGTAAAGGTAGAGGGAAAGCATTTTGCGGAAAATTTCCGACGACATATAGCGACGACCTAACCATTCCCATCGGTAAAAAATAAGGGGAATACTTCATGCAATTAAATAACGTCGTACATGTACCGACGGATTTAGTTCCGTTGGTGAAGTTTGCTTTGTTTAATAATCAACATTGATTATTTACCTAAAAAATAATGTCCGTCATTAATTAACAGTCTCATTTACCGACAGATGACTTAATATGTCACAAAATAAGGCGGTAATACCTGGCAAGTTATTTGGTGAATTTAAATACCGATGGAAAATATGTTCCGTCGGTAAATCACTTAAACCAAACGATGTCGTTTTGGTTATCTTCTTAACCCTCCCCCCTCCCCCTTTGCTATTTTTCTTCTCTCCTCCGTTGTTTAATTTGGGTCAATTTTGGGCGATTTTCCTTGATTCCACCATCAGTTTCTACATGTTTTTTGACCCATTGTGCGTCATTTTCTAGTAAGCTTTATATTGGGTGTATTTTGTTTCCAAAAAACATAGTTAAAACGCAGCTCTTATATGATTATATATATGTATACCATGGGTGTTTTGGGTGGTGGGTTTTTGTGTGATTATTTTTGGTGTATGTGTTTTTTTTTATCATTGTTAGTTTATTTATTGTTTACATATATTGTTGTTGGTAAATAATAGAAAAATGCATTTGTTCTGTGATTAGTTAGATATAATACATATTGCCTATGAGTTGTTCGATAAAATGTCCCTTAGATAGTACATATTATTGTCGTAATTTGTTGTAATATTTTGTTGTAATTGTTGTAATAATAATTTGTGTAATGTTTTGAAGAGAAGGAATTTTAGATTGAAGTGTGAATTTGAGATTGAGGAGAAGAGATTTGAGATTGAGGTATGTATTTGAGATTAACGTGTGTATTTGAGATTGAAGAGAAGGATTTGAGATTGAAGAGAAGGGACTTGAGATTGAATTGTTTATTTGAAGTGTGTATTTGACATTGTCTATTTGAGATTGAATTATGTATTTGAAGTGTGTATTTGAGATTGTGTATTTAAAGAGAAGAGATTGTGTGTAATTGAAGTGTGTATTTAAGATTATGTATTTGAAGTGTGTATTTGAAGAGAAGAGATTGTGTGTAATTGAAGAGTGTATTTAAGATTATGTATTTGAAGTGTGTATTTGAAGTATGTATTTGAATTGTGCATTTGAAGAGAAGGGATTGTGTAATTGAAGTGTGTATTTGAATTGTGTATTTGATATTGAATTGTGTATTTAAAGAGAAGAAGATAGTGTATTTGAAGTGTAAATTTGAGATTGTGTATTAAATTTATTTTTTTCTACTTATTAATCTTCTACTTATTATTAATTTTATTATATTAAATTTATTATTTTATCAATTATTATTATTATTATTAACATTAAATATATTGTTATTAAATTTATTGTTATTATTACTTTTCTACTTATTATTATTCATATTATAATTAATTTTATGATTATTATTATTGTCATTAATTATTAATAATAATTATTAATATTATTAGTTTTATTAATATCATTAATTTTATTATTCATATTATTAGTAATAATAATTATTTTTAATTTTCTACTAATTATTAAATTTATTATTATTATTATTATTGTCATTAATTATGTAATATTATTATTAATATTATTAGTTTTATTGTTCTTATTAATTTAATTTTTAGTAATAATAACTATTGTTATATTTAATATAATACAGTTGTTTATAGCACAGTGGTTCCCTTATCAGTCCTTAATTTTGTACTTTGCTTTCAACTAATAATTATTGAACGTGTGGTCTTAGCAATCTGAAAATGTTGATGAGACTGAAACTTATCTTCAAGTAGTAGGTGGTGGGGACCGTCGTAGGAGGATATTCGACTTAGGTTCATTTGCGAACACATGTTATTTGCAATCCTCCATGTCCAGTACAGTAGCATCTGGTAGGCAGTCCACCACCAATGAAGTAGCAGAGCTTCGGAGCACAGTGCAGACATTGGTGAATCAATTGCAACAGTCGATGGAACAGCATCGACAGTCGATGCAGTACATCACTCAGCTCTATCAGGAGATGGATGAGTTGAAGGGTAGGGTAGCACGTTATCACACCAACTAAAGCATCCGCCATCTCCAGATCAATAGTGTACTTTTAGTTATTTATTTTGTACTACAAATACTTATTATTTACAATGTAATGTTTTTATTATCAATTAAGATATGTTAACTTTTAATCATCAATCATTTCTATTTAAGCAAATTAAATGTATACTATAAATTTATAACTGTTAAAATTATGTATTAACCATAATTTAAATATAATAGCAGTATATATATATATATATAATTGTTATTCAATTACCGACGAAAACAAATATCCGTCAGTAACTTCCTCCTCCATTTACCGATGATCTACGCGCTTATCCGTCGGTAATCACAGAAGGAATAAGTAATTCCCTATTAGTTTTTACTGATAGAATGACTTATCCGCAGTAATCTTTTAGCAAATTTACGGACGGTAAATTTCTTACCATTAGTAAATATGCCGACGGAACATAATCATCCATTGCTAAATGTTACTAACGGTCAAACACAGAGTAAACCGTCGGTATATTTACCAATAGTAGGAAAATTACTCTTGGTAAATTTACCGACGGTAACTCTTTGGACCATTGGTAATTATTAGCTACGGCCAATTCTACTATGCCTTTGTCTGTCGGTAAAGTCCGTCAGTAATATATCTTACCGACGGAATATTTATGTTTTCCGTTAGTAATTTCCAACGCAAAATGATATTTTTCTTGTAATAAAAAATAATTATATACTTTTCTCTTCAATGGAATAGACATGGAATTCATTATCTTTTTCCTTTTATTTATTGTTTTGTCTATAAGAATTGTTAAAGTTGTCTTTAATATCTTGTACATGAAGAATATATTTTTTTGTATAATTAATGATATTTATATAATTTTACTTTTTATATACAATGATTGATATTTTAAATTAATAATATTTTAATACAATTTATTTGTATAATAAATTTACAATAAAAATATATCGATACATTATATACAAAATATATTGTTCAATAATTAGGATTAAAAATTTATGTGAGTCATTTAGAAATAGTCTCTCTACTAGCGTACTATTAGATCTCCCCAAATTCTCATATTAGAAAAATTCATACCGGATGTTATTGTTGTTGTTGTTGTTATTGTTGTAATAATAAGGATTAAAAATGTGAAAAATAATTTATCGTAACATTATATGACATTTGCTTAAAACGTAGTTGAAAACATTTAGCTAAAATTTATAAAACATAGTTAAAAATATTTGGCTACGCTTTTAGAAACGTACTTAAAAACATTTGGCTACATTTATGGAAACGTAGCTAAAAAGTTTTGGTAACGTTTTCGAAAACATAGTTAAAAACATTTAGTTATGTTTTTAAAAATATAGTAAAAAACTTTTGGCTACGATCTAGAAACATAGCTAATAGTATTTAACTACGAAAAATAAATGTAGCCAAAAATTATTGGCAACAATTTATGAAAACGTTGCCTATAGTTTTTAGCTATAAAGATTTGACGACATTTTAACGTTGCCTATAGTTTTCAGCTATAAAGATTTGATGATATTTTAAGCGATGAAAAAAAAACATAGCTGAAAATTATAGATAACATTTTTTACACATTTAGCTAAGATTTTTTTCCTAGCCAAATGTTATCTTTTTTGTAGTATATGATCCGTTCACTAAATAATATTTATTTAAACATTAGCATCTATTCGCTGCACATCATTTATTTATATGAAATTTAAAAATATTTTAATATTATTTTTGTAGTATAAATATCCTTATAATATAAAAAGTCATCTTTAGTAACTTGATTACTAAAATTTTATTTATATAAAGATTGTTATATGAAGGAAAATTAAAATTAAAATTCAATCTATTAAAATTTTGGAAAGGTTTAAAGTGGATAAATAGGTTTAACTTATAATAATATTTAATGGTAAGATAATAAATTTTTAAACCAATAAAAGTAAATGGTTCATATTGAAAGAAGGAACATAGGAGAGTAAATTCTCTTTCTCTCTTTCTTTTTTTTAAATAGGAGATTAGTGATTCTGTGCTTCAACAGTTTTGGTTCTTGTGATTAGTTTGCCTGTATATGTATTTATGATCCTGGGTTGCTTCTACTGTGAATACTGATGATTCCTTCAATTGGTATCAGGGCACTAGAAATATGTATATAGGTGGCCTGTCCTTTTTCCCATGAATTGTGTTTATGGTTTGTTCTTTTAGATGTTGCCATGAAAGCATATGATTATGTGTTTCGGAATGACGTTTTCGTTCTTCAATAGATAGCTTCAACAGATAAAAATTCTTTTTAGTTTCCATTTTATTGTTTTGGAATGACGTTTTCGTTCTTCAACAGATAGAAAACGTTTCGTCTATGTGCTGAATGAAAACATCGTTAATAATAATAAGCAAAACGGCAAATGTTTTGTGTATATGGAAAATGGCAAACGATGTGTACGTGGAGAATGGAGAATATCATGTTTTGCTGAACACGAACAGTGAACATCATGTGCATCGTTTTTCATAAAAGTGTTTTTATTGGAGATTTTTGTATTAAAAACAAAGTTTTTGTTGCTTACCATAACAGATGAAAAGTGTTTCATGAAATTGGTGTTTTTGGAACAACGTTCTTTTTGTTTTCATTACAAAAGTTTTTTCGTTTTTCTTAAGATGAAAATTGTTTCATTTTTCTGTTTTGAAAGATGGAAAACGATTTGTCTATGTGGAGAATGGAGAAAATCGTTTTGTTGCTTAACGTGAAACTTGAAAATCTTGTAAAAGTTTTCTGTTTTCACTCTTGTATGAAGACGTATATTCTTTCTGTTTTCAACTAGCAATAGACGTGCCTCTGTTTTCACACATAAACATATGTTTCATATTTAAAAAAAAAAATTGGTAACTAGTTTTGTTTCCATCATGAGGTAGATGATGAAGTGGCAAGTTTTCTGGATGATTCTTCAAGTTTTAAAATTTTCAAACAGACCCGAAAAAAAATCGAAGTGGTCCTGAAAGTTTTTTGTTTATAAACAGGTCCTTCGTTTTCCTTTCAAGCCTAGGATGTTTCTAAGTTTTTTAAACAAGTCCGAAAATTTTCATTTTAAACTGTGAAGTTGTTGTTTTGTTGCAAAATGATCTAAAATATTTCTTAATTTTGTAAAATGGCCTAGAAATATTTTTTTTTCATTTTTCAAATTAAATTATTTGTGAATTTTTCCATTATTTGCTAGTTATGACTACTTGCATATTCTTTCCCATCGAAAGATGATATGTGTTTATGTATCACCGGATCTAGTCTAGTTTTGTCTGTATTATTTTAATTCTTCACCTGAATAATTTAATTAGGGGTATGGACTAGATGAAATGGTTTTTCACTTATAATAGTTTTTTGGCATGTTTCTCCCATCAAGTAGTGCATGTAAGTTATTTTACTATTTATACATGACATATGGTTAGTTTATATCTCCCATCGAGATTGCTGTTCATGAATGTCAAAAATGCATAAGTGAATTTTAAGGTCATATCTATTTTATTCAATTATGTGTTAAAATTCAGAAAATATAATATTGATATTATGCTTAATCTCAGTTCAATATGACATCCTTCAATCCCCTAGCTAACATCATAACCCAAAACAAGCTTGAGGGTCCTAACTATGTAGACTGGAAAAGGAATTTGGACATTTTGCTTATTGTTGAAGAGTACAAGTTTGTGCTTAGTGAGGTGTGTCCTGAAAACCCAAGTGAGGGAGCCTCTGAAGAGGTTACCAAGGCTTACCAGAAATGGGTTAAAGCTGATGAGATGACGCGATGTTACATTTTGGCATCTATGTCAAATGTTTTGCAACATCAGCATCAGAAGATGGACACAGCTTATGACATCTTAGAGGATCTCAAGAAGATGTTTGGAGACCAGACTAGTGCAGCCAATGCACTTAGGGAGATTCTTTCTTCTAAAATGGAGGAAGGAACTCCTGTTAGAACCCACGTCTTAAAGATGATAAGTCTTCTGAATGACATGGAGGTTCTAGGTGCTGAGGTTGACAAGGCTACTAAGATTGAGATGGTCTTGAACACTCTGCTAGCCAGTTTTCAGCAGTTTCATTTGAACTATAACATGAATAAGATGAATTTGACTCTGTCTAAGTTGCTGAATGAGCTGGTAGCTGCTGAGACTATTATCAAGCAAGTAGCTGCACCTGTTGTGTTTAATGTTGAGCGAGGTTCTTCATCTACCCACAAAAGGGGCAAAAAGAAAAAGACTCATAAGCTTAAGCCCTAAACAAAAGGTGCAGCTATTAGTGCAAATGGTGTTGTGAAAAAACTCAAAGGCAAATGTTTTCACTATAAGCAACCAGGTCATTGGAAGCAGCAATGTCCAACCTGGATAGCCAAGAAAAAGTAAGGTACATTTCTTTTTTATTTACTGGTTGTTGAAACTTGTTTAGCGGTATTGACTACACTCCAATGGTGTGTAGACTCAGGTGCCACTAATCATGTCTGCTATTCTTTGCAAGGTTTTAAGTAACACGCCAGTTAAGTGAAGAAGAAGTGAGCATTTTTCTGGGAGATGGCACCTAAGTTGCAGTTTTAGCTGTAGGGAATGTCACTTTAAATTTTAAGAATAATAGAATATTGATGTTAAGGGATGTTTTGTATATTCCTTCAATTAGAAGGAATTTAATTTATGTTTCTAGTTTGAGTAAGAACAGATATTCAGTTTGTTTTAATGAATTTTATGATGATTTTGTCATTATTAAATTTAGAAAATAAATCATTTAATCTGGCTCCTTAATGGATGATCTATTTATTCTTAAAGATACACCTGAACTACAACTACAACTTAATTCTGAAGTAAATAACTTTGATGTCGTTGTACCATTAAAAAGAAAATGTCTTATTGAATTCAATAACACTTATCTTTGGCATTTAAGGCTTGGTCATATTAACTTAGATAGAATTTCTAGGTT
>JAOSBN010000001.1:5215642-5238038 GCA_027563595.1 Erythroxylum suave
AATTAAACATTTTTATTAATACTTTATTAATAAATATGATATTTATTTTTAATTTTTATTTAATGTATAATTATTATAATAATAAGATATTTATTTTATTTTAAAAAAATTAAAGTTACATATCACTAAATTTCAAATTTTGAAAAAGGGGGAGTGGGGGTGCAGTACTAGGGACACGCGGCAGATTTCGATTTTCAAATTTTTTTTTTTTAAATTTAAAAATTTTGTAATTTAGTCCCTAAATTTTTTAATTTTTTCGGTATATAAATACTGGCCCGTACCGACCGATATTAGCTAGTACCGGCCGATATTTGAATTCGATACCAAAATCAATATTTCGGTACTATTTTTCGGCCGGTAAGGTAGATTCCGAAAAATTCCAAACGTTGTGTTTATTACAACTGCTTACTTTTATCTATTTAATTTGGAGGTAAAGGAATCAGAGGCTATACAAGGTTGTTGAAGAGAGTAAACAGCTGCTTGTGGAACAAATTAATTAATTGGGTTAGAGCTGCCATCATTACCGATGACTAACAACGTTTTATTAATCATGATCTGAAATTGACCTGGTTATTTTAATTTTCTCTATTGTCAATAGTTTGTGTATTGTTAGTGAGTTATTTTGTCCCATTTATTATGATTCGTTGTAATGGTTGTGTATAGCCTTAGCTAAATTAATATAATTATCATTTATCTTTTAAAAAAATCTATGTTATTGGTCTTATTCATCTCAGGGATATTTTGATAAGCATCAAGTACGGTTGAAAGAAACGTTCCATCCACTCCGAGGAAGATGTGACCCCACTCTCATTACTCAACATTTTCTATATTTGTAAGAAGATAGTCCCGCTTGCCTCATTCTTTTAACATATAATAGGGAACCTAATAAATAAACAAAATTGCAACTAGCTTACCACAAAAATAGTATGGAACGGTTAAAACTTAAAACCCATCAACTTATAGCACTGTGTTTAGTTAAATATTTATATTCTGCCAACTTTATATGTAACAGTTCAAAACCACCAACTTAATCGCGTTTCACAAAATTTAGATTACTCCTATCGTTTCGTGCAAGTCAACTGGAGTTTAATTTGTTTCAACTTCCATTTTAATGTAATTCATCTCATTTGCTTTAGTCCTGATTCGGGATAACTTTAATTTACAAATCTTAGTACTCCCTTGAGGTTAAAATTTGAGACCTACTACACTGAACAGGTAAATTTTTAACTTAAAACTGTTATTACTCGATTAGAATGCACTAACACTTTATGCTTTATATGCTACAATTTTAGAAGTATTATTTCTAAACAACTTATTTTCAATATTACTATTTTTTTAAATGTTATATGTGATTTTACCTAAATTCCAATTTCATTATAAAAATAAGAAACAGAAAATGCCCTATAAAGGGTTAGAGGAAAAGACTTACACACGTCATAAAAAACTTAGAGATGCTTCGATGCATCAAAAGTTTTGATTTTAAGCCAAAAAAGGTGAGGACGTGCCTTACAAAGATAACTAGATGTTCGTATTACCAACAAAACAATAATTGAGTTTGATAGATGATTTGATCAAATGAGTCGGAGAGTTCTTCAAACAATAAAGGAAGAGTCCAGGAAAAATTAATGAGAATATTATTCCTGATTAGTTATTAAACAAGTTGAGACATGACAAGAACTAACATATCCATACCTAGGTGGACATGATAATTACATGACATATGAACAGTTAAAGTAGTTGCCCAATGCGCCTTTGTCCATTGCTGCCCACGAAATATAATTGCTCGTCTCTGCTTTGTCCTTCTATATAATGTTCATGCCCCATAAGCTACACCAAAAACCGTGCCTTTCTTCTTCAATTCCGTGTCCTTGGTTTAGATTTTAATCAGCAAAACCAAATCATCAGTATTCATTCACGATGAGCGATGCCAGCAAAGTGGAAGAATCACCATCAGTTGAAGCTCCAATTCATGGAGACATGTTAGAGGCAGTCCTCACTTATGTTCCGCTCATCGATCTCATTCCTGCCTGTCATGTCTCTAAACAATGGTCACGCGCTGTTTCAACCTCTCTCCGCCACCAAAACCCGATCAAGCCTTGGCTCCTCCTCCACACGCAGTGCACCCGCCACCCTTATTCCATTGCCTCCTACGCCTACGACCCTCGTTCCCGCATGTGGGTCCAAATTCAGCAGCCTCCGATCAAGGACGTCTGCACTCTCCGATCATCACACTCGACCCTACTCTATATGTTGTCGCCTTCTAAGTTCTTGTTCTCGTTTGACCCCCTTCACTTGACGTGGCATCACGTTGACGCGCCGATTGTTTGGAGGACAGATCCGATTGTTGCTTTGGTGGGTCACCGTGTGATTGTCGCCGGAGGAGCCTGCGACTTTGAAGAGGACCCTTTGGCTGTAGAAATGTATGATTTGAAGTCCCGAACTTGGGACACATGTGAGTCAATGCCGACGATTTTTAGGGACTCAGCCGCCTCCATGTGGTTGTCGGTGACGGCGGATTCTAACAAGATGTATGTGGTACAGAAAAGTTCTGGAATTATGTACTCTTTTGATCCCATCACTAACGCCTGGCAAGGACCGTACAACCTCCGACCCACAACAGATGTCTGGTCATGTACTATCGGATTTGCTAAGGACCGGTTTATTATGGTTGGTTTGACTGAGGAAAGCAACGGAGTCAACAACTTTAAGGTGTGGAGGATCGACGGCGAGTCGTGGGAGTTTGTGAAAGAGATAGGAGAAATGCCGAAGGAGCTTGCAGAGAAGCTGAGAGTGGACAGCTGGAGCATGTCGTCGGTAATTGTGAGCTTGATTGACGATTTTATGTATATAAACAATAAGTCAGCTCCTAGAGAGATGATTGTTTGCGAGCTTGGTGATGGTGGACACTGCAAATGGAGCAGCGTCGAAAACGTGATAGTAGGTGACGATTGTTTGTTGAGGGATAGATTAGTTTTTTCGTGCTCTTATGTGGGCTTGAAGGATTTGCACACAGCTATGAGCGCTCATAATTGCAAGTTTGTTGTCAAATCCAACGTCTGTTGATTCACTGTTTACATATTGAACATGAAAATGTCCTTGAAGTGAGTTCATTATTTGAAAAACTTGTTTCAGGCGAGTTTGGTTTGTCACGTTAATGTTTACATCTTTCCAAACTTGGAGAATGTTTTGGCATCTGTGTTTCTATAATGGTAGATTAATTGTTTCCTTATTAACTAAGGAGATAACCCTTCTTTATCAACCAAATTATTTAGCTTTGCTTTTTATCCAAAAGTGTAATGACTTCCATAATAGCTTAAATATTATAGATCATGATGTTTCAATTGGTTTGTTTTAGTTTATTAATTATGGAACCAATAATTTCCACAACCATCACAATTATTATTATCCAAACTATTTTCACTTATTATAAATTATTTATTAGTGTGCAAAAAAATAATATTGATCGTTATAATCATAAAAATAAAAAAATAATGATTGTCGCCTCCATAAATTAAAGCACTTGGTGGGGTGTATAAGATTAAGCACTAAATACATAAAGAGTGCAAGAGTTGGTCCTTGAAGGAGAGTAAGATTAAGATTATCTTAATTTCTTATAATCACAATTGTGTTCTTTCTTCAATTATCAGAGTAGTTCTCTTAGTTAAATTACAACAAAGCGTGTAATTAATTTAATTTCAAATGGAACAAGTTAGATCAAATATAGTTAGAGTTGACAATGAATACAATCGAGTTGGACCTGGAAATATTTAATGTAAAATTCAAGATTGAACCGGAAATTTAAAGGCTTTAAAAAAGATTAAATTAGATTAAAAAGTTGAACAACTCAAATAAAATTTGTTAATGTCATATTTGTCCAGATGGGATCCACGTCTTATTCCTATCTCTAAATACTGACATATTTCATACCCACCAACCATATAGACACCAAATCAGGAAGACCAGTGAGCTATAATATAATCATTAATTCGCCTAGTCAAATTTGGTGGTGCTTTGACTTTTAATTCTACCTCTCAAATGACAATCGGACTTTAAGCATATTGGCGATTGCGCAACGCTTCCCTCTTTTCTTTATACAATTCAAATATTCAACTTTGTTCGGTCTTTTTCTTTTTCCCTAATCTCAATTTTTGTTTCCCATATTTGACTGCACAGACTAACTCGTCAAAAATGCAAAAGCAAATACATACAAAATCAAAGACCTTATTCAGGTTGGTCAAGTAAATGTTATTTCGGATGTTTAATGGCAGGCCAGGACTTCATTGTGGCCGGTGTTTTCTAGTGTGAAATAATTGACACTGAATTCTTTGGTCGTTATGTTATAAATAATAGTTTAAAATCTTAGTGTCCCACGTAATTTTTAATTCTGATGATAATGATTCCGTAAAGGTGTGCGGTTGTTGGCTGCTGCCACGCTTTGCGGCTGCGTATTGTTTTTGTACAACGAACCGATTCCAGAGCAAATCAGTCTTATCTACAGACATATATATAATCCAAAAGTTTGTTAACTAATAGATGTGTAATGCGAAACACTTCAAGGTCCTCAGTAATGTTCTTTCTTATTCTTTCATGGAACAACTACAAACTTCAATTCCATGTAGCTGCTGAATATTAGAGCACATATTGTATATGTTTTGGTACATCAAAAGCGTAAATTTATACAAAGATCAATTCATAAATATCCCTGAGGATATGCAGCCAATAAAGACGCCACAGTAATCGGTAAGAAATGGTCCAAGCCAGGTAGAGGCCTAATCCTGTCGGTGAGATGGATCCAAATGATCAAGCAAATTTGGAAAGAATCATATCCGTAGAAATTGGCGTATTAATTGTAGAACTTCTCTCGTTTTTGGATAAGAGTGGTCCAGGAAAAATTGTCCCCGCACGAGGAACTCCCAACTCTCAGCCACAGATTTGTGAGGTTGAAAAATTTTGGAAATTATGGTGATTATAGCTTTTGCGAGTCTCATCACAACACAGACTCTAGTGGCTGTGGCTTTTTTAAAAAAAAGGTAAATTATATTTCTCTAAATTTATAATATTATTATAAAAAATATGGCTCACTGGATACTAAAATTTTATACATTAGCATGTATATGATATTTAAAATAATTTAAAATCAAAATAAAGAGAAAATTTTTCTATACCCATTTTAAATTACTCGACCACACCAACGGTGGCAACTCTAACCTTCGCAAGTGTCACCAATACATGAGGCTATCCTATATGATGATGGTCCCGATAAGCCTATCCTGAATCACACTATTGAGCTACATATTGATGATGAGGCCACTACTTCACAATCACATTATAAGAATCCACCTAATGCTCATCTAGTTGTTACTAAGTATTAGCTCACTATATTGTAAAGCGAACTTGACTCCTTTTGATCACGTCTCGCTTTCCTTTTCTAAATAATTGTTTTTTAATGTTTCCAAAAAGGTTTAGAATAATTTATATAAAATTTAGGGAGAGTTTATATTTATGGATATTTCTATACTTTGGAAAATTTATCTTATGTTTAAGTAAACGTGTGGATATTTCTTTTATACTTGATTTTGAATATCTATTTTGTTCTTGAAATTAAATTATGGATTATTCATTAACTAAGCGAGAATTATCTCTGTTTTGATTGTATGAATTAAATTTCATATTGCTCTTCAATATGATAAATTTTTTGTCATTACTAAAAAGGGAGATCGTAAAGTCAAGGGAGGTTCTATTCGATGTCCTAATAATGACAAAAACATAAATATTAATGATAGGTTTATCATTTTTTATGAGAAGGAATATGAGAATAATATGTAGTCAAAAACTCAAGAAGACATTTCATAAAGTTGATAAACTAAAAAGATGAAGTTTGCAACTTACAAGTTAAAGACCAAGTCAAGAAGAAAAGATGAACAAGGAATATCAAGGTCATCCTTTAGTTTGTAAGGTTAATTGTAATTTCATTTAGTCATTTTGATGTTCTAAAATAATCACCGTATTGCATGACTCTTTTTATTCATCAAGAGGTAGCTTTTGGTTTTAATAGAAAAGCCTCTTGTCTCTCACGAACTGTCTAGCAAACATTTTAGGTAGTGTTTAAATCATATTTGCATTAAAAAAATGAGTTTGAACATTTAAAGTTGTTAAAAATTAATATATTTTAGTTAATTAATTGTTCTATATAGGTTAGTGATAGACTATTATAAGTTAAAATTATTAAATTTGATGTATAGAGAGTTTGTTGTGACTTTTTTTGATGTATTGATCGACTAATATGTCATTGGTCAAACAATGTTCCATATTAGTTGACCATTATGCCTACTAGTCTACCAGTATCTCAAAGGCTAGTGAATCTGTGTATTCAATGCATACTGGTTGATCACTGCTCTGTAACTAGTTTTTAGCTGCAACAGTTAGTAGGGGTCCCAAAATCCTATAAATTGTATTTTCCCATTGCTTTTGCATAAAAAGCATATATTTATATGTCTTTTACACATATTTCTAAGTATTTTCAGTTTTTTGAGTATCATTGTCTCATATTTGTATAAGTAAGCATCTTTAAAATTATCAAGTAATACTTAATGAGACAATGATACTCAGGTGGATGTGAGGCTTATCTGGCCCATGTCATCGATACTCGAGCTGAACAGAATATGCAGGATATTCTCGTGGTTAGGGAATTTCTGGATGTGTTTCTCACCGAGCTATCTGGTTTACCTCTAGATCTGGAAACGGAGTTTACAATTGAATAGTTCCTGTGTTGCTCCTAAATCCATTCCTCCATATAGGATGACACCTAAGGAACTAAAGGAGTTGAAGGCTTAGCTATAGGAGTTGCTGGAAAAGGGTTTCATTAGACCCAGTGTTTCGCCTTGGGGAGCTCCAGTTTTGTTTGTAAAGAAGAAAGATGGGACTTTGAGGTTATGCATCGATTATAGGCAACTGAACAGGTACTTAATCATTTGCTTGATCAGTTGCAGAGAGCTCAAGTATTCACTAAGCTCGATTTGAGATCGGGTATTATCAGCTGAAGATAGCAGAGGTTGATGTACCTAAAAATGCATTTAGGAGCAGGTATGGGCACTTCGAATTTTTGGTAATAACGTTTGGGTTAACTAATGCCCCGACAACATTTATAACCTTGATGAATAAGGTTTTTCAGCCCTATCTGGACCACTTTGTGATAGTGTTTATCGATGATATTTTGGTGTATTAAAAAATATATAAGAAAATGCCAAACATTTAAGGGTAGTATTGCAAATTATGAGGGAGAAATAATTTTATGCCGAATTCAGTAAGTGTGAATTTTGGCTGCTTTTGGCTGGATCAAGAAGTGTTTCTGGGACATACAGTGACTAGACAAGGCATACAGGTAGATCTAAAGAAGATAGAGGCAGTGATGAATTGGGAAGTTTCGAGAAATGTATCGAAAATCTAAAGTTTCCTAGGATTAGCCGGATATTACCGGAGGTTTGTCGAGGGGTTTTTTTTTAATCTCAACCCCTCTGACAAAAGTTCTAAGGAAGAATGTAGTATTCAGATGGAATGAGGAATGTCAGAAGAGCTTTAAGGAACTGAAGCATCGGTTAACTATGGCACCAATGTTGACTATTCCATCAGGGACTAGAGGATATGTGGTATATAGTGATGCTTCGTATCAAGGATTGAGATGTGTATTCATACAGCATGGCTAGGTGATCACCTATGCATCGAGACAATTAAGGTCTCATGAGATTAACTATCCGGTATATGATTTAGAGCATGTTGTAGTTGTCTTTGCACTAAAGATATGGAGACACTATCTATATGGAGAGACATTCCAGATTTATACAGATCATAAGGGATTGAAATATCTGTTGAGTCAGAAGGAGTTGAACATGAAACAAAGAAGATGGATTGAGTTATTAAAGGATCATGACCGCACGATTGAGTACCACCCGGGGAAAGCTAATGTAGTGGCTGATGCTTTGAGTAGGAAGTCTAATACCAGTGCCATTTAGATTCAGTTATCGAGGTTACCAAAATTGAGTCATTTGAGAGATCTGAATGTGGAATTGAAGTTGGAGCAACATGAGGCATTGATCGCTACACTAAAGTTGAGATCGATGTTATAAGATAGAATTAGAAAAGTCCAGAGGAAAGATCCTAATATGGTGAAGCTTATAGAGAATGTGAAGATGAGTCTGGATTCTGAGTTTGAGTTGAGGGATGAGACATTGTGGATGAAACAGGGGTTGTATATGCCTAATGTAGATGACTTGAGGAAAGAAATTCTAGAGGAAGCTCATATGACTGCCTATGCTATGCATCCTGGTACTACCAAGATGTATAACATACTGAAGCAGCATTTATAATGGCTCAGAATGAAAAAGCAAGTGGCAGAGTATGTTTCTAAGTGTATGACATGCCAGCAGGTTAAGGTTGAATATCATGCTCCAGTAGAGAAGCTACATTCGTTGCCTATTCTAGAGTAGAAATGAGAACGAATTACTATGGACTTTATTATGGGATTGCCTAAGACTCCGAGGTAGAACGATACTATATGGGTTGTAATGGACTGATGACTAAGTCAGCCCATTTCTTACCAAAGTGAGAGAATAACGCACTAGATCAGTTGGCCTAGAGATATATAAATGAAGTGGTTAGACTGCATGGGTTTCCAACGTCTATTGTATCATATAGGGATCCCAGATTTACTTTAAGATTCTGGAAGAGCTTGTAGTCTACTATAGGTACTAAGTTGAACTTCAATAATGCACATCCTCAAATAGATGGACAAAGAGAGAGGACAATCAAGGCTGTTGAGGATATCCTTAGAGCATGTGTATTGGAGTTTCAAGGAGCTTAGGATCAATATATAGCATTAATAGAGTTTGCTTATAACAACCATTATTACAGTAGTATCGAAATGGAACCATATGAAGCATTGTTAGAAGAAAGTGTCGATCACCTTTATATTGGGATGAAGAGGGCTTGAGAATGGTTGAAGGCCCAAAATTGATACAAGATACTATAGACAAGGTGAAATTGATCCGAAGCTTAATTAAAGCGGCTCAAGATATAATGAAGAGTTATGTGGATCAACATTGAAGGGACATGAAATACAGTGTGGGAGACAGAGTATTTCTAAAAGTGTCACTTTGGAGAGGAGATTTAAGATTCAAAGTGGTTCTAGTAGAAGATTTAGCAAGCGACAGAACCAAGCTTTCAGACCACCAGCTGGATCAAGACAGTTGGGATTCAGACAGAGAGGTGGTTTTGTACAGTCTGGCAATGGAAGAGGTACAGTGCAAAGTCAATTACCTGCTTATGAGTACTGTGGGAAGAAGCACGGTAGAGAGTGCTGGACTTTATCTGGGGCATGTTTCCAATGTGGTTCTCTAGAGCACAGAATTAGAGATTGTCCTGTTATTGCTAGAGCTCAGTCAGGTATGAGAAGGGGATCCGTAAGTGAAACTCTTGTCCAACAAAGCTGAGCTAGCAGGGTTGGACAGAAAGGTTGAGGCAAAGGCAGAATGAGTTCTGGAAGTCCTTCTGTTAAGACTGAGATTTGGAGCAACAGACCCCAATCTCAGGTCCAAGTATATGCTATGACTAGAGAGGAAGCTCAGGACTCTTCAGATGTCATTGCAGGTGAATTACTTATCTTTGATTATGAAGCATTTGCATTGCTAGATCCTAGATCTACGCATTCATTTATCACACCGCATCTGGGATCTAGACTGCATTGTGATACAAAATATTTAGGATGTGTATTAGAGGTGAGTACACCAATGGTTAATACCACCATGATTGGGGAAGTCTACAAGAGATACTTGATTCGAATTGAACAGGCAGACTTGATTATATTACAGTTGAGGGAGACAGATATTATACTAGGCATGGATTGGCTCACTGCTCACAAAGCCATCATGAACTGCTATATTAAGGAAGTTATTTTAGAGTCTCCTAATCAGCCGAGGGTAATGTTCAGAGGTATTAGCCAAGCAGTGCCAGCCAGACTGATCTCATTTGTAAGTGCTTTGAAGTTAATGTATGGTGGATGTGAGGCTTATCTGGCCCACGTGATTGATACTCGAGTTGAGTAGAATATTCAGGATAGTCCTGTAGTTAGGGAATACCTGGATATGTTTCCCGCAGAATTACTTGGTTTACCTCCAAATCGGGAAACATATTTCATAATTGATCTAGTTCCAGGTACTGCTCTTATATCCATTCCCTCATACAGGATGACACCTGTGGAATTGAAGGAGATGAAGACTCAGTTACATGAGTTGCTGGATAAGAGATTTATTAGACCCAGTGTTTCACCCTGGGGAGCTCCAGTCCTATTTGTGAAGAAGAAGGATGGTACCTTGAGACTGTGCATTGACTATAGGCAACTGAATCGGGTTACAGTGAAGAATAAGTACCTGTTGCCAAGAATTGATGATTTATTTGATTAGTTGCAGGCAAGTGTTTACTAAGCTCGATTTGAGATCTAGGTATTATCAGCTAAAGATAGCAGAGGTTGATGTACCAAAGAGTGCTTTCGGGAGCAGTTATGGACATTTCGAGTTTTTAGTAATGTCATTTGGGTTAACTAATACCCCAGCTGCATTTATGGCCTTGATGAATAAGATATTTCAGCCTTACCTGGATAGAATTGTAATTGTGTTTATTGATGACATACTTGTGTACTCAAAGAGCAGAGAAGAACATGATGAGCATCTGAGAGTGATTTTACAGATTATGAGGGAGAAACAACTGTATGCTAAATTCAGTACGTGTGAATTTTGGCTGGATTAAGTGGTATTTTTGGGTCATATCACATCTGGACAAGGCATACAAGTGGATCCAATAAAGATAGAGGCAATAATGAAATGGGAAGCTCTGAGGAATGTATCAGAAATCCAAAGCTTCCTAGGATTAGCTGGATATTACCAAAGGTTTCTTAAGGGATTTTCTCTTATTTTGGCCACTCTGACTAAACTTCTAAGGAAGAATGTGGCTTTCAAATGGGATGATAATTGTCAGAAAAGTTTTGAGGAGTTGAAACATAGGTTGACTACTGCACTGGTATTAGCTATACCATCGGGATTTGGTGGATATGTCATATACAGTGATGCTTCGCATCAAGGATTGGGATGTGTATTGATGAAAAATGGCAGGGTGATAGCTTGTGCATCGAGACAACTAAGGTCTTATGAGATAAACTATCTAGTATATGATTTAGAGCTAGCTGCAGTAGTCTTTGCTCTAAAGTTTTGGAGACATTATCTTTATGGAGGGACATTCCAGATATAGACTAATCACAAGAGTTTGAGGTATCTGTTAAGTCAGAAAGAACTGAACATGAGACAGAGGAGATGGATTAAGTTATTAAAAGATTATGACTGCATAATAGAGTATCATCTGAGGAAAGCTAATATTATGGTTAATGCACTGAGTAGAAAGTCACATAGTAGTGTAGCTCAGATTCAGATATCGAGGTTACCAAGCCTGATTCAGTTGAGAGCTTTGAATGTGGAGTTAAATCTCGAGCATAATGAAGCATTAACAACCACATTAAAACTGAGGCCAATGTTGCATGATAGAATTATAAGAGTTCAGAGTGATAATCCTGAGATGGTGAAACTGATTGAGAAAGTTAAAATGAATTCAGATTTTGAATTTGAATTGAGAGATGAACATTATGGTTCAAGCAAAGACTGTGTATACCTAATGTCGATAATTTGAGGAAGGAAATCCTAGAGGAAGCTCACATAGCTACTTATGCTGTGCATCTTGACACGACCAAGATGTATAACACTCTAAAGCAACATTTCTAGTGGCCTGGAATAAAGAAGCAAGTAGCGGAATATGTTTCCAAATGTATAATATGCCACCAGGTTAAGGATGAGTATCAGGCTCCAGTTAGGAAGCTTCATTCTTCGCCTATTCCGAAGTGAAAATGGGAACGAATTACCATGGATTTTATTATGGGATTGCATAAGACTCAGAGGAAAAATGATGTATTATAGGTGGTAGTGGACCGATTAACTAAATTGGCCCATTTCATACCAATATAAGGGAACAACATACTAGATCAGTTGGCCCGGAGGTATGTGACTGAGATTGTGAGATTGCATGGGGTTCCTGTGTCTACTGTATTGAACAGGGATCCCAGATTTACTTCAAGATTTTGGAAGAGTTTATAGTCAATTATGGGTACAAAGCTTAATTTTAGTACTGCATTCCATCCTCAGACAGATGGGTAGAGTGAGATAACTATCAAGATTGTTGAAGATATGCTTAAAGCATGTGTATTAGAGTTTCATGAAGCTTAGGATCAATATATAGCACTGATTGAATTTACTCACAATAACCATAATCATAACAGTATTGGAATGGTATCGTATGAGGTACTGTATGGTAGAAAATATCGATCACCTCTATACTGGGATGAAGTAGATTTGAGAATGATAGAATTTCCTGAATTGATCTAAAACACGGTAGATAAGGAGAAACTGATCCGAAGTCAGATAAAAAGTAGCTCAAGATAGACAAAAAAGTTATGTGGATCAGCATCGTCGAGATATGGAGTACAGTGTCTAGGAAAAAGTATTTTTTAGAATGCTACCTTGGCGAGGTGTGCTAAGGTTTGGTAAAAAGGACAATTTGAGCCCGAGATATATTGATCCTTATGAAATTCTTGAGAGAATTGGACCTTTGGCATACAAGCTAGCTTTGCCTACTGAAATGTCTCAGTTACGTAATGTGTTTCATGTAAGCATATTGAGAAGATATAGATCTGATCCAACACATGTAATACCAGCTCAAGAAGTTAAGGTTGCTAGTAATTTAAGCCATGTTGAAGAGCCAGTTCAGATAGTAAGTTATAAGACAAAGCAACTGAGAAATAGAGTAAATCCATTAGTGAAAGTCCTTTGGAGAAACCACTTAACTGAAGAAGCAACTTGGGAGACAAAGGAACATATGGGAAAGAAATATCCACACCTATGTCCTCAATCAGGTAAGAATTTTGAGGATGAAATTTCTTTAGAGGGGAGAATTGTGACATCCCATGTTCGAAGTTAGACCCCAAAATAGTGAATTGAGAGTACTGTGAGAAATTAGAAGTGCAATTTTATGTTCACGCATCACAGTATATTCACACACACATGAATATTTATTTTAATACGTTAAAATAATTGTACATGCATTCATTGACATTTTCTATGTATGATTAATTGATTAAAATTGTGAATTATGACTTATTTGTGTTGAAAATTTATTTGGAGAATATTATCATTATTTTATAATTTTTAGTGAATTTTAGAAAATTTCTGAAAATTTGGAGTACTATAAACTAGGAAAAATGTTAACATAAGAGACCAATGGATGTGTGGCACATGGCAGCATATATTTATGATAAGTGGCCTACTTGCATGGATGACTCGTGGCATTGTATCAAGCACACACGTGAAATTTTTTTGTAGCTTGTGTTTGTTCTTCATTTGGTTTGTTCTTCACCAAAAATACCAACATTTTCTTCTTTGTTCATCCTTCACTCCATCACTAAAACACTAAGTTGTTCATGTTTGTGTAATTAGTTATTGGTTTTTACAGTAAAGTAAGAATTTTAGTCCATGGCAAGTTTAGTTTCTGTTTAATCTCATTTGTTTCCATCCACCAAACTTCTTTGCCTACTCTTAATTGCTGGAAGTTTAGCTGAATCAATTAAGTTGAACTTTAAGCTTTATGGTATCTTGAATGGCTTTTTGATGATGTTTGAATTAGACTGAAATGGTTTTGATAATTAGAGTAAAAATGGAAAGTATAGAAAATTGGAGTAAACTGGAAAAGTGCAGAAAGTTAGAAGAATATATATTTTATTTTTCACTGTATATGTGTAAATGTTTGGGTATTGTTAGAGATGTATTTAAATGAGGTTAAAGTAAAAGAGAACATAGAGCAGTTTGATGTTGTATTTTAAGAAGGGTTAAGATGAGCTGAAATGGATGTGGAAGAATTGGTTAAGTGTCATATGTGTTACTTGAAGAAGTTAGAAGTGAGAAATTCTGGAAAAATAGAAGAAGAAGAAGAAATCTACATTTTAGAGAGACAACCGAACTATGTTGATTCTTTTGATTATATCTTGAGCTATAGATTTCCAAATGAGTTGATCTTTAGTTCATATTAGCAACATTTGTCTATAACTTTTGTGAAGAAGTCAAATTTTAAATCTGTCTCTAAGACTTTCAAAATTGGCATGAAATTGAGTCTTGGTTTAAGTTGTAGCACTACCAGTGACAGAAATCATGTCATGTAGTTATTGAACAAACTGTATTGATTTAGGACAAATTAGACAAAGGTGTCTTCACAAAAGTTATAGCTTATTCTCTTAACTTTAAATTGATATAAAGTTCATGAATTTGGATATTCAAATTGAGATATATGGGTTGTACAACTTGACTACATGATCATACTCTAGGCAAAATTCCAAATGTAAATAATTTGTGATATTTTGATCATAACTTGCACGATTCACTACTAAAATGTATGAATTTGATGTCATTAGAAACTTAAGATATTAAGGAACATTTGTTTAGAAGAAAGTATTGTCTAGAAATGTCTGGTTGTAGGTCAAAAATAGCAAGAAAAGTGGAAAAAGAGGGAAGAAAACATAGAAGGCCGCGATCGTGCCTCAGCATAATTGCGACTCTGTTGAAAAATAAGGGAAGGCACGATCGCGACTCTGCTGAGAAAGAAGAAAGTTGCAATCATGCACGTCTCTAAAACTCTGAAATTTGAACATCTTTGATTCTTTTGGCTATAACATTCTCTTCCTACCTCTAAATGACATGGGACTTGAACCATTAGACTCGAAATACATTGTTTTACATCTCCACCAAACATTGTAACCATCTGAAATCAGTTGGGAGAGATTTATTGATTAAATTGGGACGAAAATGATGAACAATTCTGGAATTTCATAACTAGAGTATTTTCACTGAACATGCTTCAGTATTTTGACAATATCTTGATCTGTATGTATCCAATTTGAATGATTTTTGACTTGTAGTAAACTAGAGACATCAAGCTACAAATTTTGTAGAGAAACTTAATTTTTGATTTGAATTATCTATAAATGTGAATTGATTGTTGGGTTCCAGACATGAAGGTATGATGATTCTGATTTGATGATTGTGATATTGAAGTGCTCCTTATACGTTAATTGGAATGGATAAGTGATACTCTACATTATTGTGGAATGCTAGACCGAGGTGCAATGGTGTATGTAAATGTGAAAGTAAAATTGAAATCAAGTGACTGATTATATATATCTGAATGTGAAGCATTCCATTACATGAATGCAAGAAATATAAAGGTAGTTGTGATTAGAGTTGTCAGTGTAAAGAGCTTAAAGCTCATACTATGATCAAAGCCTCAGGGTCAATTATGAAATTACCCAATATCCACTAAGGGATATGGGACATTATTCTAACATAGCTCGGTATCCACTAAGGGATATGAGCTAGTAAAAAGGCATTTGGTCATAATAACAGCAATAACAAGTGAAAGTGAGTCTCACATGCATTACATACGCATTTTTAACAGGTGATATTTCTGACTGATTAAAATGCATTGGTACTTTGTATTTGAATGAAAATGTGAAATGTGATATTTCTTGCGAACTGCAAAGATGAGAAATATATGTTATGTGTAATAAGGTGTTACTTGAATTGAGTGAACCATCGATGATGGTTACTTCATTGAGTTCGCAAAACTTATCCAAAATTACAAATTAACATTTCAAGACCGAGAGAGGACATTAGCGATTGAGAGAATACAAGAAGCATAATTCTTGTACTTCTGTGAAGAAGAAATGGCTCAAAGGTCGGTCAGCTAAGACTGAAGACTTTAGATAGACTTTTTGTATCGTTTCCTCTTTTATGTAGCATACTCTGTATTAGGATATGATGAAATGCATGTATAGATGTTTAAAAGCTACAATATAAATACGTTCGGTTTTATAAAAAGAAATGTGGATTACAGTTTGATATTTGGTTTTAAAATCTGGTGACAGTTACGTGTAGTAGTTGATGCCACGACTATGTTAGATATATTGCCATGTTATAAAGTGAAGGTGAGATAATTAATACACCATTATTATAGATTATATAATAGAATATCCACTGGGTGTTCTGGTATATAATTTATAGTAATGGGGTGTTTCAATTAATGCATGAAAAGATGAAAGTATTGTAAAATTAATGAGAATAGATGCAGACAATACTAAGAATGAAGAGTTTTAGAAAGTGGGAAGAGAGAACGTCTTGTGTTAAAGAGAGAGGGAGTGAAAATTTTAAGAATGGGTGAGAAGTTGCCATTTGGATGGAATTTTCCCACAATTCCAATGATCGTGGGATTTCTCTCCAGAAAGTTTTTGGAGAGATTTCCCACGCTCGTAGGAATCACTTAAATTCCCACGAGCTTGTTAATTGGTGGTTCTTCCACTTTTAAACCTTCTTCCAACCTTACATGTATTCTCCATGATCCCAAAACCTACAAACACATCAAGATAATATCAACAACAAGAAATTTGAAAAGAAAACAAGTTGAAATTCAAACAACAAGCAAATTAATATCAATCAAACTTAATTCAAACATGATTATAACTAAAGAAATCAAACAATTGAATAAACAAAGACAGTCAAAATAAAGGTAACCATGCGAAGTTAATGTCCTTAGCTTGACTATTCTTCATTCATTTATGAAAGAGTAGAACAAAGGAAAGAGATAACGTCCCGTTCTTGCGGATCCATCCATAATATGGTTTGCAATGATGCCTATTAACCTTGATCATTTCCCCCTTATCATTTTCCAACTCCAACACTCCAAGGGGAAACACTTAAAGAATTTTGAAGGGTCCACTCCATCTTGACTTAAACTATCTGGGAAATAGCTAAAGTCTTGAATTGAACAAAAGTATCAAATCTCCACACTTAAATTCTTTCTTCTTGATGTGGCAATCATGCCACTTCTTGGCCCTCTCTTTGTATAACTTGGCATTTTCATAGGCATCATATCTCAACTCATCTAACTCATCTAGGTGTAACAACCTTTTTTCTCCTTCCAGCTTCCAATCCATATTCAATTTCTTGATCTCCGAATAAGCTTTATGCTCCAACTCCAACGATAAATGACACCTTCCCATACACAAGTCAATATGGTGTTGTACCTATGGGAGTTTTGAAAGCTGTTCTATAAGAATACAATGCATCATCTAGCTTCAATGACCAATATTTCTTTAACGAGTTCACTATCTTCTCCAGAATCTTTTTCAGCTCTTTATTCATCACCTCTACTTGGCCATTAGTTTGGGGGTGGTATAGGGTAGCCACTATATGATGAACATTGTAGCTTCGCAGAAGGTTCTCAAATGGTTTGTTGTAAAAATGACTCCCTCCGTTACTTATGATTGCTCTAGGCACCCTACATCTCGTAAAAATCTTCTTAATGAACTTATGAACCACCTTGCTATCATTGGTTGGAGTGTCTACTAGTTCAACCTATCTCAAACATAATCAACTCCAACCAAAATATAGGTGTTACCTTCAGAAGATGGGAATGGTCCCATAAAGTCCAGACCTTATACATCAAATATCTCCACCTCTATTATGTTTGAAAGTAGCATTTCATCTCTTTTTGATATATTGCCTACTCTTTGACATCTATTGCACTTAAGCACAAAATCTCAAGCATCCTTAAACAGAGTTAGCTAATAGAATCCACACTCTAAAATTCGTGCAATATTCTTGTTAGCTCTATAATGCCCTGCATATGGTGAACTGTGACATTGTAATAAAAATTCAGGCATTTCATCTTCAAGGACACACCTGCGAATTAAACTGTCAATACAGATCTTATAAAGTACAGGGTCATCCTAAATATAATGAGAGCATTGGAATAAAAAATGCTTCCATTGTTGATATGACAAATCGGATGGAAGAATACCACCTTGGAGCATGAGTACCCACTAGATGAGCCTTAGAGCAGGAGTACCCACTAGATGAGCCTACCCTTGGCATCCTTCTTGGCAAAAAGGTAACGTAATGTTGCATGATCTGTGAAAACAATAAATTGTGAGCCTAAAAGATAAGAATGAAAATTTTCACAAAAAAATACCACCGCAAGCGGTTCCTTCACGATAGTTGTGTAATTCAGCTGAGCTCCCATCAACGTCTTGCTTGTGTAATAGATAGCGTGCAACCTCTTCTCCTTCCACTGACCAAGTACACACCCAACAACATTGTCGCTTACATCACACATAATCTCAAAAGGAAGAGACCAATTCAGCGATGTTAAAATTGGTGCTATTATGAGTGCCTTCTTCAACCTGTTAAAAGAATCTAAACAGTCATCATTAAAAACAAAAGGCACATCTTTAACCAATAGATGAGTTAGGGGTCTAGCAATAACATAAAAATCTTCAATGAATCGTCTATAGAACCCTGCATGACCTAGGAAAGCTCGGATACCCTTAATGTTAGTAGGGGTGGTAACTTTTCAATTACTTCTGTCTTAGCATGATCCATTTCAATCCCCTTGCATGAAATCTTATGCCTAATACAATTCCTTCTTGAGCTATGAAATAACATTTCTCCCAATTTAAAATTGAATGAGACTCCTCACATCTTTAAAGCACTTTGTCCAAGTTAAGTAAATAATGGTCAAAAGAATCTCCAAAGACAGAAAAACCATCCATAAATACCTCTATAAAGTTTTCATTGATGTTTGTAAATATGGCCGTCATGCACCTTTGAAATGTAGCAGGTGCATTACATAAACCAAAAGGCATCCTCTAGTTTGCAAAAGTTCCATACAGATATGTGGAAGTGGTCTTCTCATGATCTTCCGGGTATATAAATATTTGATTGTGCCCTGAATATCAATAAAAAAAGCAATACAAAGAATGACCGGCCACTCTTTTAATGATTTAGTCTACAAAAGGTAAAGGGAAGTGATCCTTCTTAGTGGCCAAATTTAACTTCCTATAGTCAATACACACTAGCCATCCTGTGATAGTCCTAGTGGAAATCTTTTCCCTTTCTTACTCGTCGTCCTGTGACAGTCCTAGTAGAAAATTTTTCCCTTTCTCATTTTTTATCATTGTTATGCTACCCTTCTTTGGCACACACTGTACTGGACTCACCCACTCACTATCTGAAATAGGGTAAATAATCCTTGCATTCAAAAGTTTCACCACCTCCTTCTTCACAACCTCTTGCTTATTTGGATTTAATCTTCTCTATCTTTCTCTCACTATTCTACATCCTTCTTCTAAGTTAATCCTATGCATTACCACATTGGGGCGAATCCCCCTAATATTGGAAAGTTGCCACCTGACAGTTCTCATCCTATTCCTAATGGTCTCCACCACTTTCTCTTCTTGCTCAAATGCTAATTCATTGGAGATAATGATAGGCAAGGTGTGGTTCTTTCCTAAAAAGGTATATCTCAAATGGGAAGGTAAAGGTTTAAGCTCTAAAGTGGGAGGTTTAATAGTAGAAGGTGGTGTAGGCGGACTAACTCTCTCTAATCTTTCTAACTCAACTTCGTTTCCTAAGTCCTCTTCCTTCACACTTTCATCTTTTTGTACTTGGTTTACTTCATCGACTCCTTTAATCTCCTTCACACACTCATCTACAACATCAATTTTCATACACAAATTTCCATCCATCGGTTTCTTTAAAGATTTTTGTCATATTAAACTCAACATGTTCATCACCAATTCTCAACACAAGTTTCCCTTCATGCACATCAACTAATGCCCTACCAGTATTCATAAAAGTCCTACCCAAAATAAATGGACAATTCTTATCAGCTTTAAAATCCAACACAACAAAATCAATGGGAATTATAAATTTGCCCACTTTTACCAATATGTCTTCTATAACTCCAAATGGCCTTTTTATGGATTGATTCGCAAGTTGAATCAGCATGGATGTTGGCTTGACCTCTCCTAGTCCTAATTTCCTAAAAATGGACAAAGGCATCAAATTAATACTTGCACCTAAATCAATAAACATTGAGAAAATTCAAAATCACTAACAACATATGGAATAGTGAAACTCCCTGGATCTTGCAATTTTGAAGGCATTTGACTTAAGACAATGGAATTGCAATTCTCTGTCAATGTAACTATTTGATTGTCATCCCAAGTGCATATATGTGTGAATATATCATTCAAAAACTTCGCACACTTAGGCATGCACTCTAATGCTTCCACCAATGACAAATTAATCTGTAGCTTCTTCAGCTTCTCCAAAAATTTGGAAAACTAAATTTCCACTTGATGTTGTTTTACACTACGTGGATATGGGAGTTTGGGCTTGTACAGTGGTGATGGTACATATGACCTTCCTTCTTCATTTTCTTCTTCTATCTCCTTACTTTTCTCTTTTTCGTGGATGTCCTTTCTCCTGCTTGGTTCTTCCATCTGCTTGTCACTTTAAAGTGTAATAGCTTTGAGTTGCTCCCTTGGAATAACCTCAATATTGCTCAATAAACTACCTGCACTTTGAGAAAATACAACATTAGTAAGTTGCCTTACCTGAACCTCCAAGTTATGGATCAATGAGGCATGATTCTTCACGATATGGTCAAAATTTGCCTCTATTCTTTGTTGACTTTCCCTTGGCTTTCAAACATCCTTTTCTGACTCTCTTATCGAGTTGCCAGTTTGGAACCAAAAATCTCCATAAACTTGTCCAACTTACTCTCCATTGCTTTGTTTCGATCTTGTTGAAACCTTGGTGGTCCTTGTGGTCTCGCTTGGCCACCTACATTATTATTACTCTACAAAATTCAGGTGGTTTCTCCATCTCAGATTATATGTGTTAGAATAAGGGTTACTATCTTTCTGTGACTGGCCTAGGTAACTTGCCTGTTTGGTACCACCAGCTCTTATTAGAAAACACTCTGCTGAGCTGTGATTGTTTTCCCAATAAAGCTCATATTATGCTTACGTCGCCTTGACTACTAAGGTAGATGCTCCTTGCATGTTATTGAGTTGCTTTGAAAGAGTCGTGATCTAAGCCTACAAGGCAGTAACTGAGTCATAGGTATCATAGCTTTTTGTTCCTTCTGTCCTTGTCTGCTCCTCTAGCTTGACCACATGCAGCTGTTACTTGCCAATTCCTCCAACAGATTATGAGCTACTTCCACAGTTTTCCTCATCTGTAAACCTCCGACTGCTACATCAATGGTTCCTCTTGTGCTTGTATTTACTCCATTGTAGAATGTCTAAAGTAGGAACTCCGTTGGAAGGTTGTGATGTGGACAACTTCTCTATAGTTCTTTAAATCTTTCTCAAGCTTCATAGAGAGATTCTCCATTACTCTACTGGAAATTCATGATCTCTTTAATTATCCTCGCCATCTTTGTCACTAGAAAATACTTGGCAAAGAAGGCTTGGACAAGTTGTTCCCAAGTTGTAATCTATGTTGAATTCAACAAGTTATACCATGCTCTAGCTCTATCTTTCAACATGAAGGAAAATAACCTCAACTTCACTGCATCGTCAGACATTCCATTAAATTGGAAAGTGTTGTAGATCTCTAGAAAATTTGCAATGTGGGCGTTCAAATCCTCATTAGATAGCTTGTAAAACTACACACTGTTTTGTAGAATATTGAGGAGTGCCAGCTTTATTTCGAAATTATTTACTTGAATCGCTGACATTGCCACTCCTTAAGGACTAAACCCTAGTTGCATGAAATCCATCAAAGTTCTCTCCGATCCTACTTGCTCTCCTTCTTCAGATTTAGACACTTCTCCCTTCTTATTTCTCTTTCGTGCTTCTTAATGTCAGAAATTTGTCTTTTATAACTTCTTTCAATCTTTATGTACTCCTTGTGTTCATGCACCTGTAAATACACAAGGAGAAGTATCAAAAACTCTTAAATCAAAGTAATCTAAATCAAACAAGATGCTAAACAATCAATCCCTGACAACAACGCCCAAAACTTGTTGATGCGTAACTATATAACACAATCTACTCCTTTTATACTCAAAAACCACAAGTATACAAGTTGTGAGTTGTAGCTTAAAATCGGATATCAATCCTACAAGGATTGATAACCAAACACCACTTAATTTAGACAAAACTTTATTTAAGAAATGAAATTGTTTAATGCAAATAATCTGAATAATTAAATTAAAATTAAAAGACTAACAGAAAGTAATAGACAATATCAAAATTGTAGAAAATTGGAATTCAAGAATTTAAAGACTAGAGATTACTTTTTCCTTATTTTGTCTCCCTCCTATTTTATTAATTGTAGATTTTTGAATATATTAACTACCCTCTCTTAAGGTATAATTAATTGTTCCTAACCGAATTAAAAGGAATCAATTG
>JAOSBN010000001.1:5238138-5253089 GCA_027563595.1 Erythroxylum suave
TAGATTTTTGAATATATTAACTACCCTCTCTTAAGGTATAATTAATTGTTCCTAACCGAATTAAAAGGAATCAATTGGACGATCTCTCAACCTACCCAATGACTCTACCAATTCAACTAGTTATTAAGCTATCTTATAGGAGATCAATTGAATTCACTGAGATCTCTCTTCTAACTAATCAATTAACGTAATGATTGTATGTCTATAGGCTAACAACTCTCATTGTACATTTTTACACAATTAATCTTACTCACTCTCTCAATTTATTGCAAGATAACAAATAAAATCACCATTCATCAAAGACAACTTCATTCGATTCAATAAAATAAGAGTTCTAACAACATAGTTCAGAAGCAATCCCTAAAACTAAACTAGCCTAACATGATCTCCATAATATCATCAACATTCAAATAAACCATTTTACAAAGAATAGAAGAAATAAAAACACAGAAAATTGAATAAAGGAAGCTTCTTCTCTTCTTTGCCAAAATCTGAAATTTTGGATGTTAATGTGCTATTTTCCCCAATCTTGATAATGATCCTTGAATCTTCACCTTCCACAAGGCCTAAAACTTGTCTTCTTCACACAAAGATGGTGTTTCTACAGAAGGGTTTCATCTCGCTTTAAGATGGAGGCTTAATTATGCTTTAATAGTCTAAAAATCCTAAGTTTAATAAAGCCCCACGTATTGTCTCGGATTGTAATATCCCACGATCGTGAGAATTGGCCACCGAAAACTTCCTCTTTTATTTTCCTCTTTGATCTCTAACTCAATCTCCAAGTTGCTACATCTTCATTCCTACATAAAAATAGTCAATTCTTACCCTAAATTGACACCATACACAAGAGAGCAACAAAGAAAATCAAACTAAATGAAATCCTACAAAATGAATCCTAAACTATAACAATGATTAACAATTATGCAAGAAAACATATGTCAATTACCTAGAAAAAAATATAATAATACACACACTTCAGCTATTTGGTGGGTTAGAAAATGAGAAGAGACATAGAGCACCAAGACTTTGTCATTAACAGATAGGTATTAACTTATTAACTCAGTTTTGAATCCTTTAAATGTCTACTAGGCTTCACATATGGTTTTTCCTCAAGCTATCATTGAGGACATAAAAAGGATGCTCAAGAAATTTCTACAGACAGGTTACAATGAAAACGAAACAAATCGAAATCTAAAATGGTCTGATATTTGCAAAACCAAAGAACAAGAAGGTTTAATAACTTCCCTAAAGCTAACTAATTATGTTTTAGTCATCAAGAGAGTTTGGAGACTACTACAAGATAAACAGACTTTATGGGTCTAGTAAGTCCATGTATATTACATCAAGAAGTAAAATCTTTAGAATTTCAATCTTCCCTGGATGTATCAACCATTATGAAGTTTTTAGCTAAAGCTAAAGACAAAATTAAGATGGAACCTATAATGGAAACAAAACTTACTTTTAAACAGATCATTGGACCCTAAAATAGTAGCCTATACTCTTTTAGGTAGAGAAAGAATCAATATGTTATCTACATTAGCTTTGATAACTTTCCTAGCAAACTCCAGGTTGACAAACATTGAAGACAAAGTAATCTGAAAAAATAACATCTTCAAGCAAGTTTTCTACTCATTAATGTAGGAAATTCCTCAGGGAGTCAAACATCATTATCAACTGGTACAACTTGTAATGTTATAAACACTCACAACTTGTAATGTTATAAACATCATTGTCAACTTCTCACTTATTGTGGCTTGCAATAAGGAATAGACTTCCAACAATGGACATAATAGGAAATTATTACTGTTGCATCTTATACAAAACCTCAATGGAATCCACTGAACACTTATTTTTCTAGTGTCATTACACAACTACTATTTAAAATTATACCTTGAGATGTTGTAATCTGGACAATGCACCTAGATTTATAAGATAGTTTTGATCTATCTGGCGCGTGCATATGGGATAAGAGAAACAAAATGATCTTTTCTAATCAAAGTATAAACAAAGAAGCCCTTTTTAACTCAATCAACAAAATCGTAATTCACATTCTTGTTAACAAGGACAAACACAAATACAGTGATGTATTCAGTTGTAACTGGGCCATCTTATAAGATACAGTTTGCATTATAACCAGATGGATCAAGCCATTAAGCTGGCTTCTTTTTTATAGACGGCAAAGCTAATTTAATCCAGCTTGCTTCCATTTGTATTGTTTCAAGTTTGCCTTCTATGATATAATATATTTTTTCATTTTTCAAAAGGAAAATTTTAATACATCAGATAAAGCCAAGAAAATTACTAATACTGTAACAAAAATAAAATTATTAAAACAAAAACAAAAGGAAACAATAAAAATTTTACTTTAACAAATTAACAAAGAATACGAATGAGTTGAAACAAATGAAAACGTTTAATTGAATAATAATGAAAAAATAGTTAATAATGAAAAGGGGTTCTTAAGTTAATATTAAGCTATAAACTACATAATAAGATCTTGATTAGATATCTAATTCCAAATGCAGGAGACCTACTCCAAAGATTTCGTATTTGATATGAAACATAATTTTGGCAAATTCAAATATATGTTAAAGATACATATAAAATTACTTTTATGTCCCCCATTTAGACGGAATGTTTTGTCATTTGCATTAAAAAAATGCTCCTTAATCACAAACTTAATATTGAAGTTATAACTAATAGAATGCCAAGAAGAGTCATTAGAAGAATACTAAAAAGATTACACAAACTACTAAAATTATGGAGTATGTTCTAAGGATTTACTTATAATATTTTCCATGTCTAAAATCTCTAAAACAAACAAGTTTTTAAAGTAATTAGTGAAAATTTTAAATAAAGGAGAATTCGATTAAGACGATAATACAACGAACTATTAATGTTATTTTTGCTACTTCACCTTGAAATAATAATTATATAAACTTCAAATATAATTGATCTATTTACAAGAATAAAAATAACAATTAGTGCTCACATAAAATTTCATAATACAAAAATTTCGTCTGCGGATTTAGTGGCGTTCTTATCTTGCACAGACTAACAATGCCTTTAGTACGTCGTCCTGTTCTTTTCATTTCAGCAACCGTTATTGTTGTTTTCTAATTATGACGTCAGTGGAACTTGCATCCCAGGCCAGCTTTTGTCTCCAAGAAGGAAGTATAAGGTCGTTACTGGGTTTGGTTTATGGGTTCGTGCTGCTTTTATTATTCTCTCTGTGATTTTGATCGGATGTTCATTGAGTGATCGTGCGGTGACTCCTCTGTTTAACGGGTTTAACAATATTGGTGTTAGTGTTAATTCTACTATTATTTCTTGGCATTTTCGGTTTCCAAGTGGTCACTTTTCTTCTGTTAACAGTAGCAATGCTAATGATCACAAGAAAGTGAATGGTTCTGTTGGTTTGGCGGCAAAAATCTCGTGAAGCTAGTGTGGTTGGCATGGTGTTTAAGGAAAATCTTTTGAGAAATTTCACTAAAGGACAAAAGAATTGAACTTTTGGTTTTGAACAGGGAAAGATATAACAGAGAACGTTAAAAGGTGGAAATCTCTCGGATTCTGGTGACACATTTGCAGAGAAGAAACAAATGGGTGCTTTTTCTGAAGTGGTGGAGGATGCAAGTGTGAATAGTGAAGAAAAGATGTTTAGCCTCTCCGAATGTGTATCAGTAGACAATTCTAGTATTGATATTAATCCAGTAACTGGACGCAGAAAAGAGGGGAGTGTGTCACAAGGAGTGGTAGAAGAAGTTCAAAAACCAAATAGTTTTGAGACATGGATATATTTGATGGCAAGTGGGTGAGGGATTTTTCCAAACCCTACTATCCTGCAGGTTCTTGTCCCATATTGATCCAGATTTTGATTGCCACCGTAATGGGAGGCCAGACCAAGATTTTGTCAAATGGAAGTGAAAGCCAAATGGTTGCAACATCCCAAGGTATGTTCTGTTTTCAATGCTTTCTAGTCAATTGGATTGAAGAATAAAAATTGATGTTTGTTTGCGTTAAAATGTGAGTCTATCATAGTGAATATCTGATCCTACCTTTTTGTTTGTATTGGTGAGTACAGCTTGAATGCAACTAATTTTCTGGAGAGATCGAGTGGGGACTCCATGGATAGAAACATGTGGGAGTCCCTTGTTTGTACCCTCCGCCATAGCGTCAGAAACAAGAAAAGAGTCTATGAGATATCAGGAAGAAGAGAATTTAAGAAGGAATCTTATGGTTTTCGATTTGAGGTAAGAATCTGGTGTACGCTTAAAGTTAAAACAACCTAGGTTCACAATTTTCTTCACTTGATGTAATTTCATGTTTATTGTAGGACTTCGACTGGACTGTGGATTTTGTCAGTTCTCCATTTCTTGTTAGAGAATCATCTGTCAATCTCAAAACAGGAGCACTTGAGACGCTGAGGTTGGACTTGATGGACAAGATAACAAAAATGTATAAAGATTCAGATATTATAGATTTCAATACAGGCCACCGTTGGACACATGAGAAAACTTCTAAAGGGTAAATTCCTTCTGTTTGGTTATTTGAATGCCCAAGTGCCATGTCTTGCAGAAAATCATATGTGAATGATAAACTGTTACGACCAATGCATCTTTGGGTGTACATTTTATGAACTAGGAAGCAAAGTTTTTGTTGGCTGATAATATTGCAAGTGAAATATATGATTTATTGACAAATCATGGTTCTGCAGAGAAGACTATTACCAAGAAGGTGACTACATACACCCAAGACTCCCAAGTCGTAGAAGCATATAAACGAGCACTTTTTACTTGGGTCAGATGGGTCGACAAGAACATTAGCTGGTAATCGAACCCGTCTTCTTCAGAGGATATTCAGTTACCCATTTCCAGTATGAGACCGTTTGCTCCTTTTTTAGCCTTTTAACTCTTAGAGCAACTTCATGCTCATGCACGTAGATCTACTTAACTTTCCTCCCTTCTTCCTTAGTTTATTTAGATCCTCAAAAAAAGAAATTAAATTCTTGAAACACAGCCAAAGTTTATTTTAGGAGCTAGTGGTTCAGAATTTGGAGGACTTCTTAGGAACATTCCTTTACCAAATACTAGCCCCACACCCCCAAAGGTCGATTAACACCATACCCTGAACTATGGTTGTTCTATGGATGTCCCTAACCTAATTAGGGAGATGCTGCAAGGCCTTCTTGAGATCTAAAAGAGTGAAAGACTGTAGGATATATTTTAGGTACAAATTTCGTGGTCTTGATATGCGAGTTTACCAATGGTTTGTCATCCTCAGTGAACATAGGCACATGGCTATCCCATGAAGTCATATATTCCTTGTTCTTTGGTCTGTTGTTCTGCTTCCTCCTCCTATAACAGAGAAGCCAGAAAAAGTAATTCAGGGAGATGGTAGTGAGAAAACACTTGACAATAGATCTCTCAACTTCTTTTGAAAAATAGTTCTATCCCCAATCTATGGTCCCGTTACTACTTAGGTTGTGAGAAAAAGGAACACAAGGTTATAATTTCTTGGTGAATACTGATCGTTTTCTCCTTGTTACACATTAATCAAGGGTGTCAGTAGATATAAACGTGATAGTTCAAAATTTTTCTATTTCTAGTTCTTTGGCCATGTGCTGTGCTTCTGTTGTGAAGTTCCGAAGGACTTCATTTGATTGAAAGCAATGAAAATTGCGTCGCAAAGGCCGCAGAGAAACAGAACCAATATTGAATTCCTCTCATATAGTGAAGTACCCTTCAAAGATGAGAGCTTTTGAGCACGTGCTTTAGAGAATGAAAACTCCAGTGGCATACTTAAAACATAAGCAGGCTGACAGGTTACCGTAAAGATGCAGATCCTTCCATTTGTAGAATGTACAATACAGAAGAGGAACGAATTACAGCCAATCGATCTCAAGACTGCAGTCATTGGTGCTTACCTGGAGCACCAGATACATGGAATGAATTATTATATGCTTCTCTTTTGAAACCGGGAAAGGGATCCTGGAGATTCAATGGGGTCGTTTAGGAGCCATGTCACTTTATTGGTTTTTCTGCGCAATGATATATACTCAAATTGGTATTACTTGTATTGAGTTTCATCTGTCGAGAGATGAATATTTTGGATCCTCCAAAGGGATTGTAAAATTGCAAGAATTAGTTCGGCACTCAGCAGCGGATATTTTTCAGAAGCAGACAACTTGTTCCAAGTGCAAGATACTGAAATGGCTTAAAAATTAATCACTCTTCGATGGACTTATTCTTGTTATAAACCAAAATTACAGAATTAGGTTTCATGGACACCTGCACTCAGAATATAAACTAAAAGGGCATGAAATATATGTTCCAGTATCTTGGCCTGATTAGATGGTTCCATCCTGCAAATTTTGGGTGTTCTACTTACCAGTTAGAATGATACCCAACCTAGGTAAAGGTCCACACCCCTCAGCTCGGACATACTCTATGCGAACAGAACAGACAAGAAGCGGAGGGAGATGCTCCAATTATTAATCTAGATAGCTGAAACTCAACAGGGGATAACAGATATCCAACAGCAGACAAGAACAATCAGGTGTCAGTCTGTTCTACCTTACTGCTTAAAACATAAATTACTATTACAATCCCACCCCAATAACTATGTTGATACAATAAAAGTAAAAGCCATAAATAAGCCATACAAGACTCACGATCGAGCCCATTGCCGTTCTGTGACTTGCCGGTTTGCCGGATATTGGCCAAAACAATCTGCTAGCTTTAAACACTTCTTCTTCAGGCACACAGCTTAGCATATATCACAGCCAATTCCAGGCAAACTGTTGAATTTTGGAGGAGGGTGAAAGGTCCCCCACTCCAACCCCTCCAAGCTTCTCTAAGATCATCCATGGACCGTATCTTGGCGAAAGATTTCCATTGCCATGTGATTCAAGAACTTGAATCCGACATAGCCCAAGGGGATCTTACCAAAGTTGGCGGGGGAAATAACTCTACTGACATAAGCCTTAAATAGCTGATGATTGACAAGTGGTGATCTGAAATAGAGACTGGACGATCTTTGTTTTCCAGTATTATCCTAAACAACTATTACTTTCCCTCATAAAGTTTCATGACTAAAAGTTGCCACGATAGGAAAGATAATAATAATTTGAGCTTACTCCAGTTGATGACCATCTTACCCTTAACTTTCTTATTCTTATGAATTAAGTTTAAACTGTGCTTCCATGAACTCAGCTTGCCAGGTGATCGACTTGGTCGGTCTGATTAGACAATTCCACAGTTTTGCTATTGGATTGCAATGTGAAAGGGTGGACTCTCAGTTGAGATAAATGATCTCTGAATGTTGGATAAATTGCAGGAGGATACGATGGTCAATGTAACAAATACAAAGAAGAGCTCGGAACTGCTTTGTTTTGCTTGTCACTTTTGATCGTTTTGGTGTTGCAACAGTGGATCCACTAAGTCATACTCATCTGGATCTTTTTCCTTCTCAAAATCTTCCAAATTCTCCACTATAGCAGCCAAGCCAGCCTGCTTAGCTTTCATGCGCCACTGACAGCGTCTTGACTCCCAACGAAAAGCGACTAACGTGTCAGAACCGTAATAGGCATTAGGAAAGCGAAATTCCAAGCCAAGCCCTATTTAAACCAAATTAATTTGGACAGGAGCTAACCATCTCTATCATGATTTCCTTTCTTAGCCCAAGAATGACGTGTGTCACAACCTGTATGGCTATGCGTTTATGAGTGGAAAAGTGCAGCTCTTTGTCTGCAATTAGATTAAATTAATGTCACCTCTCTTCTCTATATAAAATTGTCAACTTCCCCTTAATGGATCGATTACATAAATGGCAGTGATCTCCTTATCAGAAATGCACCCAATAATAACACTTAGACCATCCACTCAAGCTCTTCTTTTTGCTTTTATTGTTTAACTAAAAAGCAAATTACTATCACTTCCGATGCTTTGTTTACGGAATCTAATTTGCCCATTGATCATTTTCATGATTATATTGAAAAATATTGCAGCTTGGGGACTCTTTGAGTATAATCAGTCGGCATTATTAGAGATGTACGAAACACTTTGGGAAAGTCGTGTGAAAAGGTAGATTATAACTAATTACAGATCAGTTCCTAGATACGGCTATGGAAGGCCACGATAAGTTAGTATTATTGGTTGACACTCCAGTTAATGAAACACTAACGAGTATAATACGAGTTTATTTTCATAATTATAACTGCACTTGTAGCTGTCATCAAATCAATCATATTATGATCGTCCACCCTAGTTGGTCACTGCATAATCTTTGAGACAGGCACTTGGAGTTGGTTGAATCCCATTCTGGGTCCACACCGTAAATATTTCCTGCTTAATGATTGACATGCTTGAAAGAAACAAAGTTGCAGATCCTGAAATTTCCGAGTTGCATTGAACAGAGATATTTCCCTAGACAAAACTTAGCTGTCGATTCAAGAATTAGAGCCAACAATGCTTCAACTGTGAGGCCAAAAGTGGTGGCAATGAGCTGGTCCGTCATTTTAGATTCCAAGTATTTTTAATGACCGACTCATGGATGAGGCTCCTGTCATTTTGTTTAGAATAGTTGAGTCTCGAGTCAGCTTAGACCTAAACAACCTAAACTTAGACCCAATTAAAAAAAATTATTTTACACTTTTAATTTTTTAGGTATTATTTTAAAAATAGCAAAGCTAGCCATTGCCATCCTTAATAATAATGAAATTACCACCCACAAGTTTGTCATCGTTTTACCTTTATCTTCCTAAAATTGAAATAGAATCCTTAGTCTCTATATTCCGTATACAGCAATATAATAATAATATTAATATTTAAGAGTCTTATTCGGTGTATATTTCCTATTTAATACAGCAACAAATCTCAACCATTTATTTGAAATTAAAAGTTACAGATACATATAAATTGGTCATCTCTCTGCCTATTAAGATTACATAAAGCTTTATATTAAGTTTTTTTGTACCAGAAAAAGAGTCAAGAGAGAGAAACTAATTTGAACAAAGCACAGTGTGGATTTTCTTGATCTCTCTATGATAATAAGATCTTACACATCATGTGCATAATATATGCCATAGTTATTCATGATAATTGTTTATTCAAGATCTTAAAGTTATGAATATTAATTTAGATTTTGTCATAAAGATTAATATTTTACATGTGATATCAAAGCAAGTATTTTAAATAAACTGTCTTTTTATTTTATTATGAATGTTTGATGATGACTGGCAATATTTAGGAGTTTGGACGACAAATACTTAATGAAAAATGTCAATATTGTATATGACTTGTGCATATGATTTTGATTATTTATTAAGTAAAAAATGAGTGTCATGTGACTCTCGACTATGTTTGGCCTTCGTTTATGGGTTTCTTTATTTTAGCCTTTCGAAGTCCTTTAGATTATATTGCCTTTTTTATTGTTTATTTATCATAAGCCATCTCTAACCTAGTTTCTTTATTGTGCTGGGTGAAGCAGGGTTATGTTGGGTATCTCCGTATCAAATTTACTAGTTTTTTAAAGAACAAAATAAAAAGTTAAATATTGGCCCGGACATAATGCTATTAGCATCTTCTTTAAAGTCAAAAGTCAAATCATGTTGTTACCATCTTTTCTAAACTTAAACACAATGTTATTAATACAATTGAACTTGTTTAAGTTCATATTTACATACTTGTTTAGGTCCATGTCTACATACTTGTTTAAGTTCATTTTTTATTTCAGCTTCCTTTGTTTTTGAAATTCTATGCCATATTTATGTTTTATTGTTATGTTATGTATTTTGTTAATTTTATTAATGATCTCATGTTAGATTTATGTATAATATTATTGAAATTAAAAATTATGTGCTATATATTGAATTTATAGATGACATTATAAAAGGATAGTTTGTTAGTCATCACAGTGACCAAACTAAATAAGTGAATTTTTCATTTATAAATAGTCTTTTATTCAAGAAATATTAATGCTATTATTGAATTATTTATATGAATAAATGGAATTTATTAGTTGATAGAATTTTATAATTTAAAAGGTAAATTAATAATAAAGAAAAATCAATATTCTCTTGTCAAATATGCTATATATCCAAAGATATTGATTGTATTTGATGAGTTTGTGCGATTACCTGATAAAGTTTTTATGGCATTAAATTTATGACAATATATTGTTGAATTTGCCAAAAAGAAGCCTAACGTATATTCTAAATGTTTAATTATTTGAATATGATAATTTATTAAGCATATATGTATTTGCAGTTATTTCTCTTCATTTGCATGCTTCTTTTGTTATTGTGTTTAATGGTTTGAACTTCTCTGATTGGTGCAAACAAATCAATTTTCATTTAGGTATTTTGGCCCTTGAATTAGCACTGTTGAAAGAAAAACCTTCTATCATACATATATGAGCAATGAAGTTCAGAAAATATACTATAAAGTATGGGAAAGATCTAATAAATTATGCCTTAATTTCATATGAATGACTATGACTAACAACAGCAAGACTACTATTCCACAAACTAAAAGTGCTAAAGAATATCTTAAACTTGTGGAAGAATGTTTCTATTCTATAGATAAGTCTCTTGTTGACACATTAATAGTTGATCTTACAATATAAAGTTTGATGGGGGGCGAAGCTTATAACAACATGTCCTTGAGATGAAAAACATTGCAACAAACACTATAAAACAACATGGCTATTGCAATGAAAATCTTAACAATACCTTTTATATGCGTTGCTATTAGCATTTTTGTAATGCATCGTTACTAAATATTAAGCTTTTGCGACAACTTATTGCGAGAAGAATAAATTTATATTTCGACCACATGACTCATTGAAATGTTGCAATGAACCGTTACTATAACGAATATGTAGCTACATTCTGGCACTAGTTAGTGTTGCAACAAGAATAGCATATTTGGTGACACTCTGTTACTAGAAGTTTTTGTGTGACATTTATTATGACAACACGTTGCAAAAAATGCCACATTGGCATTTTTTTAGTGACTATCTATCACTATATTCTAAGTTACCTTTAGCGACAATCTATAGCAAAATAACTTATAATGTTAGCTATTATGACGACCCATCATAAAAAAGCGATATAATTATTTTTAGTTACATTTTGTTGACACTCTATTACTAAACGACTTGTGATGATATTTTGTTGTGACACCACATTGCAAAAAAAGGTTGTGCTAGTATTTCTAGTAACCATCAGTCATTATAATCCATGCTAGTGTTAGTGATACTCTATAGCAAAATAGGTCATAGTTGCATCTATTGTGACAACCTGTCAAAAAAATAGGTCATATAATTTATATTTTATTACAACTTATTGCTAAAAGCCATAAATAATGAAAAAATGTTACAAAAATATTAAAGTCGATTAATATAGCAACAAGTTGTTACTGAAAGGATAATAACATAATTTTTAAACATAAGAATACTTATGCAGAATTGATGACAAAAACGTTTTAGATTATATTATTTTTATTCTTAATTTTTTGATAAAAATTAATTATATTTAAAACATTTAAATAGAATCTCTAATTTGTTTTTTTAAGCAAATTTATCTAACATTAAAGGAAAAAGTTAGAAAAATCTTACTATAGAACTTGATTATAAAAGTGTGAATATAGCTAGACATGGTAAATAATTGTTCTAGAATAGTAAAATTAATCATCATCACTATCATTCATAGTACTAATATTATTAGGCTCATCATCTTCCTCCAAATTTTCTAAATCATCACCAATATCTTCACTGCTGTCATTGTCATCGCTATCTTCATCAGAATCAAGTAGTTCAACTTCAATCGTGCTAGGTACTAGCAGAATATTTTCTTCAATAACATCTCTTCAACTAAATCATCAACATTAATATCAGGCAAAGCTAATCTCTTACGACAACTGGATTCATCTTCTTGATATGCCTCATGTGGTAATTGATCATTAGATTCTTTCATAGTTGGAAGGTCATAAAAGTTTTGAGGTTTGGTTTTCTACACAATACTCCAATGTCGATTAAGCCCATCTTGCAAATAGTAACATTGTTAAACTTGATTTGCTAAAACAAATAGCTCATTGGTATTCAAGAAGTGCTTCGTATTAACACTAATAATACCATATATATCCTTTCTCTAACCATGATCCAATTGATGAACATCCCACCAATCACATTTGAAAAGCACAACTCGATTTCCTCTAAGATATCGCAATTCGATAATGTCTTTTAGAACTCCATAATACTCCAGGTATTCTGAATTTCCATTTGTCTTCACAATTACTCCACTATTTTTACAGATGCTGCTCTTTTTACGTGCTGTTATATGAAATCTATATCTATTGATGATGTATCCTTTGTAAGTGATTGCATCTTTGAGAGGACCACGCGTTAATTGCAATGGTTATTATTAAGAATTTACCTGTCCTTTTTTAAGTAACCTGAAATAATAATATATATAATTATAGTGATAAGTAATTGTGACAAATATGACAACGCGAATAATGTATATAAAATGAAAAATAATATTTATTAAGTAAAATAACAAAAATGTAGATCATAACTTACTTGTTTTTTAAAACATTCTAGAAACTCTAGTTTATGTTTTCTTGCCATATCTCTCACCCTTTCTTTTTCTAGCTTTGACATGTGTTCTCTATATACAAATATATGAAGATCCACAAAAATTTTAAAAAAATTGTATAATAGGAATAAAATGCACGAATAATTACTTACTTGATATAATCTTGAATTTCGTCACAATTCTCTAATATATAAACTTGCGCTTGTGTCAATTCCTCACTAGGCAGAGAGTAAGATTTTCCTCTTTCTTCTTCTCCATATCGAGTTTTGAAGAACCGTCTAGTCTTAGCAAATACAGATATGCCTTCCAAGATAGAAGAACAATTTTCATCATTTCTTTCAACCTGGTTGAACTTTGTCTCCACAGTATTCAAATATCTTGAACAAAATGTTAAGCACTCTTGTGCAATATATCCTTCAGCAATTGACCCTTCAGGACGACTTTTATTACGCACAAGTAATTTGAAATCATGTAAAAACCTGATAATACAAGGTAAATTAATTACAAAGCTATCTTTTAATTAAAATATATTAAATTTACATTTAATAAAAAAAACAAATATCTGCTTAAACAATATTTAAATTAATCATAATTAAAAATTTCTTATCTTTCTAAAGGGTACATCAATCGGTTGTGAACTGCTCCAACAAGTTTAGCTTCACTTGGAAGATGAACGGATAGACGGACCATAATATCAAAAAATGTAGGTGGAAGTATTCTTTCAAGCTTGCAAAGAATGACAGGAATTTCTTGTTCAAGATGATCCAAATCTTATGCTATTAAGACTTTTGATCATAATTCTTGGAAAAAGATACTTAGACTTCTTAAAGCATCGTATGCTTCATTATTCAAAATCCCAGATGTTGCAAGAGGAAGATGTCGCTCTAAAAGAACATGATGATCATGTGATTTTAAAGAATTAAGCTTATGATCCTTCATATTCACACAACGAGAGATATTTGAAGAGAATCCATCAGGAACTTTAACATTTCTCAAATATTCACAAAAAGCAATCTTTTTGTTTGAAGTAAATGTATACTACGCATGAGGTATTAGCAACCTATCACCATCTTTTTCAGGATGGAGTTCTGGTCGCATACCCATCTCCATCAAGGGATTTGGCATCAACGTCGATTTTTCTTTTCCCACGCTTTGTAATTCACATTCCCACTTAGCTCCTCAAGTACTATATTATTCGGGTTAGGGTTTGCTTTATACACTCATCTGTGTAACTTCCTCCATCATTCACAATCATTAACGAAATCTGCAAGGTAATTTCGGTATCCCTTTTACCCATAGCATCTGTTATATATCATGTTTTTATGTGATTTGGTTTCTAACAAGGGGATTAAGTTTTCTTTTCATCCATTATCATATACAACTTCTCCCTATTACACAAAACCCGAACTTAGAAAGAAGACCCAAAAAAAATTATACAAGAAGAAGAGGATAGATGGATTCCACTACGCAGTTTACCAATAGATAAAAACTGACAATTCATAAACCGACAGCACAACACAATTCATTATGTTCGTATTTTGTCACTGATATATAGTTTGAATAAGAGCAACTATCGGATGGTTTTATGGATGAATGGTTATATGGATGGATGGTTATATGATTAATCAACACATGCTTATCTTATCATGCATTAGCTTATATTAGGTACATCGTCGATATGAATCAAATTGATCATGGGATGGTGTTTTATATCTCTTGTACTTTAAGATCATTAGTTTTCTTAATTAACAATATTTGATCATTACCATAAAAAAATATAAAATAAAAATTAGATGAATGGGTCATGTACAAAATAAATTATGGTTGAGTAGCTTTTTTGTATCTTTTAAATTTATACATTTTAATTATTATTTTTATTATTACAGGTTGCTATACACCGATGGCAAGTAAAAATGGATATCATGCGGCAATTAACAGAAAAACAAACGTGCAAAGACTATCATGTCAACAAATAATAATGACAATGACGAATCACATGAGCAATTGATGCAACAAGAATCTCTAGCTATTCGTGATGATCATTTTAATACTTCTGAGCAAGGGCCAACTATCATATGTAATGCATTAACTTTTAATTATTAAAATTGTTGTATGTTAAATAATAAAATAGTTAATATAAGCTAATCATACATAATGTGATAGGTCGTAAATGGACACAAGCATCAGGATCCAAAGCAACTCGAGGTCCAACTAGAAATTTGAAAGTGACACTATTGGGGAGAAGCCAAAAATTGTCTGTGACATTCTTAGAAGGTAGGGCAGTGGGTCCAAATGCCTCAAGTTTTGTTCACCAAATTGGTGTTAATATAAGAGACCCCGAGCTTACCCCTGT
>JAOSBN010000001.1:5253189-5280598 GCA_027563595.1 Erythroxylum suave
AATCACATATATTAATTTACTAACTTGAAATTTTATTTATATGCAGAAATTGGCTAATAAAAAGGAATTGTCAAGAGATGACCAATACATCATAGCCCACACAAAGGCAGACAATGAAACTCCTGCAAATGATGAAGTAAAGGAGACCATTGTAAGTAAATATTTTTATAATATTTTAAAGGATTTAATTTATTAATGATATTTAATGCTGACTTAAATATTACACCAATCTTTTTTTTTTTGGAATTGAGCATGATTTGGACAATAGAGTTTGACTAAATTGAATGATATTTGTCATGACTCATAAAGAAAATGAAGATTGATTTTAGCACGTTTAGGTCTATCTAATATTACTATTTCCAATTATCCACAAAAATTTGTGTAAGTTTCCACCAAAATAAAATTTTGTATAATAAGTGGACAAATGTAGTACTACGTGGGTAATTCTTATATTTACTTTTTTAGTTACAATTTATATGTATTTCAAATAATAGCAATAACTAAAGAAGACCATTTTTGTAGGAATGAAGCTAGAAATTTCAGAATTTTAATTTATTCATGTATTTAATTATTGATATTCATGTAGGAAGAGTTGAAGAAATATAAAGCTGAAAAAGAAGTAGGACTAATCAACCTTGATGACGATGAGATTTTTGAGAAAGTTCTTTGTGAAGAAAAACATGATCGTGTTAGAAGCTACTTGCCAAATACCACCCCATCTAGTTATCAGGGAAATGGACCTTCAAAACGTGAGCTTATAAAAGAACTTGCTGAAACCAAAGAGTATGCTCAGAGCTTGAAGAATGAAATGACAATTCAATTTCAAGAAATGAAAGGACAAATTGTGAAGGATGTGCAAAATCAAATGATGGAGAACTTCAAGAATATGATTGAAGCAGTTAACAATGGAGATTTTAATTTTGATTCTTTCAAAAAGATGTTTCAAGCGTCATCGAATAGCACTAACACCTCAAAATCTCATGCTAATGAGACAAATGTGGTAAGTCTTAATCTAAAGTTTTTTGTATAAATTATTTTATTGTTTTTATATAATCAATATTAATTTTACTTATCATATTACTTTTATTTATTTATTTATTTTGATATAGGATGTGGATGTAGATACGGATGCTTGAAGGAAAAGTCTTGCATCATTCACTGGAGTTGCTTTATTATCTTATTGAACATTTTTGTTTTCAATTAATTAGATGATATTATAGCTTCTATGAACATCTTATTCGATCTCATTATTAGGATTCACTTTTAAATGTTATGTTTAGTTTTCCTCGAAGTTAAACTTATATTAATGCAATTTCATTTCTTAATGTTATTTTTATATTCTATTATGCAAATTATGGTTAAAAAAAAATTTTAGGTACGAGATTATTACTCTTGAAATTTGTGATAAAAAATTATCCATTATTAGAAATAAAATAACAGAAAAACTTTTGTTACCACCATAATATTCTTGTTGTAAGTTACTATCTCTTAATAAACAATATGCCATTGCATAACGAGATATTTAGTTACTACTTTCTAGTAATAGAATTTAGTATTTCTTATTCATATATTTTGCAATGACAAATATTCTAACACTAAATATAATGTTTTTAATGACAGTGTTAACCAACAACGCAAATATGTTTTTGTGATACTGATTTATTTTGTTGTTAAAGATAACACTTCGTTACCATTGATTGGATTTTTTGCAATGATTATATTGTATTACAATATATATTCTAATTTGCAACAAAAAATATATCATCACTATATAGAACTTCTAGCAATAACCTTTTGTATTAGCAAGTTTCATTATAAGCTATTACTTTTAGTAACGAACTTTAAGTTCTTACAAAATTAAGCATTTAGTTACAAATTCTTGTAGCATTACTAATTAATGATTTTGTAATAGTAAATTAATTTCTTGCGAAACATAATATCTTGTAACAATAATGTTCAGCATACAATCATATTTTGTCAGAGATATCATTGAATCTTGTAACGGATAAATCTATTGCAAAAGGCGATTTTCTTGCATCAACTCTGTTTTTGCGTAATTATATGTTAGCTATAACAACTATTTTAGCAAAATGGAAATGCCTTTCGTAACAAATATATTCTATTCTAGTGACGCATTGTTTTGTTACTAAATGTATAAAATCCACAACGGGAAAATTTTCCGAAGCAAGATGAGAATTTATCTAGCATCGGACATGGGAATCCTCTGACAAAACCTTTAGCAACAACCCCCACAATAATAGAATGTAACAAAGTCAATTTCTGTCACCACAATTTTTAATAATGAACTTCACATCTATAGAAACAGTTTTAATTCGACACCAAAGCCTTTTCATTTTGTAGTGAAAAAGTAAAGACCCTAGGTATTGACAATTGATGCTTCCTTTTTAGTAAAATTCATTATAAACTTGTTACCTCCTGAGTGTGTACCTTTTCAAATCTACTACATCACTATAAAGGATAAATAGAATGTTGATGAATTGTCTAGTTTACTCATTTAGGAGGAAACAAGGCTAAAAAATTAAGGATTCCATTCAATTAACCTTGTAGGTCAATTAACTAGCAAGATTCACAAGCTAAAGCCCATGAAGAAGAAACTGCATGCTAAAGTGACACAACTTGTTACGAATGTTGACAAAATGCAAGAAAAAAGACAAATAAGTGTCATTTCTGTAATAAATAAGGACACCATTAGAGTGATTTTTTCAAATATAAGGCTTGGTTTGGAAAAAAAGTTCATCTTACATTTTTTTGTGTTTTGAGCTAAACTTAACTATAGTTCCTTTTAATAATTGGTGATTTAATTATGGTGCTACTACTCGTGTTTCTAATGTAATGTAGGGATTCCTTATAATCTAAACCATAAACCCAACTCGAAACTTTCTATTCATGAAAATTTGTAAGAATGTCCTAATTAAAGGCATAGGCACTTATCATCTAATATTAGATATCGATTTTCTCATAGATCTAATACAAACTCTTTATGTACCTTCAATTTCTAGAAACTTGAATTTATATTTCTAAACTTGATGAAAATGGGTTTACTTTTAAGTTTTGTGTTGGTTGTTTAATATTTTTTAAACATAATTCATTATTGGTTTTGGAATTCTTATGAATAATTTATATAAATTGAAAATTTATATTAATTTTTCTGAATCCCTATTTTTTGTTTACATACTATTGGAAGTAACTGTAACATAATGAATGATAAATATCATTACTTGTGGCATAAACATTTTACTCATATATCTAAAGAAATATTGCAAAGATTGGTAAAGAATGAAATGCTTTTGAATTTAGATTTTACTAATCTTATTATATGTGTAGATTACATTAAAGGAAAGCAAACAAAACTTATTAAGGAAGTAGCCACAAGAAGTGCTTAGTTCCTTGAAATTATACACACCGTTATATATGAACATTTTGACACTACATCATTTGGTGGGGAAAAATATTTTCTCACTTTTATAAAAGATTTTTCATATTATGGATATGTCTATTTTTTAATGAAAAATCTTAAGCTATAAATATCCTTAAGGTGTTTGTAAAGAATATTTAAAGGCAATTAGATAGTAAGATCCGATAGAATTGGTAAATATTATGGAAAATATGATGAATCAGAATAATATCCAAGCTTATTTGTAAAATTTCTCAAGAAATATATCATATATGCATAGTATATTATCCAAGCAGACCTCAACAATATGATGTGACATAAAGGCATAATAGGACATTGATAGATATAGTTAGGAGTATGATAAGTAATTCCTCATTACCCAAAATCTTGTGAATGCATGCACTTAAAAATGTTGTGTGTTTGTTGAATAAGATTCCTCGTAAGCCAATCCCTAAAACACCTTTTTAAGTTATAAAATAAAATGAAACCTAGTATGAGGCACCTTCGTGTTTAGAGTTGTCTAGTAGAAGCATAAGGTTATAATTCATATAAAAGAAATTAGATTCTCAAACAGTGAGTAGTTATTTTGTTGTTTATCAAAAAAATTTAAATGGTATAGGTTTTATTGTCTAAACCATAATCCAAAAATTGTTGAAATAACTAATGTGAAGTTCATTGAAAATGGTGAAGTTGGTAGGAGTGTTAAAAAACATGTTGATATTAGTACAATATGGTTGATGTTTCATTATCCAAAATATTATAATTCCATATCTATGCCAAATGTTATCCTAGTACTGGAAGAACAAAATGATTATAGAAAACATTTGGATGGATTAACTCCTCATAAAGAAACTAATTTACAACTAACTAATATATATGAATCATGTGGAATATCTTTATATAAATATGTAAAACCAAGGAGATCGACTATTCCTAATGACTATGTAGGTTATTTATAAGAGATAGAATTTGACTATGGAATTAATAAGGATCCTGTTTCATTTTCGTAAGCCGTAAAAAAATGACAAGTCTGATTAATGGATTGATGCTATAAAAAATGAGTTAAATTCAATGGGAAAAAAAACGTATACGACCTTGTTAATTTTCCAAAAGGATTTAATTGATTCAGATGCAAATGGATGTCTTTAAGACCAAACATGACTCGAATGGCAATATTGAGCGATATAAAGCTAAACTTGTTGCTAAAGGTTATACTAAAAGAGATAGCATTAATTATAAAGATAATTTCCCCTTGTCTTAAGAAAGGACTCATTGAGAATAATTATGGCACTAATGACTTAGTTTGATTTAAAGCTACATCAAATAGGTGTAAAAATTTCCTTTTTAAATGTAGATCTTGATGAGTAAGTTTATATGGATCAACCTAAAGGTATTTCTATAAAAAGAAAAGGTTTCATGTTGTGTAAAGTTAAGAAATCAATATATGGACTTAATTAAGCTTCTTGAAAATGGCATATTAAGTTTAATAATACTATAACATCTTTTGGTTTTCAAGAAACTACTATTGATCTATGTATCTACCGAAAGATCAGTAGGAGTGAGTTTATATTGCTAGTTCTATATGTTGATGACATTTTTTTTACTGCTAATGATTTGGACATATTGTATGAGACTAAAGATTTTCTCTCTAAGAATTTTTAAATGAAAGACATGAGAAAGGCAGGCTATGTGATAGGAATTTCAATATTTTGAAATAAATCATAAAGACTAGTAAGATTGTCTAAAAAAGACTATATCGAAAAAATTCGAAAGATATTTAATATGAATAAATGTTTAGCAAGGTTTATCCCAATACAAAAAAGGATAAATCCAAAGAATGATATGGAACATAAAGAACTGAAATATATTCCTTATGCTTATATTGTTGGCAGTTCGAAGTATTTGCAAACATGTATGAGAATTTAAGTTGATATGAGACTCGATATCAACTTCACAGTACGGAATGCTAGGAAGATATGATAGTAATCCTAGTATAGATCATTAGAAAGGTGCAAAGAAAATCTTAAGGTAGTTTTAAGCAATGAAGTTCCATTAGTGCAATTGGATATTCACATTTAGATTTCTTGGAAGCATTAACAATAAAAAGTCAACATTTGGCTCTTTGTTTCTACTAGCAAAAGGAGCAATTTTATGAAAAAGTACTAAATAGTCTATCATTACTTCATCTACTATAGACGTGGAATTTATAACTTGTTTTGAGTCTATAATTCATGCCTTATGGATACGAAAATTTATTACAAGGGTTAGGCTTATCGACACAATTGCTAAGCCATTAAAAATTTATTGTGACCATTATGCAACAGTTTTCTTCTCTAATAATGACAAACACTCTAGACATACCAAAGAGTTGAAATATTTTACTGCGGAGGAGGAAGTTCAAGAACAAAGAGTGTGAATAGAATACATTAAGACGAATCTAATAATTACAAAATCCTTAACTAAAGGCTTACAACCAAAGATATTTAAGGAAAATTTCAAGAATGAGTCCTAATTATATTAATGTCTGTTTTTAGTAATGCTTTAACAATCCTGAGTTCAATGACAGTTATTTATTGGCAATTTTCTTGTTTATTATAATTTTGTACACCTACTTGTCATTAAACAAGAAATAAAAGCATTTATGAGACATTAAGACGGATCTTTGTTATATTTATATATCGCCTATGTCACCTAACTTGATAATTATTAATATTGTGGTATATGGAAGGAAGTATGCAATTTTGAAATGTATAATCTTCATAGCCTAAATTATGTGTTTTATTATGTTGAGTTCACTTATAAAGATATTAAGCATTTTTTTGTGAGCACTTAATGTTTATAATATTAAAACAAAATTTGAAATATCAGGCCAAGTGGAAGAATGTTAGAATGTGGCCCAATTAGTGGTTATATTCTATATATAACAATAATAATATTAATATAATTAAGGAGCCCTATTTGGTCTATATTTTCTATTTAATAGTGGATCAAATTTCAACTAGTTATTTGGCCACTTGATGGATGTACTGTATTAAAAGTTATGGATATGTGTAAATTGGTCCTCTTTCTTCTTATCAAGGTTACAAAAAGGCATCAAGTTTTTCTGTAACAAAAAAAGAGTCAAGAGAGAAATCCATTTATGCTTTAGCATAACAGAGGATGAACTTTTAATTATATAATTACGCAATTTTATGAGAAGTTATAAAAAAATTCACATAAAGTTATAATTAAATGTTTTTATGAATTCAAAATTCATATAATTTGATTTCAGAATAATCCTTTACCTTTTATTTTGTGGTTATATGTTTTTATTTCCATGAATCCTTACGTTACTTTCTCAAAATTACCATAATTACTTGTATATTCTAATATGTTAGTTCTATTTTTAAAACTAATAGTTGTTTTGTCTATTATGATCTTTTTAAACACAAATTAGCTTCTCGGTGAGGTGACTAGTATACCAAAAAAAAGACAGAAAAAAGAAGAATTCATATTTGCGTGTCATACACAGCTAATTTGAAACATGTCATCAAAATAAACACGTCCATGTATGTTATTACTAAAATAATATTTAAATTTTTAAAAGGTAATAATAATATTAAATTTCCAATATTTTAAGGCTGTAAATTTCATTGAAAATTTTGACCCATTCATTAATAGATAAAAATTAAATTAAATTAAATTTTTAGATAATGATTAATAAAACCTTTAATGATGTCATTTTTATTCTAATTTTTAAAAAAATATGGTACGATCATAACAAGTATTTTACACTACTTTTTTCGTATGGAATTCATGATACGTTTATTTGTGTCAAAGGTCCTAGATATGTAACTTCTCAAGATATCATTTTACTGCATTCCGTGAAAATTATTGATAATACACAGCATATAGCTAATGAAACCACTAAATTTGGCTAACAAATTAATAAATAATATTTTGCTACATATGGAGTACTATAGGTTTACATAGTTTGTCACATAACAACAAATATCTGTTACTATATAGAATAGTTAATTTTTAATATACAATCATCTGAGGCCAGCATTAATTACATATATTAAAAAGGAAAGATAACAGTTCTAATAATCGGGGAGTTTAGTTGTTGTCTCTCCGTAGATAAAAGGTTTTTATTATTCCAATTATCAATTTTCATCAAACTAAATCAAACAAAGGCAAGTAGTTAATGTAGGCAAGTCTAAAAGCGATTAATGATAATAGGGTATTTTAATGGAGACTCTTCTGGCTTGAATTTTGTGAGTTGTTCAAGCTGCAATTTTAATAGTAAATTGAAAGGCTATTTAAGTTCTTTTCTCAGGTTTTCTCCTAACGTTCTTTTTTTATTCAACTCCTAATAAAAGGCTTTAGTACTTTTTAATTAAGAATATACTTTTATATATAGAGTCCCATCTTTATTGATCTTAACTTGTACAAATTGTCATGCTTAATGTAAGCCCAAAGCAATAGTCTTCGAGTAGGCTTTTGGGTTTCAATCTGATCCAATAAAGGAGAGCAACACGCAACTTACCTCCTGGTTTTGCTTTTTTGACTTGACCTGAAAATAAAACTGTGAGAACTTACGTCTATAGAGACTTAGTCATAGTCGAGGTGACCTCTCATGCCACCAAAGGGTTGACTTATAATGATTCCATTATTACCAGCAATAAACAAGCCAAGACAATTCAAGTCGAGAATCATAGAGATAATTTACATCAAGCATCTACCTTAGGTTTTTTTTATATAGACATGTTTAAGATGAAATGATAATCACATTTGGGCTTATATTGAATTTACTTCTACAAACTCTCTTAAGATAGGTTGACCATTTGAAACTCGACCAATAATTTGATATAATTCTATTTAAGACATGTCGGTAATTTAATAAGAATCATCATTTGGAAGATTCTTTTAGAATATTTCCTATAGAATACAATTGTTCCTTACTATGTAGAGACTTTTTTGCTAACGTAGGGAGACTCACTTCTTATCATTTTTTAAGAGTTGTTAAGAGACAAAACACCCATGCTCTTTATCTCTATAACTATGTCATTGATATATAATCCATTCTTGTCTTTATTTAACTGCCTGCTTTTTTAAGAAAATCATCATTAAGTTACTCAAAAGGCCTATATTCTTCTTAAAGGTAAGACTTCAACCCTTCTATTTTACCTTTTTAAATTACAAAAAACAGCATGAATGATATGTCTAGTTTAGGGAGTAAGCTACTAGCTCTAGCTCTAGTGAAACACAATAATGTGGGATTGGTGATCTTCAATGGTAATAATATCATCCTTGTGTCTCTTGTATAGTTAAAACACCTTTAATTATAATAGTTAAAACGCCTCTTAGGTATCATATGAGCTCAAGTCAATTAGGGATGGTAAAGTACTATGCTTTCATAATTTATCTTTGGATTATAGGCATGGAGAGTTTGACAAGAAATATGAAGCGTGAGTAGAGTCAAATAAGCTTTCTAGGGAAGAGTTTTAGAAGATGAGAGAGAAATTCTTTATCTCTTTAAAAGATAGGGTTATGATTTCTTGAGGATAATGAGAACATTTTCTATCATAGGTTAGAGAGGTTAGATCTTTTATTATTTGTTCAAATGTGGAATTTTTTTTCCCCTGTCCACCCTATAATAATTCAAATTATCAGCAATATGTGCCTAAGTCCTAACTAACTACGTCCTTATTCATAGAGCTTGCTAATTGGATTCATTGTTGCTTGTCACATTTAAGAAGTGGGGATCCTCTGTCCGTTTTACTCTGTCAAATCTTATCAAGTGGTCAAAATGAAGAGAGGATCCTAATTTGAAGTGCCCTTAGACATGCTATTTAAGTTCATGAACTAATGAAGACTTGATAAGGATTAGAGCCAATGCTATAGCCTGAGCACGAGGAGGGGGTGTCATTTATTGACGATTCCCAAAAGGTTGTACGAATAAAAGGAAAATTTTGTCTTATCAGATGAAGCATACATGTAGTCTTTTAGGATCATCTAAAGGGAAGCATTTGAGAGGTTTGACCAGTAGGATATAAATAATATGTAAATCTAACATTCCTAGCCTAAAATTGTAATACAACTTGCAATTTTTTTGCCTTAAGAGACTTTCCTTTGAAAGCTCAACCTGATCGAGTTTTATAATGAAAAGCATCTATGTATGTTATTTTCTTCATTTTTTATTTGCATGTGATTTTTCAACGTTGTATTAGCATCCATTTTATTTTATTATTAACCTTGAATATGAACAACATGGTTATAAATACCAAGAAAACCAAAGAGAAAACTTATGTTAGTTTCATCCTTTAGGGAGAAGAAGAAGAAATAGAAGGTGATTGGCAGTAATAAAGTCATTACGATTAAGCTATCTCTCCTTTCTAGCTGTAACCTTGTGTCTCAACTTTCTTAGCTCATATTCTCTCATCCCTATCCTGAAAAGCTCTATTGGGGAAGATGAATGCTTAATTTCTTTTTTAATTATCAACTTGAAGAAGACTGATGTTATCTTTAATAAGGTCAAAAGTAAGTTTGAGATGGTTTATATAGTGACTCATAGGGATAGGCATTGGTAAGAGTTAGATGTCAACTTCATTTATATATTCTACGAGAGGCATAAAATAAGTTTACTTAGCTTACTAAGTTTTTATCATTTTATAGGATGGACTTTGCATTTTCTACTTTTAGATTGTCATTTCTATTATCATGGGATACGACTTGGTTTATAGAAATCTTAGCAAGTCTTGCAAGGAAAATAAAAGATCAGGTTAAATGTGCCAACTTGAAGATCTATAGTGATCTCAAGGCCTTCGAAAACAAGAATGAGGTTGTTGACAGAGAGTTGTTCAAGAAGAATACTGACACAATGCTGAAGGATGGCAGGTTTGAGGGTTAAGATGCAAGCATACACGTAAAAATTGCATAGTGATGAATTTAATTTTGATATCATGGTCCAGTATCATAGTTCTAAGTATTTTGAGAATTGGAACAATAATAATCTTGTCAGTTTAATGATAGTCGAGTTTAAGTCATACAAAATGTAGGACCTTTAGGTTTTTCTTTATAAGATAAAGAGTAGAAGAGACTTCTTATTGACACAGAAATTTTGGATCTATAGGTTTTTAAGTTATGGAGTTAAAGAAACAATCTATAAACGTAAGGTTTTGGATCTATAGGTTTTCTTTTTAAGATAAGAAGCTGAAGAAACTACTTTTAGAGCTAAGACTTTTGGACCTATAGGTTCTTATTTTATTTCAAGGACCTAGTATGACTACAACTAGACACTACAGCAAGGTAGCCCTTTGGTTACATTTTTCTTGGCAACGATTTTAAAATCATAGCTAAAGTATGCTTTTGGCACAATTTCAACAATCATCGCTAAAGTCTAATCCCTTTAAATGTTTTCGAATATCATCACTAAATGGCAAGTCTTTGGATAAGCCTTTGGCGACACTTTCTCAAAATCACCTCAAAATGGTTATCCTTTCGCTACAATTTGGTAATATCATCGCCAAAGGATAAGACTTTGGCAACGATTTTAATAATCTTCACAACCAAAATCATCGCTAGATCTATGAATTCATTAACTTTGACTTTGATCATTTTATGACTCAATATCATATCAATAAAAATCTAATTTAATATTATTGACTATGATTATAAGTCTAAAAATAAATTTAGATAATAACAATGTCACTATAACAAAACATGGGGCTTTTAGACATAAAAGGTGAAATTTTTATTTGCTTTTTTGCGTCTTAAAAATAATTTTGGACGTTTTATAAAATGTAAAAAAATAAATGTCACAAAGACTATTTTCGACAATTTTCTTAGATATATAAATGCGTAAAATATATTATTACGCATCTAAGCGTCGAAAAAATATAGATTTTTTACGCATCTAAGTATCGAAAATCTAAATGTCAAAAATCTATTTACACATAGATGCGTCAAAAATATACTTTTTCGACGATTTTTTTAGACACATAAATGCTATTTTAGGCGCTTTGTGTAAACTTTTATACGCTTTTTTCTGTCGATATTTTTCACTTTTAGACAGTTTTCTACATCAAAAAATTTCACCTTTTTTAGCAAAATAATAAGCTTACAATTTGAGTTTTTGCGTCTTTTTTAAATTATAAATTTTAATTTGATAAATTAAATTTTATATTATTATAATAAATTTATTATTATAATAAATTAATCACATATTTATTATTATAATAAATTTTACAAATTAATCTAAAATATGTGATCAATCACTTATTGTAATTGTCACTTTGACTTAAAGTATCTATATATTTATTTCATTATTGCCCTTGAGGTTTGAATACATTACTTAGAAGGTCTTCTCCTGCAGAAATTGCGACAGATGCAACATTATTAAGCATGTATGCTCATTAATCATATGAAAAGAGAAAAATGAATTCAATGATTTATTTTGTATACACAAGAAGCGCAATCCTGTACATATTAGACATCTTATAGTATTTACGACTAAGTCAAACAAAAAGAACATGAACTTTGCAGTTACAAATCTCAACTTCAAAAAAACATCTCTAGTACATTTCCTTACAAGTCAAACCTCACATTCATCAACTGATCATGTCTACATTTAGAGTCCAATTATTTTCCTTAATCTGAAAATATGGCACCCGAAAGATAGAGAGAAGAAAAATAACTTATAACACTACAAATGCAAGTTAATTATAGGGTTTGATGAAAAATTACAATGTCAAAATATTAGGTTTCTTGTGACTTCAACATGTGTAAATTCTAAGGACTTGTCAACATTTGACACCTTAGTAGTATTCATAGTCTTACCTTTCCAATCTGAAAATTTTCAAGAATGTTGTTTATGGTCCTGCGTGACATACTCTTCAGTCCAGAGTGAATTCCAACAAGAAAATCACACTTCCATGATGCTAAAAATTTAAGATTTTGAAGTACGCATGTCAGGGATCTTGCAGTGTACCTTGGGAAAAGAAAAGGCCAAGTCAACACCCAAAGAATGAAACATCATGAATGGAAATTTTATCAAATTTTAAATCAAAGTATGAAACATCACGAATGAAAATTTTATCAAATTTTAAACCACCAAATTTGACTTCTAAAGTAGTTGATTCTTCAACATATCCTCTCACCTTTTGTGCAAAGAGCAGAAAGCACATATGCTGGTTGAGCTAGATATCTATTGGAAGGAGTCCCTCCTTATTCCATTAAGGCATTCCTTTTGGAGTCATTGTACCAAGAAAATAGACAAAACAGGACTATATGGATATACTTCAATAATAACTTCAAAAAGGAAAATGCTAATAGCAATTGCAGGGATTAACTCTCTCGCCTAGCACAGAATCAAATACAAAGTTTCCAATCATTGCTTGCATCAGAAACATATTTACACCTGGTAACAAAATAGAATCCTTTTGAACGCCGTTGATGTTTTTTCGAGGGATGAGGCCAGTTACAACGACCAACTTAACTTGTTTCGATAGATCTGTAGTCTTTCCTAAAGAAATTCGATTTCCTAAGCATTATTCAGTGACAAAACAGCAATTTAACAGCAGTTAAAATTTAAAAAGATTAGAATATTATACCAGCTTCAAAAATGATGGGCTGTCAATGGATCCTTCACCGCTGTTATGTTCTTAAACTTCTCTCTGCTGAGCTGCAGAACTGCTTTTAGCAGCATGAAAGAATTCATCAATCTAAGATCAGGAAAATAGCATATGCAGTTCATTCAACAGACTCAATCGTTGAAAAGATGAATATGTTTAACCAAAATTCTTATTTACAAGTTAATGTAAATCACAAGGAGTGTCCAAAAGTCCCATAGGTACACACAGTAAAGTTCCAAACTCTAAGCAACTATACCTACACTAGAGAAACGCTCCCAATGATCAAATAATGTACCAAGAAAATAGACAATATCTACAAAGATATAAAGCAAAACAGGACCATATGGATATACTTTAATTGTAGGAGATGCTACGTATTTCTCCAACTCTTCCTTATGCTCAACTGAATAAACCTACAAACAGAAATATCAGCAACAATTACCACAGATCTAAACTTAAACATTCATTTTTCACTGCAGTTATAGAATAAAACTTCCATATTGAAGAATCGATAACTGCAGGTAATATCCTAAACATTAATGTCTAAAATTACTTTAACTAGATGCAGTACCCACAAAAATAAACGTACAACCATAGATTTTGTGCAAGCCTTGTCCTTGAGTAACTAGTAACATTAATGTGGACAAAACAATATTTTAGCACTCCTCAAGAACAGTTTGAAAGTTGACATTATTTAGATAATACCATACACAGCAATTATTTTTCTAGATAGTATCAAGAAATTGCTTAATGTTACAATTATAAAGAGGTATTTGCAATTTATTTTTATGTTAATTAGCTTTTATAGACTTGAAATATTATTATATATTAGGAACTCACATCCATATATATACACAAGAACAAAAAAATTAAAGATTCCAGTTCTTTTTTAAGAATTTGTGAACAATTTGAGCTGTATACTTTCATTTATGTTTGAAAATTATAAGTATAAATCTAATATTCCTACTTTTGTTTGACATCTCCCAATTTGAAGGATGCTAAAAACATCAAGTTAATCAAAACCTAGGTCAAGCAACAACGAAAACCGAATATAAATTTAGAAAATGACAAATGAATACAAACCGAGATGATTGGCGCAGATCTTGAGATTCTTAAATTGTCTCATAACAAGGCGAACCTTGGCCGATTTCTTGTGCTTCAATAACTTCACAGAACCTGCGCCTCTTTCCTTCCACTGATTCCCATCCTTGTCAAATCGATAGAGCTTCGCTTTTCTAGAACTGACTAAATTAGACCATTTGTATAATTTATTTATGGTTCATTTTCAAAGAAATCCCAAAAAAAGAAAAAAAGTAGAAACATACAAATCGAGAATAGGATCTTCGTCCTCTTCACCGGTGGTAATGGCGACATCTTTAAGTTTGATGATTGGAGCTACTTGAGCTCCAGTGTCTTTGTCCTCGACGGCGGGATGTCGTCTTCTTCGTTGTGATCGCTTTAGGGTTCAACATTTCACAATTAGAGAGAACGACACAAAAATCCACATTTCTAACCCCAAAACAAAACCCTAAACAGCCATCGGAACATCTGATAGTGTAGTCGATAGTCAAATGGAAAACAGAAATTACCAGGAATAGGATCGAAAAACACTTGATGCAGATCGCAATGTCAGAGAAATCCAAGAGAGAATAAAAGTAAATGGGGGATGAGATCAATAAAAGAAGGAGAAACGAGGAATAAATTTAGAGCTTACAGAGCGATTGAACTGGTATAAAAGTAAATGGTATAAAAGTAAATGGTATATGTTAATTGTTTGACCGTCTTTGCATATTTGATGTTTTTATCCTAGAAGTCAGAAGAAGATAAAGAACAGAGAAAAGGTGAATTTTATTCGATTTTGAAAATTCTTAGTATTTATTCTCATTGGCTATCTAACATGTAAGATTTTTTTTTAAATAAAAGTGATCTGCATAATTGTTACAAATTATAAAAGATGTCAATTCTTATCTTATCAATTAAAAATTTTAAACACTTTTTTAGACAAATTTTTAGTATATTGTTTAGACAAATTTTATTGTCTTAAATAAATGTCTAAAAACTCCACCAATTCTTAGAAAACCTCCTTAATTTGTTGTTGTGTGTCAAAGCATTTCAATAATTTATGAAACTATAAACTTAAAATAATTAGTATTACATAGATTTATAGTTTTTATTTTTCTCTTTTAAATTATATGATTTGAGTATTTTATATGGTGTCAAAATTTTCAAATAGTTTTAACGTGAAGTTTGTAATATAGCGATAGATGATTCTTATAGAATAAACAATAAATAATGGTATATGGTAAGTAATATAACATAATGGTATATGGTAAGTAATATAAGATTTTAATTACAACTTTAACAATTCTTACAAACCAAACAATAAATAAAGATAAAATGATAATGAATTTCACCAGCTATTTCATCGAGGAGAAAAAGATACAATTATTTTGCTAGATTTCAAGTGAGATGAGACTTGGTAAATAAGGTAAAGGAGTTTTCTATGTTTGGATTTCCTAGAAGAATCAATTGAAACCAACAAAGATTTTCTCCCAGCAATTGGTTTATTTACAACTTCTTTCAACAACTTCTTAGCTTTAACTAAACTAGTAGAAGATATATTGAATGATTTCTAAAATGTAATATGGAACACTAAATTAGATGAATCGCACGTACCATGCGTTTCACCTAAGAAATAAGCAGTATAGAACAATCAACTTAATTTATTCACAATCCTTTGAAAAATTAAATCTTAAAAACTAAACAAATAAATCAAACAATATAAGAACCTAAATTCGAATACATACATACCTGATTGAATTAATCTATCATCATCACAACGAACAACCATAGTTTTTACAATTGATTATTATTTCATTGGGACATCGACATCACCTCCATTTTCATTTACGTTCTCTTGAAGATTCGAGCAAGCATTACACATCACATAGTATATACAATCACACATTCATTTAATAGCTTCTTGATAAAAATGAGATAAAGATTATAAAGAAAGAGAGTTAATTCAAGTGATACTAAAAATATTAAAGAAGAAGATTGATCATTGAAGGCGACCGGTGATTAGACTTTGATGAGCAATTTTATTGTGCATCGATTTATTCTTCAGCATGGAGAATTCTACTAGATACCTCCCAACGGAGCTCATTTTTGCCATCAAAAATTACGATAAATTTACGTTAATGGTTTATTCTAAAAAGGCAATAGAAACAAAAATAGGTCATAGATATAATCAATATAGAAGGACATTGTACAATTAAATGGGGAAATGAAAAATTATGTGAAGTTATATGCAATTACCAAAATATTCACAGAAGAAACGAAGATCAACAAAACATAATTTTTTAGCCACCAAAATTCCCCTACACGAGCTCATTCTAAGGTTACCACTTTTAAAGATTAACAAAACTCAGAGCATTTGTCATAGATTAATAAGTAATCTGACATCTTTAAAAATAAAAGACTTCTTATTTGAATTTTTTTTTCACATCTGATGCACTTGCAAGATTATTAATGGAAATCAACTATTCAGTATTACTAAGTCCAGTTTATAACCTATTGACATAAGAAAAAAATAGGTTTTATTACACACTTATCAACACTTTTATACATTGTCTATTCCAAACATAAGTCACAATCTACATAAATATACTATTAAATTATACAACATATACCATGTCACTTTTTTAAGTCTTCTATCATCAAATCTAATATAAAGATGCTTATCGATCAAAGTAAAGTTCACTAATTATCTTTTAGTGATGAGATCAATTCATGCATTAATTTGAACATGGGTATAAATATAATGCATTATTTCTGACCAGTAGCATCAGCAAGAGTGAAAATCTCAAACCTGAACTTACAACTAACAATAGAAACATTGTAAATAAGAAGAAACACTGAGGAAATGACTTTTGGAGATCTTCAATAATTATTCACGCATATAAATATACCATTTCCCTACAAATTTGTTCCAACATTTTAGCAATGTTAATTTTATGATTTATTAACTGAGAAAACGTGATGAAAACTATATGAAAAATAGAAAGAAAACACTAATTAATCTTAGACATGATTCCTTTCATTAGCAGCATATCCACATACCCTCTAGCGGCTTAATCATTATGACATTTCTTAACAGTAATTATCAAGAAATTTTAAAAAGAAGAAAAATAATGATTTCACTACTTTTAAATTTGAAAAGAAAAACAACAAGAAATTTGAAAAAATAGTATACAAACTTTAACTATGGGGTTTTAAAGGGAATGAGCTCCCCTTCATTTCATTGCTTTGAAAAAGTAATGAAAAGCTCCCTATAAGTAGAGACTAGCAAAGTTTACACTCACCTAGATGAAGTCCAACACACTAGATATAGGTATTATGGAAATGAATTACCTAGAAAACGAAAGCCCTCGTGTGTCGACGAAAATGAAGATGAAGACATACATCAAGATGAAGGTGGACACTAGAGATGAAGATGAAGTTGGGAACTTGGACAAACTAGAAGAGACTTGATCGCATATGCAATGAGCAAGCCACGATGAAAATGATGACTTATGTAAAGTCTTTGGGTAATTAGGTTTTCAATTCATAAAATGAAGTGGTTTTGGCTTCGCCTTTGGCAATGAACACAAAAATTGTCACGAAAAGGTCAAATCTTCATGAAAAATTTTAAAAACCATAACCAAAAGAGGAAACACTTATTTGACGATTGAACATGGCATCGTAACTGGTAACACCTTTGGCGACGCTTCTCCAAATTCATCACGAATGGCTACCCTTTTATGAACCTCTGGCGACAATTTTATAATTCATCAATAAACCCTTTTTCTATATTTTTCACTCTATATATTATAGAAATTATATATAACATACAAATTTTATATAACAATATGGGATTTATATATAATAAATAGAGAATTATGATTAAATAGAATAATTTGATAACTAAGATATGAGAAAATTTATCTATTATCTATACGTTCATATATCATTAGATTAATTACAATTATTACTTATACATTCATATATTATTATATTAATTATCATGTGCAATTATATTAATTACAATATAATTAAAAAATAATTGCAATATAGTAAAAAAATAGAAATCAATATTAAATATTAATATCATATAAATAAATTTTAAATATAATATTATTAACAGTGATTCTAAATCTGAAAATAAATTTAGCTAACAATAATGTCTTTTCAAAAAATTATAAAAATATAATCACAAATTAATTAATATTACATAGCTGACTTGACGTGGCATGCCTAGGTGGACAAATTTAATAGATATGTAACAGTAATTTAACAAGCATTTTTAGGTCAAATTGGGGAAAAATAGTATCAAAGATAATAGAAGGAATCATCTTAGACTTTTTTATAAACGTTAAGAGGCAAATTAGACCTTTCACTCAATTACTTTTTGACTATATATAGTTACTAATAATAATTTATTGATAATATGATATGTAGAAAAAATATTATGAGAATAACTTAAAATTTTCACTCTTTTGTTTACAAACATAAAAATTTGATATTTTTATAGATTTTAAAGAAGCAAATAGTATTTACAGTGTCCAACGGTCACAAGAAAAGTTACATACATAATTATTAATTCGAATTTATAATTTTAAGAAATATTTGAAAACTTAAAAGACCCATTTAACTTTCAAGAAAAGAAATTTAAAAGACCTATACTTAACAAAAAGCAACACACTTATTCCATGCATATGGAAAATAACTATAGCAAACTTTGAATTATCCGGAGTAAATATTTGCTTTCAATTACACTTCTTAAAATTGTATTTTTATATTATATTTTAATTGTTTTAGTAAAATTTTAATATTTTACAATTTTAAAATAAAATTCTGTTTGTCATCACGCATACTTCGAAATAATAGTTAATTTTGTGTTAAAATTAACTATTAAAATTATTTTGTGTTAAAATTATTAAAATATTTATATTTTACTACTTGAATTTTGTGTTAAATATGTTAACTTTAAATAAAATAATAATTAATTTTATAATAATATACTATGTATTTATAATAATAATACTAATAATAATAATAATAATAATAATAATTTTATAAATTAACATTAATAAAGAATTAATTTCTTATAAGATTATATACGGAAAATACGTGCATGTTTAATATTGTTTTTATACATATTATATAAACATGGAACATAAAAGAAAGAAGTTCATGTGGATTAATGTTAATTCCTTTTCATATTTATAGAGATACAAATAAATACATTTATTTAAATATTGTCAATATATATCTAAATTACTCTGAAAATGGCTGATAAGTCGTTTTAATTTGTTATTCAAGTTCCCGTGCTTTGCATGAATAAAAGTATAGTAAATCAATAAATTTGGGCCAATGTACTTAAATCCAAGGGTTGAAAGGGGAAACGGGAAGGATCAATGAACATTGTTGTGCGCGAAACCATTGGACTCCGACTCATCATTTGGAGTTGCGAATGGAATGTTGAGTAATTTGAGCCCAGCCTGACTTCCAATTTAGGCCTAGAATTGTGTACCAGTGCAGTGCCACCAGTTGCTGCACAATCATAACAAATGATTAATTTTAAAAAAATTTTAATTTAATATTTGAGCTTTTAAATTTTTTAATTGGTAACTATCTTTTAAAATTTTTAATAATTTAATTTAAAATATTAGTTTTTGCTTGATTGGTTGATTATCGATTATTGGAATAAATCAATTTTAAAAAATATGTATATTCAGTAGTATAAAAGTTAAAAGAGAATAGTTAATTATACATAATTTTTTTTGTATTTTATAAAGACTCAAAATTATAATCTTTTGACTTATTGCTAAAGCTCACCTCCAAAATTAAAATAGGAATGAAAAACGTAAAGAAAGAGAAAGATAAACAAACAGTGGTGCACAAGTAACAATGGCATCTTTCCTCCTCCCCAACTCCCAACCCTCTCCTTCTTTTGGAAATGAAAAACTTGTAGAGGGTAATAGTTTCACAAACTGTTCGATTTTACGTGATTGTCTATGACACAAATCAAACAAAAAATAACAAATGATATCAGAAATTTAATAATGCAGTTCAGCACTCCTTACCTACGTCTGCGAGATCCTCACTCAGCTTAATCTCTTTCACTCAAGTACAATAGAATTACTCAAGGCTTTACTAAGCCGATATCACTCAACCCTTGACACTATCTCTCAACCTCACTTCCCGTGAAAGATTTTCACTCTCAATAGTACGACCGCCTCGTACTAACCTCAACAGAGGATTTTTCGACACCACTCTTAATCAAAGATAATTAATCAAATAACTAAGGAACAACTCAAGTGATTAAAATAATAAAAAACAAAAACTAAATACACTTGAGATAGAAAAGAACAACTTCCTAATAAGTTCTGCTCCACTTAAATAAATCTGGAAGTCGTTGCAACAACAATGGGCTGACTCACATAAACAATAACACAAAGCCACAACTGCACTGATAATACATTCACTAACCAAAGTATACACAGCCTATAAAGAAATTAATTAATAATCGTTACTGTCCAAACAAAAACCCTTGGCCACACCTCTAAAAAATTCCAGTAACTTTATCTTTAAAAAGATCTGATAAAGAGGAGACCACATGGAGTCGCGGAGACTGGGAAGCCTTAATATTGTGATCTATGACCAATTGAAACTACTCTGATTTGTGTGACGATGATGCAGGCAACAAGAACACATTTAATGATTTAGCATATATCACTTTTTCAATTCAATTAACTCCACTCTTTTGGTTGATTCCAACACACCAACTCACAAACATATCCTTGGTTTCCGCACTTCACTTTAACATTTACTGCATCTTATATATAAAACCCACACTGAAGCCATCTATGTCATTGATAGATACATCTACTCACTCCACAATGTATGCTGCGTTTTTTCAGTATTTAATTAGTGCCCATTAAAGAACTCACTCCACTCCTACACATATATTCAGCTCTACTTCTTAGACATCCACAATTGCCGCAGGGTATATTCAACAACTAACGCACACTGCCTCTATTACTCACACCGTAAGATTAACTGCAAAAGTAGATGAAAGACTTGCACAATCCCCTCAAACAAGAAGAGTCTCACTCCAAATACACAACAACCTCATCCCTTTATTTTTTTCAATTCACGCAATTCGGCAATAACTCTATCCAATTACTAGCATGTCCAACAGAAAAACAATTCCAATATCAATATGATAATAGACTTCAATATTGTATAGGATTCTATCACAACTAGAAGATTATCCATATACCCTTTGAATCCAAATCATTATCCAGTTAATATTTTATAAGTCCAATTAATAAATAATGTCAAAACTAAATAAAAGATATATAACATATATCCTAACAAGAAAAATGGGAGATTGCTCAATAGCTAATGATGCGTCACTGAATATTCAATAATATTATAGAGTATTTTATCCAATATTACAAATACCGTATCGAATTTGGTACCGAAGTAAATGCTAGTACAACATTATATTGGTATTGGTCAATATTGGATACCTTTTCAGATAATATTTTAAATTTATGAAATAATTCCCGAATTTAAAAAAATTACAAAATAGTCTATTGTTATATTATAAAGTTGTACTATATATTTTTAACTTTGTCTCCAAAAATCAAAATATAAATAATAGCTACAATTAATATGAAATAATAATAATTTTCAGATATTTTACATATAAATGATAACAACAATTTATATAAAAAAGACAATCATTATCATATAAATATAAAATTAAGAACAATATAAGTATTTAAAATATTACAATTACAATTACAATTTTAATTATATAATAAATAATTATTACATCAAAATATCTAATAAAAAGAATAATAAATATCATTAACACTCAAATTATTATAATTTACAATAAGAGTTCGTGATAAGGAAACAATCAAGTTGAAATTGAAACATGAAACAAAAACATATATTATTTAATTTACTATCAATTAAATATATTATATGTTTAATTAATGAAAATTAATTATCACTAAAATTACAAATATCTTAATTAATTTAATTTCTAAAATTATTTTAATAATTATTAATAAATATAATTAAATTCAAAAATATTTTTTAAAAATATATATATTTCAAATAAATTTTGATTTAATAAATAAAAATATATAAAATAAATATTAGTTTATAAAATAATTTTAAATTATTATTTTTAAAAATAAAATATTTTTATTGATACTTTATTAATAAATATTATATAAAAGATTAAAATAATATTAAATAAACAATTTATTTTTAATTTTTATTTAATGTACAATTATTATTAGTAATAAAATTTTATTTTATTTTTAAAACAAAATTAAAAATCACAATAAAGATTAACTAATTTTCAGTATTAGCTAATATTTGGCCGGTGTTATAAATATATGTGAGTATTAGCCGGTCCCAAACAAAACAAGTTAGTATTGACCGATATTTATACTCGATACTAACTTATCCCGATTTCATATTGTTCTCTGGCTGATACGGTACAAAATTTGAAACACTAATTTTGTCTACCATATTATTTTTTATTTTTTCCTTCTGACTGGAAATAATCATTCTTGAGTTTTTACCTCAGCCCATGAATTAATGTATGTTGAAAAAGAGCATTTGAGGTCTCCCTCTTTTGATTTTTCACATTCTATATTATAAATTAAATAATGAATTATATTACATAGTCTTTAGTACTTGTCTTCTCTCTTTTACTAATCCATGTGTACAATTTGTGTGAAATACAATACTCCATAAAAAAATTTACTGCATTTTTTCAAAAGAATGAAAAGGTTGATTTGATTGCCACAAAGGGTAATACATCTCGTTCAAATAACAAGACTAAAATTTACAAGCTTCTCACTTACATCCTGAAGGCATTGAATCCCAAATTTTTTTTTGGTAAATCAGTAATTAGATAAATTAATTAAATGTATGTACGAGGTGGGGGATTGCCAATGTGGCAAGCCATCCACCACTCAGCATACACCAAAAGGTATAACTAAAGCTCCAATACCCACATCAATAAACAATTACAAATACAATCATAGGATAACTCAATAAACACATAGCAAGCTTGACTGTAATTGCTTCAATCGAGTAGTAGTCTCCTTCAGCTTAGTTGCTATTTAGGACTCCCGTATGTATTGGTAAAGGCAAGTTGGAAAGACAAGTGAGTGTTGTCTTCCTGACATTGGTTTCCAACATATTGCTTCCATAACGGACGTGAGTGGAGGTAAGCGAATGGCATCTGTGGAGATCGCAACCAAGCTCCTTAGATGAATGTGGAGGAGAACGAATTCCGGATCTGTGCAACTTATCAGCTCTTCAGCTTGGTGAACTAATGGCTATGGTCACATCAGTTGTTTGGATGGCTGCCAACCTGCAAAAGTTAATGAATTATAACAAAGCACACACAACATTTACCTTCTCTCGGTGTTTAAGCTAAGTGCCATAACTTGGGAGATTATACTGGATTGCAATCTCCCTACTTCCATGGCTTCATCTCAGAAGACACGATTATTGCTTTCCTTCCAAATAGTGTAGACAGCAGTTGAGAGTAAGAGAGGCAAAAGAAGAAGAACAGTGGGGGTTGAGGACTGTTGATACCACCTGGAGAGGGAGTGAAGGATTGTTGTGGTGGGGTAGATTTGAAAGTAAGTGAGACAATGATCCCAGACGATGGAGGAGAATGGACAGGTAAAAAAAAGGTGGTTTATGGTCTCATTATTCGACAAACATAGAGAGCAGTGGTTTGGAGTATGAAGAAAACATAGTTTGTCCCGTGTTTGCAACTTATTAAGAAAAACCAGCCATAAGATGAAAGAGCACCTGGGGCTATTGTTTTTAAACCACACTAGTGTGTTCTATGGGACTCTCGGTAGGAGCAGTCTTAAGACAATGTAAGCTGTTGCATTAGTGTATTGTTTCGAAGGGTTAGGCAGCCATTCAAAGCAGTCAGGGAGTGAACTATTTGGTTGATATGAGAGGGGTTCCAGGTGACCAAGAATGCCAATGTTACCCTCAGGCCATCTCCATACATCATTGGTAATAATGTTTGAGACTCTAGCCGTCATTGGTAGGCCCGAGCCATTGATCTCCCTCAGTGAGGAATAGTGCCGCAAGAGACCTCGGGGATGCCAGGGATCCTGCCAAAATAAAGTAGTAGTCCCATCGCTTATCCTAAAACGAAATTGGTTCCGTAATCTATCCCTCACAAATAAGATTTTTTGCCAACTTCAAGAACTGTTATTGTTTGGTTGTGCACTCCAAAAATTTTTCCTTCTCAAAATTATAGAATGAACCCACTGAACCCAAAGAGCTTCCCTGTCAGTAAATAAAAGCCACATCCTTTTGTCTAACAACACTAAGTTCCATGTTGACATATGCTTAATCCCTAACCCAACCTCTCTCTTCGATTGAGTAACATCACTCCATTTAACTTTAGCATAACAATGAGAATCCACCTTCCCTGCCCACAAAAAATTCCTGAGATTAGTCTCTATATCTTTTAGAATTGAAGAAGGGAGAATGAAGTGGGAAGACCAATACACTTGGAAGGAAGAGAGAACCGCAATTACCAATTGGAGCCTACTGGTATAGGATAGGTGTTTGTGAGTCCATTTATTAATCCTAGAATCAAATTTGGTCAATAAGGGCAAACAATCCCTCCTAGATAGTTTACCCGTTAAAAAAGGAACCCCTAAATACCGAATAGGAAGAGAGCCTTTCGTAAGGCCACAGGATTTCCAAAGAAGAAGATAGGTGGTCCACATCAGGGGAAAGGAAGAACTGACTCTTTGTAAGACTCATATTCAGGCCAGAAAGACTAGAGAAGGTTGCCAAACAATTAAGTAAGGTGTGTGTTGAATTCATATCCGCATGGCAAAACATAAGTAGTTCATCAGCGAACAAAAGATGGGTAAGTTTAAGAGTTTTGCATCGCCAGTGATACTTAAAGGAAGGGTTAGCAGCGATACACCTAGTCAAACTTCTAGAGAAAACTTCTAAACAAAGAGTGAAGAGGGCTGGAGATAAGGGGCCACCTTGCCTAAGCCCGGAGTAACCTCGGAAGAATTTGGTGGGATGACCATTAATCAAAATAGAATAGGAAGGAGAAGTGATGCATGCTTTGATCCACCCTATAAACCTAATAAGGTGGCCTATAGCTACTAGTGTATTCAGGACAAACTCCCAATGGAGTGAGTCATAGGCTTTGTGAAGGTCCACTTTAAAAGCACACCGTGGCTAGGTATTTGATAGGTGGTAATTCTTAAAGATTTCTTGGGCCAGCAGAATGTTATCCCCTATTCTGCAATTTTTTATGAAAGCACTTTGCACTGGGCTGACAATAAGAGGAAGCAGGTCTTGAATCCAATTGACTAGGATTTTTGTTATGGCCTTATAGAGCATGTTACAACAAGAAATGGGCCTATAGTCCAAGACTGTGGAAGAGTTAGCTTTTTTGAATCCCAAAAATTTACTGCTTGCACTAGCTATCTAACATTAAAATCACCTTATTTTCATAGATTATTTTTCTTGTCATGCATCTTATCAATATCCAATTCTTGTAAAAAGGAAAATAGGAAAGGAAGTAAAGCCAAAGTAACAAGTTTTTTTTAATAAAAAGAACACGATCATAGAATTTCAAACCTTGTTTTTTTTACTGCAGGTCAAGGTCAACCTAGGACGTCCAATTAGCCACTGCCTCAGCTCCAAAATCTAACAGCATATATTCATTTTGACCGCCTTAAGAAATGCCACAGGCAAGAACATGTAACAGATCACCAGTTTCTAAATGTTGGTTTTTATTTAGACCAACTAGTTCAAGTTCTCACTTGACCGTAATCTTTCATTCATTTGTCATAATCAAGCTGATAAAATATAGTTGTTAGGCTTGACTGCCCATTGATTATTGATGAATATATATACAAATATACAAGATTCAATCAAGCCTTCGAAGAGGGAGAAGTCTAATCCAAGAAATCAGAACCTACCATATTTAACAGTGGACTATGATTCTAATTGATGCTAACAAATCCTAGAAGATATTAACAAATTCCAAATTCCAAATCCCTTACTCCCCCTCAAGTTGGAGCATGAGGATTGATAATGCCCAACTTGCTTAAAAGATGGTGAAATTGGTCTCGGCCCAAAGCTTTGGTGAAGATATCTGCTGGTTGAGTGTGGGAAGGAACATATTAAGTCTCAATATCATTGGATTGTACTCGTTCACGGACAAAGTGATAATCAATTTCAATGTGTTTGGTGCATTCGTGGTAGACTGGATTAGCAGCAATATGAAGCGCCGCTTGATTGTCACAGAACAACATCATTGGGCCATCATAAAGAATGCCCAAATCAGAAAGAATCACTCTTAGCCAAAGTAATTCACTCGTCGCAGCGGCCATAGAACGATATTCAGCCTCTACAGAGGAGCAGGACACAGTTGGTTGCTTCTTAGTTTTCCAAGAAAGTGGAGAGGAGCCAAGCATAGTGAAATATCTGGTGGTAGAACGTCTGGTCATGGGCCAACCAGCCCAATCAGCATCACGGTAGGCAGTAAGATGAACATTACTATCAGAGGAAAGGAGAAGTCCTTGTCCAGGTGCTGACTTCAAGTAGCGAAGAATGCGTATGGCTGCATGAAAATGATCATCACAAGGGTCTTGCATGAATTGGCTGAGAATGTGAACTGAGTAGCTAATTTCAGGTCAAGTGATGGTGAGATAGATGAGGCGACCAACGAGGCAACGATATTGGGAAGGGTCACTTAGAGGAGAGCCTGATTTCGATGTCAGATGATGGTGCTACTCCATGGGAAACGAGCAAGGTTTGGCACCGAGCATACCAGATTCCTTGAGAATGTCAAGAGCATATTTCTGTTGAGAAAGCGATATGCCTAATGGAGATTGAGCCACTTCAATACCTAGAAAATACTTCAAAGGACCAAGATCTTTAATATGGAAACTGGTGTTCAAATACTGTTTGAATTTATGACACAGATAGGAATTAGTACTAGCAAGAATGATATTATCAACGTAAACAAGAACAGTTAGGAAACTGTTGTCTTTGGTTAGAGTAAATAATGAATTGTCAGCCTTAGATTGTATGAAACCAAAATGAAGAAAAGCAGTGGAGAATTTGTCAAACCAATTTCGTGGAGCTTGTTTCAAATCGTAAAGAGACTTTCGAAGTTGACAAACACGATTGTCTCCTTTCATACCAAAACTTGGGGGGAGAGACATATAAACTTCCTCGTGAAGGTCACCATGTAGAAAGGCATTATGAACATCTAGTTGATGGAGTT
>JAOSBN010000001.1:5280698-5359766 GCA_027563595.1 Erythroxylum suave
GTAAGTCTGCCAATGTCCAAGTATGATTTCGTTCAAGAGCTGCAAGTGAAGCTTGTTTCAAACCGTAAAGACACTTTTGAAGTTGACAAACACGATTGTCTCCTTTCATACCAAAACCTGGGGGGAGAGACATATAAACTTCCTCATGAAGGTCACCATGTAGAAAGGCATTATGAACATCTAGTTGATGGAGTTCCCAGTTGTTGATCGCAGCAGCAGCAAGTAAGCATCTAACAGTAACTAATTTTGCAACAGGGGCAAAGGTGTCATGATAATCGAGACCTTTAACTTGAGTTTACCCCTTGGCGACAAGTCTAGCTTTATAGCGTTCAATTGTACCATCGAATTTGGACTTGATTTTGAATATCCACTTGGAGCTAATTAGTTTCTTTCCTACTGGTAAGTTTGCCAACGTCCAAGTATGATTTCGTTCAAGAGCTGCAATTTCTTGTTTCATGGCTGTACGCCATTTTGGATCTTAAACAGCATGAGAAAAACTTTTAGGTTCATCTGTGTCAGTGATGGCAGCCAAAAATGCAAAGTGTGAAGGAGAAAAACGATCATAGGAAATAAAATTAGACAAAGGATGTAAAGTACCTGAGGAAGGTGATTGGTTCAGAGAGTGAGATGGATTTATAACTTGAGTATGATGAACATAGTCGCGAAGATAAGCAGGTTCACGCTGAGTGCGCTGGGGGCGAGCAGGCAGTGTGATACTATTGATAGGTTGGGCTTGGACAGTATCAATATTGGTATCGAGAGATTGAGTTATGGGTTCAGGACTATCAGAAATAGGTAGTGAAATAACAAGTAAAGAAGAATCCTGATTGGGTGTTTGAATGTCTATTAGAAAGGGAAATTGTTCTTCATAAAAAACAACATCGCGCGAGACAAAAATCTTTTTAGTTAGAAAATCATAAACATAATATCCCTTTGAATCATAAGGATACTCAATGAACGCTACCATCATCAAAGTTGAACACTACCCAGACAAGAAATAGAACGACTAGTACCATCAGGTAGTCGTATAGGCAAAGAATCATAAGAGGATTGAATATCACAAAGATTAGTTTTCATGGCAGTTATCTGATCAGATGCGCCACTATCCACTATCCATTCTTGTTGTGTGTTTTGAGTTTGTGCAATCTTACCAACGAGATTGGCAACACTGCCTTGTTTATCAACATTTAAAAAAGACATAAGCTGGTCATATTGTTCTTTTGTCAAACCTTGAATTGGAGAAGAATCTACCGAGATAGACTTTGTGATGGTGGTGATATTTGAGTAGGTGATATTATGACGATTTTTGGATTGATTTGTACGACCTTTTGAGTTCAAAACTCATCGATCTAATTTCCCCCGTTGTTGCCAGTTTGGAGGGAACCCAATCAACTCATAACAACGATCTTTAGTGTGTCCTGTCTGATGACAATGATCATAGTAATACCGACTATTTGGTTTTGACACTTGACTGCTGTTTTGGATGGTATGAACATGAAGAGCTGCTGCTTCACCAGAAAGGGTGCGTGAGATAACCAATGTTTGTTGCTTCTCATCCCTGACCACAAGAGCATATGCTTTATTGAGAGTGGGAAGAGGGTCCACAAGAGCATATGCTTTATTGAGAGTGGGAAGAGGGTTAGTGCTTAAAATTTGAGAGCAAACAGTATTGAATGCATCACTAAGACCAAGTAAAAATTGGTGAACTTTTTCTTGTTCACGTTCACGAACAAACTCCTTAGCAACTCCACAAGTACAATTTGGTATATTAGAATATGAACCAAGCTCATCCCAGATGCCTTTTAATTTGGTGAAGTATGCTGCAATAGAGAGGTTCTCCTGTGTAGTCATGGCAAGATCTCTTTTCAATTGGTGAATACGTGGTGCATTTCCTTGAGAGAATCTTTCCTCAAGGTCCATCCACATCTCTCTTGCTGTTTCTACATAAGCCACACTACAAAGGAGATCAGTGGCTAATGAATGGAAAATCCATGAAAGCACCATGGAGTTGCATGTTATCCATGCTTGCAAATCTGAATCAGAAGCATCGGGTTTTGAAAGAATCCCATGAACAAAGCAGAATTTATTTTTGGCACGAAGAGCATTTGTCACAGCCCTCCGCCACATATGATAGCTATCTCCGGTGAGTGGACAAGAAACTAATGATATCCCGGGTTATCAGAAGTTTGAGGAAGGTATGGTGATGTTGAATCCCGTGTACTCATAATTGTGCCACGAGAAATAGAAGTATTAGAGGATATGTTCTCATCTGCCATGTCTCTGCGTAATAGATAAAAATTGCTTTTCAACAACTAGATGTCCATGGCTTTGATACCATGATAAAATATAGCTGTTAGGCTTGCCTTCCTATTGATTATTGATGAATATATATACAAATATACAAGCTTCAATCAAGCCTTTGAAAAGGGAGAAGTCTAATCCTACAAATTAGAACCTACCATATTTAACAGTGGACTATGATTCTAATTGATGCTAACAAATCCTAGAAGATATTAACAAATCCCAAATCCCTTATTTACATTCAATCCAATACAAGAAAATGGGTATGTTTTAAATATTCTCATTACCTTGTATAATCAACGATCATGCAGGTGGTATGTGATTATAATCATTTTCTACAAGCCAATTAGAGAACAGTAGGTTGAAATTATGGGCCCGAAAGCTTGAACATTTAAAGGCATGCACTTACTGTCAGGTTAACGTATCTTCAATCCCAATAGGATGTGCCCATTGCACAGCTTTACTTTATTTCGTGAATACACCTTTAGTTTTCTTTGACGTTGTTTAAGGTTGGACGTGGTATGTGCTCAGCAAGTCAATTAGTAAAATATGCAACTGATCAACTACTTGAATTTGGATTTCTTCTTCACACAGGTGTATCTCTTGATAGAGACCTAGTGACTCGGTGGCACAAAAGATCATTATATTTGAATCCTAATTAATGAAAAAATACTTAAAATTGATCAATTGATCAATGGAGCTTCATGTTGAGTACTAACCAACTTTAAAAAGTTGGTCACATGCATTACTTGAATGTTTTGATTCTCCCAAGAATTTTAGGTCAATGCTGTAGTTGTTAGGTGCTTCAACAGTGCGATGCAGTGAATATATATTTTCGTTCAGTCCTTGTACTCGTCAGGTGGGGTTAGGAAGTGGCTCTAGGCCTTGGGAATCAGACGCCAGCTTAGTCCAATCGATGTTCCCTGTAAAATTATAGAGGAAATAGGGCTTACTGGTGACTCAATGTGCTAGCAAATGTTAGATTCCGTCAACAAGAAGTTTAACGGGGTATTTGGAACTCTTCGAATTAAATTCATTAATGAATTGGATTCAATTATATTAATGAGATTGAATTGAATTCAATTTGCACTGTTTGGAACAAATCCAGTAATATTATAATTGAATTCAATTACACGGTTTGGAACACAATCAAAATGAATTCAATTATTTCATATGACACATTTACCCTTGACTAAAAATAATCTTATTAAATAATAAACATTCACACTTACATAGTGCAACTTATAAACATCAATTTCATTATAAATAATATCATCAAAAAAGTTCGTTATTAAAATGAAAAGAAAAATAGAAAATCAAAATATAAATATAAATATAAATAAATAGACCCATAATTATTAAATTTGACCTAAACTAATTAAACTCAATTTAAATTAAAGTAAAGTTAAATTGTTACGTAAAGTAGACTAAAAAAATTTAGAAATTAAAATTTTTAAGAAATTGTTGAAGAAAAAGGAATTTCATGTTCTTGCTAAAAAAACTTCTAATAGTATAATTATTTTTTTATTAAGGTGCCACACTGTTAACGAAAAGGAAGCAAATGTTTCAGTTCCTTGACGTTGAACAGCAGATAAAAGCAAAGGATCAGTTTCAACAGGGAAATCGCTTGGAAAAGTTATGGGTATTATTGGGTTTCAATGTTAAAAAAGAAGAGATGCGGCCGTTGGGATTGAATTCACATGGAATATATAGTGAATTGAGTTTACAAAGAAAGTGAGTTTTAGACCCACATGTGAATTCAATTTATGATTTTTTTTTTATATATTCCAAACAGGTGAATTGAATTCAATTCACCATCTTCCAAACAGCCTGTAAGAAAACCAAGATTGATTATGTGTCTCGGATCGTTTAAGAAAGGGTTAAAAATGAAGAAAATGCAGAATACCTGATTTTGGTTCCATCTTAACTACCTAAGCAGTTTTTGTAAGAAAAGGTAGGAGAATGATGTGAGAGTGTTTGTATAATTTGAAGGAATAAAATTTTTATTCATCTTGTAATGTATGTTCGGTGCTATATTTATACTACTCTATCTCTATTCCTATTGGTTGAGTCTCCTAGAATCAAGGAAAAATATTCTACTTGATATGTGAATTTGCTAGTTGTACACTATCAGATGGGTGAAGATGTAAGAGAATGACAAAGAAAAGGACAAAACATAAAATTACAAAAACAACAAGATAATAAAACTAGTCTTGCGGGCCTCCTAGAGCATTATGGTTCAACCCATTATTCATACTCAAACCATTGCTTTGGGTCTTTTATCACCCTCCCTTCAAGTTGGAGACTCGGTCAATGATTCCAAACTTGTCAAGAAAACCTAAGAAATCGCGTGCAGGCAACGCCTTCGTGAATAAGTTCACGATCCGTTCTTTAGTATTCACGTGCCACAAGTTAAGAAACCCGAAACTCATGCAATCACGGACCAGATGAAGATCTATCTCAAGGTGCTTCGTCTCGCATGAAAAACAAGGTTTTTCGAGATGTAGATGGCAGCCTGATTGTCGCAATACAAAGGTATGGGTTCTTGAACGTTAACCCTAAAAGCTTGAAGTAGTTGCTTTATCCATTTTAGCTCACAAGTTGTTGAGGCTAAACTTCTGTATTCCGATTCAGCTAATGATCGAATCACAATAGTTTGCTGCTTCGTTTTCCAGGAGATCGGAGATTCATTGAGGAATATGTAGAAACCGGTTAAGGAGAGTCTTGAGAAGACACGGCTTCCCCAATCCAAGTCCGAAAAGGCTATAAGGTGAGGGCTTTCATCTGTCGTGTAGAAAATCCCTAGATTTTAAGTCCCTTTAAGGTATTTCAATACCCGTTTAGCTGCGTCCCAGTGTGGTACTCTAGGTTGCTCATGAATTGGCTCAACTGTTGTGTTACATACATAATGTCTGGCCTAGTAAAGCGTAGATATTGTAATCTACCCATTAATCTTTGGTATAGTTTTAGCTTTTTTAGTAGCACACCTTCTTTAATGGTTAATTTTGTTCTAGGAACGATGGGTGTTATGCAAGGAGTACAATCTAACAAGTCGGTTTCCTGCAAGATATCCCAGATGTATTTACTCTGAGTAAGTAGCATCTCCTGCTCTGCTCTTGCTATTTCTATTCCTAAGAAGAATTTCGCATACCCCATATTTTTTATCGTAAATTCTGCATTTAATGCATTCTTTTCTAATTCCAATTGTTCTTCATTAGCACCTGTTACTAAAATGCCATCGGCATAAATAATAACTTCCATAAAGTCTTCTCTTGTCCCCTTAGTGTGTAGGCAACAATCTGCTTCAGATTTAGTGAAACCAATTGAGTGTAGTTTTGAAGATAACTCTTTATTCCACTCCCTACCCACCTGTTTTAAACCATAAATGGGCTTAATCAGCCCACATATCTGTCCTTCCTTAGCTTTAATGTATCTTTGAGGGGGTAGCATATATAGTTCCTCTTCTAGGTAGCCATGTAGAAAAGCATCATTGATGTCGCATTAGTGTATTGGTCATTGCTTGGAGGTAGCAATGGCTAAGAACATCCTTATGGTCACAACTTCTGCCACTGGAGAAAACACTTCTGAATAGTCAGCTCCTTCCCTTTGGCTAAAACTCTTTACCATAAGTCTAGATTTTAACTTGTCCAGTGTACCATCGGAATTGTGCTTAACTTTATACACCCACTTCGAGGCTATGGCCTTCTTTCCTTTAGGTAGATCTATCAATATCCAAGTCTTATTTTTCTCTAATGCAGACAGTTGCTCATTCATGGACTCCACCCATTTTCCATCCTTACTTGCAGACTCATAGGATAAAGGCTCAAAAATTTCAGAAACATTACCTATAAAATTGTTGTAATCATTGTTGTGTTTGATGTTCAACATTCTTAATCTGTCTTCATTTGTTCCTATAGGATAACAAACTTGTAATGCTACAGTATCATCAAGGGAGTGAATGGACCGATTTGCTAAAGTTTGGAGGACATAATCTTGCAAGTATTTAGGTGTCATGTGTACTTTGTTGCTTTTTCTTTACGTGGTAGCTGTGGGTAATGTGTTTTGGTCAGGTGGGTTGTTTGGTAAGGCATACTCGGGTATGTAAGAGCTTTGCTCTGAATTGTTGTCACATATCTCGGTGGGTTGTGTTGTTGTCATGGTAGGTGGTTGTATAGGATATTCTGTATCTGTATTGGTTAGAGAACTTGTGAACAAAGGTTCTGGACTTTGTGTAGTGTTTATAACCTTTTCTTCAAATGGAAAGACACTTTCATAGAGCACAACATCTCTTGACACGAATACTGTTTTGGTAGCTAGATCCATAACTCTATAGGCTTTGAAATCTAGCATATACCCAGGAAAAACACACCTTTTTGACCTAGGATCTAGTTTTGTTCTACTTGGAGTCTTGTCTAAAGCAAAACAAAGGCAACCAAAGGTTTTTAAGTGTTCATAGTTTGGCTTTCTGTTGTGCAGTTTCTCAAAAGGACTTATCCAACCTAGGATTTTAGTTGGGATTCGGTTGATCAAGTATGTAGCTGTTAATAGGACCTTTCCGCAGTATCCTTTAGGTAATTTAGCTTTGAAAAGTAGGGCTCTTATGATATGGAGTAAGTGTTTGTGCTTAATTTCCACCACACCATTTTGTTGTAGTGTATATGGGCTGCTCTTTTGGTGATGAATTCCCATTTTTGTACAGATTTTAGCACACTCTTGATTTATGAACTCCTTCCCATTATCAGTTTGTATCTTTAACACTGTAGTGTCAAATTGTCTCTCAATGTTTCTAAGAAATTGCATAATGGTTTTAGTGGTTTGGTACTTGTGTCTTAGTATGAAGGTCCAACTAGCTCTAGTGAAATAATCTACAATTGTAAGAAAATAATGTGAATCCCCCATAGTAGAAATACGGTAAGGTCCCCACAAGTCCATATGAATGATTTCAAAAGGTCTAACTGAATGTATCTCATGTTTAGGGAAAGGTTTCCTATGTTGTATGGCCAGAGGACACACTTGACAATCATGGTTAGTAGGGATAGAAACATTGATTTCATTAATATGCTGCAATTTTTCTTTGGATACATGTCCTAGTCTAGAATGCCGTAGACCAAAAGATACTAAAACATTAAAAGCAACATTCTCAGCCTTGTATAACTCTAGAGAAGGACCTTTTAGACTATTTGGGGTTAGGAGAGTCTCTGTGCTTAGCTCATACAATCCATTCACTGTCTTGACAGTAGCTATAACATTATTAGTCCAAAGGTCCTGCAAAAACAATTTGTCAGAGATGAAAATTGTAGTGACTTCGTTCTGAATAGTAAGCTTATTCATAGACAATAAGTTTTTGAAAAAGTTAGGAATATGTAGAACTTCATTTAGGGAGATTGTATCCCATAAATGTGACCGCCCAATATGTGCAACCTCTTGCTTAGTCCCATCTGGCAGAGTTACTGGATCATATGCATTATTAGTTATATAGCTAGTGCATTGAGTGATGCCTGTTGTCATATGTGTAGAGGCACCAGAATCAATAAGCCAGGAATTAGTGTAGTTGTATCTTGTGTCCACAGAATGTGTAACATTACCTGCATAGTTTTGATACCCTGAAAATTTTACCTCTGCCGCAGCTTTCCCTTTTATAGCTTTGCCTATTTCTTGTTGAATGAAATTAGCAATACTGGGGGATATTTGTGTATTCGATGGCTTCTCTTCATTCTACTTTTGTGTTGTCTCTGCAGGACTATTAGCTATTTGAGCCATATTGGCTTATCCTTTCTCCCCTTGTGCAGCCAGTTCCTTGTACCAGTCTGGAATTCCATGAATCTTAAAGCAAGTTTCCAAGGTATGCCCACTTTTCTTGCATTTTTCACAATACTTATCTTCCTTCTTGAGGTAGGGCCCTTTGCTAGAATTGCTACTGTTTCTGTCGCCTTTCCTCAGGCCATTTGACTGCTTAGCTAGGATTGCCATGTTAGGACTGCTGTCTGTAGTAGCATTTACTACTCTTTGTCTTTCAACAGTTTGCGACATAGAGAAAGCTTTGTTCACAATAGGCAAGGGCTCCATTAGCATGATCTGATTAACTACATGTTCAAACTCATCATTAAGACTCATTAGAAATTGAACAAGCCTGTGAGCATTTTCTTTGGTAGTGATGGCCCTTTAGGCGTCACAAGTACACATAGGAATAGGACTTAAACTAGATAAATCATCTCATAATTTCTTTAACTTAGTGTAATAGGCAGACACTGTTAAAGTACCTTGTTTAAGAGAGCTTATTTCCCTCTCTATTTGGTATAGCAATTGCCCATTAGCCTCACCAAACCTCTCCTGTAATTCTACCTAAAGTTCTCTAGAAGTAGTGAAAGATAGAAAGGCATCACCTAGTTCTTTAATCATAGCATTGAGAATCCATGATTTTACTATGCGATCTGCTCTCTTCCATTTTTCTAATAATGCTACATCTTCCGTAGGCATGGTGTAGGTCCCGTCGATGAAAGACAACTTGTCCTTGGCACATAAGGCTATGGTCATGGACTTGCTCTAGGTAATATAGTTGTTGCCATTGAAGGGTGTAGTGATAAGTATAGCATCAGGGTTTTCTGTATTGGTGACTGAATATGGCTCATAATCATTTGTTATAGGCAAGTTTGTGGCACTAGAGCCACTGTTGTCAACAGTATTCAACATTTGTAGGTTAAAAGGTAGGAATCAAAGGGGAGGCTCTGATACCATATAAGAAAAGGTAGGAGAATGATGCGACAGTGTTTGTATAATTTGAAGGAATAAAACTTTTGTTCATCTTGTAATGTATGTACAGTGCTATATTTATACTACTCTATCTCTATTCCTATTGGTTGAGTCTCTTAGAATCAAGGAAAAATATTTTACCTGACATGTGAATTTGCTAGTTGTACATTGTCGGATGTAAGAGAATGATAAAGAAAAGGACACAATATAAAATGACAAAAACAACAAGATAATAAAACTAGTCTTGTGGGCCTCTTGAAGCATTATGTTTCAACCCATTATTCATACACGAACCATTACTTTGGGTCTTTTATCAGTTTTCGTGGCCAAAACAAGTTCCAATCTCTCGTGACCTTTACAAAAAATGTTCACCAACACACGATTAATGTCTTTCTACAGTTTTCTCAATAGGTAAGCATTCTTAATGGGTCAGAGGATCCGTATGCTTATGAATGATATAAGCAATTGTAGGAGACCTTAATATTTATATATAACTTTCATATCGAGCTTTCTCATCACAAGCCTGATATGAGTCTGGTCTATACTAATCAAGATCCATTTTCTTCTAGACTTTGACCATTGATTTAGATCATTTATTTTATCCTTATCCAGATCAATTTACGTAACTTAATTGAAAAATTATTGAAAAGCCAAAAAATACAATTAATAGTTGTCCAACATAATGAGAAAGGACACAATTGTCCAACATTCTTTCCCTTGGACAATCATTAATTGCAGTTTTTATTCAAGTTTAAAAATAGTTTGAAAACTTAGTTAAGTCACGTTCTTATATTGGTACCAAATTTAAAAATTAAAAACATTTGACCAAAGGTAATGAAAGTCCAACATTCCATCTTGTAAGGTTATCGATATCGAAAAATATCAAACACATGTGTCTTGTGTGACATATGTCCAATATAATCACGAGCATCTAATATCCTACTAACATATATGGGAAAATAGAGTGTGGCAAACTAGGATTATACCTGTATGATCTAATATGTATCATATTCGTTTGTAGGTTTCGATTTCCTCAACTTTATGCTAAACTGCATATGCTAAATTGCAACAAAGAAATCTTGTTCTCTCTTACTAAATGCTAAACAGCATTAAAGAAAACCTTGTTTTCTCTCACTGGATGCTAAACAGCATTAGAAAAACTTTTATTTTCTCCGACTGAATGTTAAACTGCATTAGAGAACCTTTATAAGATTATACCTTATATCCCCCATGTCATATCAAATTTATGGATATCCGTACCAAAATGTATGTGTATAAATGATATAGGCTCAAGGTCAATCTTTACATATGCCAAATGAACTTTAAAATGCTTAAGATCAACATAAATCTTAAAGCTTTCATATGTATTATGACTATAAACAATAACAGTTATTACCAAAGATGATCATCTATATTAATAAATAACCATAATGTCATAATACATTAAAATGTACAAACATTTAAGTAGCAAATACAATGATCTCTAACTACTGCTGTCTAAGGAATTTAACACGCCTATACTAGCTATATATTTAACAATCACTAGTGGGCGAAGTCCTTTAGTCAACGAAATAGCTAACATCTCCTTAGTCCTGATATACTCTACTTTGACATCACCTTTCTAAATAAACTCCTTTATGGTCAAGTATTTGACCTCTAAATACTTAAACCCTATGATATTCTTGTTGTTGTTACTGAACAACACTACAGCAAGATTATCACAACATAACCTAATGGGTCTAGCTATCAAATCTGCCATAAATAACTCAAAAATCAAGTTTCTGAGCCAAATCGCCTATGTAGCAGCTTCACAACATGCAACAAACTCTATATGTATGGCCAATGAAGTTACCAGTGTCTGCTTGACACTCTTCCACGATACTGTACCATTTGCCAATATAAAAATGTATCCTAAAGAGGATTTGTCATTATTTGGACACATAACAAAATCAGAGTCTGCATACCATACGAGGTTTAAATTGTTAACTTTTTTGTATGTTAACGTATAATCCTTAGTACTCTTTAGATATCTCAACACTCATTTAACTGGATTCCAATGTTCCATAAATGGGTTAGCCAGATACTGACCCAATAGTCCAATAGCAAATGCAATGTTTGGTCTAGTGCATACTTGCCATACATCAAGCTACCAACTGCACTAGAGGATGGGACATTCCTCATAGCCTCTCCCTCAACTTCATTCGTTAGATATTATGCCAAAGATAATATCTAGCCACGAAAAATAGGTGCTACAAAAGGTTTACATTCAGCTATATTAAATCTTTGGAGCACTCGCTCAATGTATGCTCTTTATGAGAGGCTTAATGAGTGTTAAGATCTGTCACAGTGAATCTGTATACCAAGGACAAAAGATGTTTCACCTAAATCTTTTATGTCAAAATGTTTGGCCAAAAGTTGCTTTACCTTATGCAACATGGTCAAATCATTTGACGTGAGCAAGATATCATCCACATTCAATAATAAGAAGATAACTTTGTTCCCTCTGACCTTATAATACAAGTATCTTTCAACTTTGTTTTCTACAAAGTCGAATGAGGTCAAAACCACATCAAACTTTAAGTACCATTGTCTAGAAGCTTATTTCAAATCGTATATTGATTTAGTCAACTTACAAACTTTTTCAGTTGCATCATATCCTAAATGCTTCATATAGACCTCCTCATAAAGTTCACCATTAAGGAAAGTTGTTTTATCGTCCATCTAATGTAGCTCTATGTCATAGTGAGTTACTATTGTCGTGATCACTCTAAATGCATCCTTCGAGAATTTAGGAGAGAAGGTAACATTAAAGTCAACTCTCTCTCTAAGTAAATCCCCTAGTAACTAAATGCACCTTAAACCGCTCAATTTGACCCTGTGTGCTCTTCTTGGTCTTAAATAGCCATTTGCAACTAACAGGCTTGCAATGTTGAGGTAAATCAATAAGCTCTCATACCTTATTATGCCTCATATATTGCATTTCATCCTTTATTGCTTCCCACCACAAGTCCGCATGGGGTCCAGAAACGGCTTCTATAAAAGTAATTGGATCCATAACATGTCTTATGTCATAATCTTGCTCACCCAAATAGACTACATAATCTGATGAGATAGTAGGTCGTCTTTCTCTGGTGGATCTGCGCAACTGTATAGGTTCTTGTACCTCATAACCTTTTCCTAAACAGGTATAAGTCCCTGTGTCTGCATAGGCATGGTGCTCAGACCTTCATCCACTGGACCTGACTGTATGAGAAGCGGATATGAAATATCATAGTATCTGTCTTGCCATCTATTGTAGGATATAAGGATGCTCCCTCATTATGAACATCTTATTCCAAAAACTTAGCTATCTACGATTCCATTATTTTGGTCCCTCCTTCTCTACAATAAAATATGTAGCCCTTAGAGTGCTCAATATAACCTACTAAATAGCAACGAGAATATAATTTGCTTTCATAAGGATTATATAACTTTACCTCAGCAAGGTAGTCCCACACAAGAATGTGTACAAGACTTAGCTTCCTTCCAACCCAGAGTTCAAAAGGTGTCTTTGGTATTGAGAGACTTTATCCAAGATATACAATTTCGTCTTAATGACTTCACCCCAAAGGTATTCGAGTAAGTTAGTCCTGCTCTGCATTGACCTCATCATGTCTTTTAGGATGTGATTGCACCTTTCGGCCACACCATTTTGCTCAGGACTACTTGACATAATGAACTGAGTCACTATTCTAATTGATTCTAAATATCTAGCAAACAGACCATTTTCTTGTCCTACAACCCCATGTCTGTCATAATATTCCCCTCCTTTGTTAGATCTGACTAACTTTATTGATTTTTTCAATTGATTCTCAACCTTAGTCTTAAAGATCTTAAACTTATCAAGAACTTCAGACTTTTCCTTAAGCAAAAACACATGGTTATAGCAAGAATAATCATCTATAAACATTAGAAAATATCTAGCATTGCATAACGTGACAATACAGGGGCCGCTAATGTCTGTATGTATGAGGTCCAATAAACCAGAAGCATGAGTTGACTCCTTCTTCTTTATCTTCGTCAACTTACCCCTACAACAATCGATACATATTTCCATATCACTAAAGTCTATAGTTGAGACAATGTTATCCTTTATCAATCTCTCGACCCTCTCCCTAGAAATGTGGCCAAGACGTTTATGCCACAACATGTACAATTTTTCCTTTATGAAGACTCTTTTTCGAGTAACAGGTTCAACATCATAAGAAGAGGCATACATTTCTTTAGGAGTAAGACACATTTTATGTAATCCTTAAGATAAAAAAGCAGTTCTTATATATCTTATATTGATAGAAATATTTACAATCGAAGTATCAAATACAAAATGATTACCCTCTTTATCCAAAACTGTTATAGAGATCAAGTTCTATTTAAAAGATGGTATATAAAACATGTCTCATAGAACTAATACAAACCATGTATTGAGGTTCAAGCCTACATCTCCTACAAACAAAACATCTATCTCTTCATTGTTGCCGACCATCAGCTTCTCCTCTCCTTTAGTCGGCCTTCTCTTGGATTTGAACCCCTGCATTATGGAAGCAACATGATTAGACGCTCCATTATCTAAACACCAAGAACTTGATGTGGTTATAGGTACATTAGATTCATAAATCATATAGGACGAGGAGTTACCTAACAGTTCCTGCTTAACTTTTCACAACTTGTACTTAGGTAATTAGCCTTTCTATGCCCCTTCTTCTTATAGAAGAAGCACCTCATAACCTTTATGTCATATGGGCCCTTAGCAATATTGGACTGTCCAATCTGAATCTGTGGAAAGCGTTTGCATTTCTTACCCTTACCCTTAGGCTGTTAGGGCTTAGCCTTCCCCTTACCTTTGGTAGTTGTAAACAGGGTAGTATGAGGAGAAATCTTATTCTTCTCCTTAGCTGCAGCACATCAGGAAACCAAAGCATTGCTATCCTAGACCTTATCCTAAGAAATGTAGGAGGTAGCCAACATTTCAAACTCTTGAGGGAGAGTAATTTAGTGCCTAATGCACTATAAGCGTGTCAGGAATATGCACATCTAGTGCCTTCAACTTACTCTGAAGTTAAACCATCCTGATAATGTACTCTCTAATACCTCCTTCTCCTGTATACCTTATAGAGAATAACTTTTAATCAAGGTGCTCTGCTTCGCATGAGAAGACACCTTGCACCTCTAAGAAATGCTATCTACAAACTCCTTTGCTATGACCGTATCCAGTAATCCATTAGACAGATGATTTGGGATCGATCTCTTGATGGTCAAATAGCACATCCTATTTGACCACTCCCAGATTGCCATTGTTGCTTTATCTGCTTCTGAGCTGATATCAATAAGTGGAGAAATCCTCTCAATATGTATCGCAATGTTGACGTCAACCATCTCCAGGGCAAACTCAACATCTTTCTTCTACTTCTTGAAATTGAAACCATTTAAGGTCTCAATCGTGACAACATTGTTGTTTACAGAACAGGTGACTACAAAATAGAAAAGACAATGTAAATATCAGTATAAATGTAGCATAATAGCGATACTTAATGCATTAAAGCTGTATCTATATCAAGAATCTGATTACACATATTATGAAACATCTTTGGGCTGAATACACAATATATGCAATTATACCTCACATAAAAATGATCAAAGTACAAACCATCAAGTCTCATGACACTACCACCTTTGATTAAATAGATCATTTAAGCAACGACTTTCCTCTATCTAATGCCATTATGAACATCTCAAAACCTTATATAAGGTCAACACTTTTGGGCGGAATAACGAAACATAAAACTAGAGACATCCCCAACATGTGAGTAGAACAATTCAAAATACTGACTTCAAAGGTCACTTTGGTGGCTATATCCTCATTAGTACCCTAGAAAGTCCATAAACACAAGGGATATATTGTTATGTCCTCCTCACATTTTATATAGGCATAATATATGTAAAAATCAGCCATAAATGCAAAAACTAAATGCACAGTCAAATAATCACATACTAGTAATGAAAACATCGTCTTTAAACTTTATTTAAGACGTTTATTTGAAAAAATTTCAATGAGAATGACTATCATACTTTTCCGAATATCGAACCTACCATACGAGATATAAAACTTTAAGTGTCTCCCTTATGTAGTTTAGAGTACAAAAATGCACTCAAAATTAGCTTTAAAACTTTTTTCAGAATCCAATTACTAACATAATAAATCTAAAAAAATTGAAAAATCACTTAAAAAATTCCCTTGACTCAGAAACTTACCCAAAAGGACACAGGGCAACTTTATGAGAATTCTGAAATTTTTTGATATAATTTCTGGTGCTGACATCAGCATGATGTCAACAACACTATAGCACTGAAATCAACAGGCGTCATACTTGCGCGTGGCAAAGGGAGTGCATGCGTTGCACGCACACATGAAGTCACGTGCCATATGCATATGGTGCATGCTACGTTTATGAATCGTTGTCGTTTATGTATCGAGACAAATGCATCTAGCGCATGCTATGTGTTTGAACCCGTGGAAGAACAGACCGCATGAGGTGCGTGCAACATAGTTCGTACCCTGTGGAGCCATGTGGGAGGATGTGGAGTGCCAACCAAACAGCCTTATGGCTGTTACTGTAGCACCATTGGGCGTATGCAGTGCACCCACTTGACGATGCAATCGCCCTTCAATTGGGAGGGCAATTTTCGGTGATCCCAAGACTAGTTTTTCACACTTTTTTAGTCCGTTTTTGACCCATTTTCATAGCTAAACTTATGCATACTTCTTTTACATAATCATATGCACAGAAAAACTAAAAAACAAATCAAAAATCAATGAAACCATAATAGATGAAAACCAAAAAACCTTCGTTTATGGCAATCCGATCACGTAACTACTCTGATACCACAAGTAACATGTAGTATAGACCTTATTACATGTCCCAGATCATTCATAAAAAGGTTTAAAATGAAGAAAATGTGAAATACTTTATTTCAGTTCCATATTGACTTCCGAAGATGTTTTTGTGGACAAAACAAGCTCTATTCTCCTTGGAACTTCACAAAAAACGTTCGCCAACAAGGGGTTAACGTCTTTCTACAGTTTTCTCAATACGTAAATGCTCTTAACAGGTCAGATGATTTGTATGCTTACAAATGATATGAGCAACTTTAAAATACCTTAGTTTTTATATATAACTTCTATATCGGGCTTTCTTATCATAAGCTTGATATGGGTCTGGTCCATACTAATCGAATTTATTTTCCTCTTAGACTTTGATCCATTGATTTAGATCATTTATTAGACTACTTTATTACTCTTATCTGGATTAAATTACATAACCTAACCTAACTGATAAATTATTGAAAAATCAAAAAATACAATTAACAGTTATCTAACATAATAAGAAGACAAAATGTCCAACAAGAACGATATTTGGATAGGGACCTGCATGCTTATCGGTTATGATGGTCGAAAAAAGCACGAATCCAGGAGTCAGGACCACTTCCAAACCCAGATTTCCATGAGGCACATCGACAAACTTTTTAGTACTCATGTCATCACACTCGCGGGACAAATACAAATACGACGACTTGCTAATCTCTGGACCACATCTTTAACGAGAAAACCTGTCACAAGGGGTTATATTATAAATATTAAAAAATTTCTTGGAAAACTACGTTTTTGGAAACTACACGTGCATGCTCACTTTGATGTCAGTGTTAAGAATCTTACTAAAATAACACACACGATTCTGTGAACAGATCACATCCATATAGTAAATGGAGCCATAGAATAACTATCTTATATCAATTTTATAATCTGAATATTAATATGAATATAGCCAATTCTTACTCGGATATACTTTTCTTAAAATCGAGAGGTGTTAAAATATGATGAAGCAGGATAAATCTGAAAGTGGATTTGATTATATTGAAGTCTCTAGTTTACAGTTAATATTGTAACGATGACCGAACCCAGTTGCATAAGAGCTTGGAAGTAAAGGGTTTTCCAGTAGTAAAAGTGTGGTAACGGGAGGGCATTTACTTTCGACATTTGTAAGTAGCATGGAAATAACTTTTAATGTACTCTTCAAAAAGATTATGCTCCACAGTCGGCGAAATGCCAGGAATTGGTGAAGGCCGGCCGGGGACTCATTTTGTGATAACTCGGGGTCAAAAGTTCTATAGAAATGACCAAAAGTTGATAATATTCTCTTCAGAAGTTGATAATATGTGTGCGTGTATGTTGATGGTTTCATCAGTTAACATAGAATCCTTGCTAACAACAACATTTGAGATGTGAATCTCCATAAACAATCGGGAAACAAGTTCCCAACAATCGTTTTTAGTTAGGCTGAAAGAAACCTTACCTACTGTCATCCTTAATTTCTTGTCCACCCAGTCCGTTTTCATTCATGCTGGTTTAGAAGAAAGCCCCCAGAAGTTATACTTGCCAAACATGCATTTGTATGTTATAATGTTATACTTGCCAACCATGCATCTGTTTACATTTTTTAGGAAGGAACTATTTATAGAAAATTTACCAACATTACAATTTTGGGTTAGACCAAAATGATGCCTTAAAACGCGTTTTTGGTATGAAGTCGGCCCACATTATGGGGAGTGGGATCCTCTGTCTTAAAATTGTGATAAAAAAATAAATAATGAAATACATAAATAAGACCAAAAGCTTCTTAAAATTTTCCCCAATATTAAGAATCTGGTGGGTCCGACAATCCTCCACGACTGTACCCTATTTGAAGATCAACAGTCATAACGAAAACATTTGTGATGATGATGGCTGTTCGGGTTGCTAATTCTGGTCTCCTAATAAACTGATGAATGTATTGTGTCGGACCTACGAACATAAATACAAAGAATCATGTCGTGTCCGGCATGGTCCTACTGTACTGGCATCCCATGTTTTTCTTCATCCTTCGTGCATTTCTAGTTTATTTTTTTCTTTTTCATCTTCTTTAATACTTGCAATTCTGAGTTCTTATTTACAATTATATTATTTACCTGTGATATATGTACGTAAGTGTTTTTAATGTTCAGAGTTTCTTTTTAAAAAATTACGCTAAAGGATAAAATGTTGGTGCAAATCTTTTACATATTATCAAGAATATATTTCTTGCGAATTTCATGTTTAAAGTAAATTTTCAACTATCAATATTCACAAGCCAATGTTACGATTTTATAGTTTTACTACTGAATGATATAATTCGCATCAGAACCAAATACACGCGCAGAAGACTGGGATTTACCACTTGCCAGTAAGATAAGTCGAGGGTTGATACAGTAATTATTGGGATTTCTAATATAAGCGACAATTTTACATTAAAAAGAGAGAAAATTAGTAAGAAAATATAGGTAAAAATGACTGACAAATTAATATTTTAAAGTTTTGAATCAGAATGTAATGTCAAGGCTTAAAAGTATGTTTCTTCATTAAACTCATATGTAAATCTCCCTACTAAGTGGATTCTTCGCAGCCAACTAGAATAACTTGAAGTTGTCGACTTAACTTTTGATTTTTAGTAAATCAACCTTTGGTTCTATGATTAATCATCAACCCAGAAAGTTAAAATCGTAGAATGAACTCAAATGTCGTTATATGATTTTCCTAATGACTTATACATGCGGGTTTGAGAAATGCAGATGTTCAAATAATTCGAGTAAAGGAATTAACAGCAAGCATTGATAGATAAGCATTTCCAATTCCATAGGTAGGGTCACCGGGGAATATAGTCGATAGGAAGAAAATATTTCTTAAATCTAAAATTTTTAATAGAAAGTATCTTTATGACCATGATATTCTCTATCCACCATTTGGCATCTGCAAAACCAGGCAAATTCTGCTGCTAAGGATCGGGCTTTGGCTGGTAAAATGAAACTGAAAAAATAAAGTGAATCCCTTGCCTGTTTTGGACACCTTTTTTGGCAAGTGGAAGTGCTAGATCGTTCTTATTTTGTCCTCAACTAGGTCAGAGATTATAGGTGCATTTAGATCTGCGGTATGACGGAGATAAGTACTTATCCATCGCAGTTTTTAAACGCAGTCATATGTTTGGATTTGCGGTTGACAACTGCAGGTTGGAGAGAACTGCAGTGCCACCGCAGAAATAGATAAGCAAAAAGGGGGTTCCGGTGGGAAACTGCTTATGCGGTAAAAATTTTACCTTCTAATAATAACCTCATGATATTTTAGTATTTTTCACTATACCCTTATTTAATTAATGGAATGAAATTTTTTAAATAGCATTTAAGTAAGGAGAAATATTTTATTTATTAAATTTATTTTATTTATGTTTTCTTATTTTAATTTAATACTTTAATATTTATAATTTGAATTTATATGATTAATAATGTTTTTTTGAAATATTTATTTACTAAATTTATTTTATTTATATTTTCTTATTTTAATTTAATATTTTATTATTTAATATTTTAAATTTATATGACTAATAATATATTTTTAATTATTTATACAACAATTAATAGTTTATTAAATCAATGGACTTTTTAGTTATTTTATCTCTTTCCAGCTACCGCAACCGCACTTGCCAAACACCTATTTTCACGTTTCAACAGTTACCAAAATAGCAATCCTAAATACATAAGTACTTATTGAAAATAAGTACTTATTATTTCAGCAGGTTAATTTCAATAGGTTATTAACCGCCACAGCTTTCCCAAACCAAGCCTATTACCATTAACTTGTGTATAAATACTCCGGCGATCAGTTTGTTTGTTTGTTAATTATAATTATAATTAAACATTACGTAAGAATTAACACAGTGATATGTCATCACCACATCTCTACTTACTAGTTTTTTTCTTTTCTAATTTACTTACATGGTAAAGTTGAAGTTAGTTTAATTCCTCCTCCGAAGCACGTCTGAGCATATTTAACTTTTCTTAGGCACTATAAACGCAAAGGTTCTCTACCAAATTAGCTTCGATTCTTATTCCTAGATAAGATTTCAAGCACGAAGTTAATCTTGAATACGTTATTTTTGTTTTTGAGGGCCTTACCTGTCTTCTTCCAAATCGTTTTTTGAATTCAACACCTTTTACTGTAGCATTAAACTCGTTGAGCAATAATGATTTTTCAAGGAATTCGACCTGTCTACACGTTGGATTAAAGGAACAGTGATTTTTGGTCTATGATTAGCTTATTTAATTGTTATATGCTCCTATCTTAAGTGAATAATGTGAGTGGAACTAGTAAAGCAAGAAAATTAATCCAAATGTCTAATAGACCAATTATGAAAGATAGAAGTAAGAGAGTTAAAAATATTGAAAATTAGTTAATTCAAGACATATGAAAATCAATCTTCAAATATCACGTTAAAAATTATTATTTTGTGAACCGGATCCAAAGGAAGTCAAGTACTAGTTATCCAAGCTAAGGTTGGGGTAACAATCAGGCGCACAAGATTTATCTTTGGCTAAATACAGACCCAAACATGCTATCATGAAGCATGTGTCTGTCTTTAGATGTGAGAAAATAAAGAGCAAGTTAAACGTGACCTCACAAATGGGTGCATGTCAAACCAATGTTGCCATTGATAATTAGGTCTTGGGAGTTGTGAGTACTTTTATCTCTTATTCTTCATTTAACCTCAAAAACTATCAACAAATTCTTTTTTTGTAGCGTTGAAAACACTACGTAAACTTAGTTCTTGGTTCTTGATTATTGATAATCAATTGGGTAGCTCCCTATAAATCTAATTTAGCTTTCTTTGTAAGATCTCAATATTATTTGTGAGTTTGCATCAATTAGTATCAAAGTTCCATTGTAAATTAGGTTTGATTATCCTTTTACTTGATTTTGATTAAACTCTATTTTATTTCTTTGTCTAAATTTTTTTCCTTGCGACTCCTTATTTTTATATTTATTCTTCTTCTTGTTAATAAAGTTAAATCAAAATCTGATTATGTCATCTTCTTATTATGTTAAGGTTTCTTATTTATGCAATTCCTTAGTTCCTACCTTTTATACCAGATTGTTGATCTAAACATAATGATTATATTCTTATTTGATCAAAGTTACATGGTTACAATTAAAAAAAAGTTATGCATATACTATTTCATAAATAATTGTTTCAAAGTTTTTCAATTGTTTATTCAATTCTAGCTTTTCTAGCAACTGAAATTTACGAAAGCCTTAATTATTAGAAATTTTATCCATTTGAATAATCTCTTGTTGTATTTAATTCCTTTGCTTCTTGTATAAATCATGAATTGTTTCTTCTATTGACCATTAGTTATTGGGTTTTGAATGTTTACAAGGTTGAAATATTTGACTGAGTTTGTTTAGTTCTTTAAAGAAATTCAGGAGGAGGCAAATAGTAGTAAAAGGTAAGCGAATGTGGGATTATCATTAAGAAAAGCCCATCGAAGAGTAAAACATAAGTAGTTACATATCTTTTAGGAGTATACATGTAAGAAAGTGAATAAGGACTTCTTTTTATTAACTTTCTATTGTTGATTTTAGATATACCTTCTAGAAGTAATTCAAAACCAGAGGATGAAAAGAAAAACAAATACTTTACAAAAGCTATGCAATAATAATTTAAGAGGAAAACATGATGTCTAATAATATGAAAGATATATCAGAGAAGTAATAATATAAATTTGTTAAATCTCAAGTACCTAATTAGGGAGATACATTAGTTATAATTAAGCATTCCTAATAGAAGTTAATAATAACAAAAATGAATTAAGTGTTGATAAGATTTCACCTAGCATCTAAGACCAAAGGGAGAAAATTTAGGCCCCAAAGACTATTTGGAGTAGGGAAAAAAAGATGGAATTGACTTTTTATTTTGATGACTACTTTGAGGAGAAGAAAGTAAAGCTAGTTATGGTAGAGTTTATTGATTATTATATTATTTGGTGAGATTAATTGATAACTCGTAGCAGAAAGAATCATGAGCTTACCAATAGAGACTTAGGATGAAGTAAAAGTTCTTATGAGGAGAAGATTTGTGCCTAGTCATTATTATAAAGATTTATATTAGAAATTGCAGTCTTTCTTAAGGTTCAAAAAGTATAGAGGATTATTATAAGGAGCATGAGTTAGAATAACATTAGGGGAACAAATTTTATGTTGGAAGCCATATCAATAACAAGATAGGTAGTATTCTTATCGATCTAATACTATGGTTACACAAGAGATAAGTTTGCCTATTATAAAAGATTGAAAGCCATACAAACTTTAATGGCTTAACGAATATGAGGATATTAAAGTAAACACATAAGTATTGGTTTCATTTTTTATTGGGGCATATAAAGATAAGTTATTGTAAGACATAATACGTATGTAAGATGGATATATTTTATTGGGAAGGACATAGCAATATGATAGAAAATTTGTACATAATAGTTTCATAAATAGGTATACTTTTATGAAGGATAACAAGCTAGTTACTCTTGTATTTTTAATGCCTAAATAGGTTTATGAGCAACAATTGAAATTGAAAAGAGAGAATGAAGAAAAAAAGAGAAAGCAGGAAAAAGAGAGTGAGAGTGAGGACTCAAAAGAAAAAGAGTTAATGGTGAGAAAAATAAAAAAATTAATGGTTATATACTAACAAGCCTATAATTTTACTTTTTAAAAAATAAAAGAGGCTTGCTTCGATATTGATGAACTTAACACATCTCTTTTGAGTGTTTTTGTTTCTTTGCTACAAGACTATACTAATATGTTGATTGATGATGATTGTAATATATTACCACCCATTACAAGGATTAAACATCAAATTGACTTTTTCTTAGAGGTTGTAATACATAACAAACCCACTTATATGAGCAATTTTGAAGAGATGAACGAGATTTAAAGGCAAGTAGAGGAGTTAATGGATAAAGGGTACTTGAGAGTAAGTATGAGTCCTTGTGTTGTCTTAATACTTTAAAGCTCAAGAAGAATGGTACTTGGAAAATGTATGTTGATTTTAGAGTTGTTTGTAACATAATAGTAAAATATAACATTCCATTCATAGTTTAGATGATATACTTGGCAAGTTGAATGGTTCTTATTTAAAAAAATAATTTGAAAAATAATTGTCATCTTATCGGGATAGATTAGGTGATAAATAGAAAAAATAATTTTAAAGATAAATATATCTTATGTAATTGGTTATTTACACTATTTGATCTTACTAATGCAGCTAATACTTCTTATAAGATTGATGAATAGTATGTTGTATGTATACATAGCCAGATTTGTAGTTATCTATTATGATGACATTCTATTGTATAATAAAAATTTAGAATAGCAAATTTATTACTTAAGATGTGTGCTTGATATATTAAAAAAACAATAATTATATGCTAATCTTGAAAAGTGCATTTTTTTGTACATGAAAAATAATGTGTTTCTTAGTTATGTTATTAGTGCAAAAGGTATTTAGGTAGATAAGAAAAAGATGAAAGCAATTAATGCATAGTTAAGACCTAAATCAATAAATAAGGTAAGAAGTTACATGGTTTAACTCTTTTCTTATCGATGACTTATTAAGGAATTTAGTATAGTTATTATATCATTTATTGAAATTGTTAAGAAGTTTGTAGGCTTTCACTGGGGAAATTAATAAGAGCATGCATTCAATATTAATAAATAAAGGTTATGTTTAGCAACTTTTTTAGCATTATTTGACTTTATAACTTTTGATATTGATAGTGGTGCTTTAGGAATAAGTATTAAACTTTTTTTGATGCAAAAATAAGAGGCCAATAATCCACTTTAATGAGAGACTCAATGGGGAAGCTTTAAATTATCCAACTTATAATAAAGAGCTTTATATATTGATGATATCATTAAATGTGTTCAACATTAACTGTAGCCCAAAGAGTTTGATATACATATTGACTATGAATCATTGAAGCATCTAAAAGGGCAAGTTAAGTTGAAGAAATGTCATGATAGATGGATGGAATTCGTTGAGACCTTTCTATATCTTATTATGCATAAACAAGGAAAGGAGAATGTGAGTATTGAAGCCTTATCTCAGTGGTATGTCTTCTTACTTCCTTAAATGCAAAGTTGCTAGGATTTGAATATATGAAGGAACTATATACTAGTGATAATGATTTTGGTAATGTATATTTGGCATGTAAAAAAGGGGAATCTAGTAAGTTTTATAGGCATCATGGATATTTATCTTGTGTTAATACACTAGATGTGCCTAATTATTCCATATATGAGTTGTTTGCATATAACCTTCATAGTGAGAATTTAATGGCCATTTAATGTTTGAAGGACATTATACATTCTATATAAGTATGTTTATTTGCCTAATATGATAAAATATGTAAAGAGCGCATGTGGTAAGTGCATTACTTATAAATGAGTCTAAATATAAAGTTCTAACATATGGATTGTTTACACCTTTACATGTACCTAGTGAATCATAAGTAGACATACCTATAAAGTTTACATTAGGACTAGCAAAGTTAAAGAGGGGCGATGACTTTATATTTGTTATAGTTGACATGTTTTCTAAGATGACACATTTTATTCTTTGTAATAAAATTAATGATGCAATCTATACTCTTGATTTATTCTTTATATTCTTAAGATATTGAGTGACCATAAGACTAAATTCCTTATTTACTTTTGAAAAGTTTTTAGAAGGTAATTTAAGAATAAAGTTATAGTTCTACTACTAGTCACCCTAAAAATGATAAATAAATTGAAGTATTGAATATGACTTTAAATACTTTACTTTGTATTATCATTTAAAGGAACTTAAATTATTAGTAAAATTGTTTACTATTTGTTAAGTTTGCATACATCATGAGTGTGCATTCATCTACTAATCATTCACCATTTGAGATTGCTTATGATTTTAACTCACTAACTCTTTTGGATTTATTACCTTTACCTATTAATGAAAAGGATAGTTTAGATTGAAATAACAATATTGGGATGATGAACTAAATTCATGAATATGTAAAGCGTCAAATAGAAAAGAAGAATAAGCAATATACTATCAAGGCTAACAAAGATAGAAAATATGTTATCTTTCAACCAGGTGATTAGGTTTGGCTAGAAGTGAGGAAAGAAAGGATTCTACTACAGAGGTGATCTACGTTGCAACTAAGAGAGGATGATCAATTTTGATTCATTGATAGGGTCGATGATAATATTTATAATTGATCTTTATCCTATTAATTTTAATATTATTTATATTTATCCTTATAATTTAAGGGATAATTCGAGGCCAAATTTTGCTAAGGATTGGGGAATGATTTTAGTGCAACTAGCTAAGAAAACGATCTATTTTATATGCCTAATGGATCAACTATAAGAGTTAGAAGTGAAAGGGTTTAAAAGGGATTTTAATAAGTTGATTTAAGATATATCTGCATATTAAGTTTCAAAGATCTCGCCAAAAAATACTTTAGAAGGCTTATTAAATCCAAAGGAAGACTAAGCACTAGTTAACATAATCCAAGTTAAGGTTGGAGAAGATTTGGAAGCATCGAATTCATTTTTGTCTGAATATAGCCTCAGATGTGACTATATTATAGCCTATATCCATTTTTAGACATAAGAAGATAATAGCAAGTTAAACATGACCTCAGATATAGATGTGTCTTAAATCATATTGTTATTAGGAATTCGTTATTCAAGAAGCAATTTCATACACAAGTAAGTGAAAATTCAATTCTTTTAGCGTAAAAATCCAGTATTGAACACAATTTTGTAACACATCTATGTCCCTATTGAAACCTTAATGTTGTGTTATTTAAGAAGTGTTTTAAATAGTTTTTTTACTTTTTATATTCAAAGACTTGTGAGTGCTTTTATCCTTTATTCTTCATTAAAATTCATAATACACCAAGGAATTATTTCTTTATATATATATTTATAAACTATTGTATGAACTTAGTTATTGATTCTTTATAATCAATGAGTCCATTTTCTTTAAATATGATTTAACATTTTTAGTAATATCTCAATCTTGCTTGTGGGTTCTATAGAGTTTAATCCTGAGTGGGAATACATCAGTGAAGCTTTTTATTAATTACTAACATAATTTTGTTATATTCAATCCTTATTTTAAATATTGTTACTATCTTTAGGTAGATATTCATTTCACCTTTATTAATCAACAATTTTGTTATTGTAAAGAAAGGTAAATATGCTAAATTACTATAAATTTGTCTATGTATAAAAGAGAGTAAAAGTGCAATGGACATCAAATTCCATATCACTTATAAGCAATATTACGAATATCGTACCGGACTTGATACTGGATTGAGTTCTGATACAGTATTATATCAGTACCTATCAATATCGGGTATTATTTCGGGTTACTTTTTAAATTTATGAAATAGTCCCTGAATTTTTTTAAAAATTGCAAAATAGTCCATTGTCATATTGTACAGTTGTACTGTATGTTCTTAACCCTGTCTCAAAAAATCAAAATAATAAATAATAATCACAATTAATATGAAATAAAAATAATTTTCAGATATTTCACATATAAATAATAACCACAATTTATATAAAAAAAGACAATCATTATCATACAAATATAAAATTAAGAACAATATAAAGTATTTAAAATATTGTAATTTTAATTTTCATTATATAATAAATAATATTTACATCAAAACATCCAATAAAAAGAATAATAAATATTTTTAACTCTCAAATTATTATAATTTTAACAAGAGTTCGTGATAAAGAAACAATTAAGAGAATTGAAGAGTGAATAAAAAACATGTATTATTTAATTTACTATCAATTAAATATATTATATATTTAATTAATTAAAATTAATTATTATTAAAATTATAATATCTTAATTTAATTTAATTTATAATTTAGATAATGATTATTAATAAATATAATTAAATTTAAAAATATTTTTAAAACATATATTTCAAATATAATTTGATTTAATAATTAAAAATATATAAAAATATCAGTTTATAAATAATAATTTTTGAATTATTTATTTTTTAAAATAAAATATTTTTGTTAATACTTTATTATATAAAAGTTTAAAATAAATTTAAATAAAATAATTTATTTTTAATTTTTATTTAATGTATAATTATTATTAGTAATAAAATATTTGTTTTATTTTTAAAATAAAAATTTAAAAATCACAATAAAAGTTTAACACTTTAACTAAATAACAAATTAAAAAAACGTTGAAAAAAAGAAAGGGGGTTAGCAGGAGTTAAATTTTAAATTTTTTTTGAAAATTTGGTAACTTATTTTTTATATTTTTCAAAATTTTCAATACTAACCGATATATAGTCGGTATTATAAATATCAGCCCATACTAGATGAAACAGACCGGTACTAACTAGTATTTACACTCAATACATAAGTACCTCTATTTTATACCATTCTTTGGTTGGTACGGTATGTACCACCCTGTATCGGCCTGTACAGAATGAAATTCATTTCCTTGCCTATAAGCCACAAAAGAAATAGTACGGAAGAATGACAATTTTGAATTCTTCTTGAAGTCTCTCTCGCTTTATTACTTGAATCTACTGTTCCATCTCATTTTTAAGCTGACACTTTTTACCATAATTTATCTTATTAATGGATTACCTTTACAAGTACTTAATTTTAATTTTTTCTACGCTCACCTTTATGGTAAACGTAGGACTTATCATCATTTTTTATCTTCGGTATGTTTACTTTTTTCGTTTTTCATATTATAAATGAAATAAACTTTCTACTTAATTATGTTAATGTGTTTTTATGGAATACAACCTAAACCACAAAGCCTTATGTATTTATGGCTATGAATGAAACTGTGTTTGTTACATAATATTATTTTCTTCAAAAATCAAAATTTGTCACCTACTATTGAAAAGTCATCATATGCACTCACTGCTCTTGCTGTGAAACTTTATATATTGATCACCATCCACTAAGTCTTACTCACGTACCATACCTAATAATACTATGCCCTTTTTGATTTAGGATTTTCCTTTGCTTTTGGTTCTTCGGATGGATAACCTATACAATAGGCTCTTTGATTCTCTACTTAGGTCTCTCATCCTTCAAGTTTAGTTATATTCTTACCATGCTTCATATACTGTTGTTTTATCTTCTATTTCGATTTAACTTTTTATATTGATTTCATCAAGTACAAATGTTAACAAAATGTTATAACAGAAGAACCTTAAGCTCTTTAAGATAAGCAAATTTGGGATATTGTTCTATATCCACTTAAAGTTACATCAATTGGTTGCAAATAGATTTGCTTCTTCAAACTTTAACCTGACGGTGGTCTTGATCATTATAAAGCCAAGTTGGTTACATTTGGTAATTGTTAGGAATATAGGGTGGATTATGAGGAAACATTTTCTCTAGTAGCTAAAACGATTATGATTTATGTAGTTCTTGACACTAAAGCCTCCCAGGGTTAGCCTTTCTATTATATGGCCACAAAAAAAGATGCCTATATAGGATCCCTTTAATGGTAATTTTCTTCATTTACAATAAAAGGAGTGTAAGTTGAAACATCCCCTGTATAGGTTAAAACAAGCACTCCAAGCATGGTTTAAGAAATTTTCTTCCACTTTATCTCAATTATAGTTTGTCAAATTATTACAAGACAAAATATTTCTTTCACCTTTCAGCAAATTAGTCAGTTTATGTACTCCCAATGACATCTACACTTGGCTGCAGTTTATTGTATAATTCTCTCTCTAGGTTCATCTTCTCAAGGATTAGTCTTCATTACAACATCTTCTCTAGCTTTCAGTGATATGGATTAGGGAGCCTATTATAACACCAGGTACAGTTTGAGATGGTGTATGTTCCTCAGTAATTCTCATTTTTTGAAAAAAATTAAGAAACATGAGGAGTCTATAATTAATTATCCACAAAATCAAAGTAATGTGCTATATTTTTTGCTTTACTTTTAAGATTGTTTAGTTTTGTGGCTTCTTGATAGAAAATTGGTTTTTATAGTCTTGGTGACTTTTTAGCATAAAGATATCGATGTGTCATTAGTAACTTTTAATAGTGATTCATTAGCTAAAGTCAGGTAATTGGAGTTCACATGTATGATTTGTAATGGAAATTCAATATATTTCTAACATGGGAAAGGTTCCACTTTAAGCCCTTTAAGTGAAGTTGATGAGCTCTTTTCTCTTTAAGGTATAGTTGCTAGTAATGATACTATAAATGAAGCATTATCCAAACATGGAATGTTGATATCCAATTTTATACATTCAAACAACCTGATTCTCTAGCTTTCTAAGTTAGGATGACCGTATAAGATGGAATAGACACCATAAATTACATTTTACTAATTACTTCTACAGGAAAATTTTAAGAGATCAGGTTCCCAAAATCCCTTGGCATAGGTTGGACTAGTTTCATCAGACAAGTCCTAAGGACTCTTTCATATTGTGGCTTCTAGTAAAGGGAGATTAAGCACCTTAGACTCGCACTCAGCAATACAATTTATGATCTTTGGATGAAGATTAATCTAAGGATCTTCTAAAAGGTATTGTGCAATGACAAGGACTTCTAAACACCATAACCTAGTCCATCAAGGACCAATTAAGTGCTCATCATATACACAAGTTGTGCAGTCATTAATACTTAATAATTTCTCGAATCCTATACAATAATCAAAATTATAATCCTTGATGTTTACTCTAAAAATAATTTTCTTTTTTCTTAGACCTATTTGGTTTCATTTTTGTCTTTAATTTTATATATCCATTTTCAAATTTAGTAAAATATTTGTTTGCCTAGGTTTATGATTTTTTATTTTGGTTTTGGTTTTGGTTTGGTCTTTTTGTTTTTTTTTAAAATAATTTTGTGAAAACTAGTTTCAATTTTTATCTTATTTAATTATAGATAAATGCTATGAATTTAGCATTTCAATATATTTTATTTTATTATATTTTTATTATTAAAATTTAAAATTCTAGTTATTAATGAAAATAATTTTAAAGATTACCTATAATTATTTGTAATAATATTTATCTTAAAAAATATTTTAATAAATAAATACAGTCTAAAAATTTTTAAAATCTATTAACAAATATTACATAAGAAATTAAAAGAAAATTTACTTTCGTCATTAATACATGAAATCAATTTAATCTTCAACTTTTATTTAACAATCGTTATTTTTAATAATAAAATTGTATCATTAATATTAACTATTTGGTTTTTAGGTAAGAAAACAGAAATAATTAAGAAACAAAAATAAAATTTATAATAAAAATAGAATTGATGCCGAACCAGCACTGGCTAAGTCTATCAATATGGCCTACTCAACCCCTTGGTTAGCCATGAGAACTAGTGGAAATCAATAGTTTCTATACATTGATCTGTTTAATTTATGCGGGAAGATACATAAGTCTCATAAATAAGAACATGGCATAGTTTTTATACTTAAAATTAAAGAATTGGAAACCCATGTTAGTAAAAAGTTGCATGCACAATGTCATTCATTGCGAATCCAACCTCACAACCACAAGATTCACATCACCTAAAATGCTTTTCTCTGTTTTGTTTTGTAAACCAAAACAATCAGAGTCTTCAAGACCACTTCCCCTTCCCACTCCCACTCCACTCCACTCCACTCCATTTCTAGAAAATCCTACGCAACTCTCTGTTTGCTTACTTAAGACCACTATCTTCATAATCGCATCAATCGTTTGTTTGATTGTGTTAAGAGAAGAGGCAATTTATGGATGGGCTGTTTGGCCTACAATCGTCACCGGCGGAGTTCTCCGACGACAAGCCCTTGATGTCGCCGCTTCAGAGCATGCTTCTTCCTCCGGACTACCATAGCCTCCTCGATCGTCGGATTCCAAGTTTCGGATCCGACGAGTTGATTTCCCCCGAGGAAGCTTCTGATATCACGCCGGAAAACTCGTCCTCGTTGATCAAGGCCAAAATCGCTTCTCATCCTTGTTATCCTCGTTTGCTTGATGCGTATATCGATTGCCAAAAGGTGAAAACCGTTTAATCAAGATAGCTAATACGCCCAAAACAATGGAACATATTGAAAAACCGAAACTTGGTTAATTTTTAGTTCTCATTTGTTTGATTTGACCCATAAATTAAAATTATAATTACTTCGTTACGACTATTAAAACAGCTGTTTGGCAAGCAAGTACTCAGCAGTTCAACTAGGCGCTACTTATTTGCCACTGCATTATTTATTCGATAATTAGCTAAACGTACAAAGAAACTTCATATAAAGTGTTTGTTCTGTGTACATTTTTTCCGTTTCGTTATTGGACTCCCGACTTGTTACTTCTTCGTCTTCAGCATCCAAAGACCTTTTGTGGAAGATAAAATAGTTTTCCTAACAAACTGCGTTTTGGCTTTTGACTACTGCGAGAGAAGTCTAGAAAGTTTAGATTGATTGTCTATAGTTGTTCGTTGCAAGAGTCAACATTTCGGGAGGACTAGTGTTGAATTATTTTCTTACATGACCAAGTCAACGTTGGCTTCGTGTTGCTCGAGGAAAATCCTAGCTGTTGTTGATTTTCTTTTTTTGTCTTCAGCTTTTCAGTTTATATTTAGCGACTTAAACGAGATTTCCCTTTTTGGTTGTCTTGATTCTCTTGAAGGTAGGAGCGCCACCGGCGATAGCGTGTTTGTTAGATGAAATCCGGCTACGAAATGACCTGTGCAAACCAGAAGCTGTATCTGCATGCTTGGGAGCTGATCCAGAGCTCGACGAGTTCATGGTTTTCTCTCTCTCTCTAAACGAACTTGTGCTTGGATTTTGAATTCTTCTTTAATTTGTGAATTTTCTTATCCAAAGCATGCGTTTCGCCTTTTCTGTAGAAAACTTACTGTGATATGTTGGTCAAGTACAAGTCTGATCTCGAGAGGCCTTTCACCGAAGCCACCACCTTCTTGAACGAGATCGAAATGCAGTTGCGGAGTCTGTGCACAGGTGTCCGTATCGGAACCCTCTCTGGTCAGTCTCTTTCTCTCCAGCCTGAATAATAATATATTTTAATGCCTTCTTTTTCTTTTGACGTCTACTGATTTCTGTGTCTATAAGTATGTTTCTCTCCTCTTTGTATGTGCCTTGGGGGTGTTGCTTGCTTTAACAGAACCCTATAACACTTCCATTTATCATCTCTAAGACCGGCGGACAATTTCTTCCATTTTCGTCTCCACGCCTGCTACTTGTGCTTTTGATTCTTGTTTCTTCTTACAGGAGATTACTTATAAATGATGACATTAAGAATAAAATAACATAGATTTGACATAGTTCAAGAAGCTGACTACAAAAACCCTAGACATTGGAAGTGATTCTTGTCTTATGACCAGTAGTCAGCTACCACCATAGATTTTACTGGAACACCATTTGAGAACTGCTTTAGCTCTTATATGTTTGGTTCTGCACATCTCTTCATGATTACATAAAAAAGAATGGTAATCTCAAAATGTCATGGGTTCTGCTATGTTAGACTTCGTAACAATTTTGGACCTTTTCCTCTCCTGTTTGATCAAAGATGGTGTGATTCAATTTACTTGTAATTTACCCTCAGATTTTTCTTTGATGCTATTCTTTCTTTTGAATCATTTCTCTCGTTTTCTTTTGTATGTGTCAGATGGTCGTAAGGCGTGAAAGTCCAAACTTTTGTGTTTAAAAGATTCTGAATTTGACTCTTCAGTAGTTAAGTGATGTAATAGACTAATAATTCGATTTTTAATAGGCTGCACAAGTTTAGTAGACTTTTCAAAAGATCAACTTGTTAGGGTAAATTACATTTTTGCTCTTTTGCTGGTAATGTTGATCTTTTTCCTGGTCTCAAATATCTTTTCTCCTATTAATTCAGTTTTCATGTGTAACTGAAAGATAATTACTGGGAAATCAAGTGGATCCATTCTTTCCTTCACATAACCAGTTAATGCCATCTCTTTGCCTTGCCTCAGAATAACTGGTTAGATAAATACTGCTATAGCTAATTTATAAACGTGCATTTGCGTCTGCAAAAGCTGATTATTGCTAAAGTTTCAAAGCTGTATACTACTGATAAATCTCAATCATCTTATTTTCGTACTTGAATGCAAACATTTGGAAATTAGAGAGCTATATTGTGTTATACCATAGAGTTACTAATTAAAGCTTAATTTTATTAAGGCATATATTTTGTGCAATTAATCTGAAGAAATAACCACTCGACATTAGGAAGATTTGAAGCCCTTTCCATATAGGTAATCGACCAATATAACATTGGGGTCACCTAAGGATGAAAAGCCATGAATAAATATAGAATGTGCATTAATAAATGTGATCGTTTACCAAAAGATATATTAATAAATAGGATTATTAATGAACTGAGGTGTTTATTTTCTTCTTGAGTAGGGCTTTTTTTTTGGGGTCAAACTTTTTAATTTAGTCTAGATTTAATGGTTTGGTTTGATTTTTAAATTTTTTTTTTGAACTTAAATGGAGTTGGGGCCCTTAAATAGCTTAAAATTTTTTATTAAAATTTAGTTGAAGATGAAATTATAAGGTCACAATAGATTACAACTTTGTACACTCTCTCTTCTTATACATATATTCTGATTGTTCCGCTTGGTATTGCCTCAGATTAAAGTCTCCCTGAAATGAAATTGTTAGAACAGTTTAATTCTTTACAATTCCTTTTTCTTGATACCAGAAAATAGAAAACTGTTTATGTTTTTTTCAAAATTTTCGGTTAATGACATTTGTGGTTATCAATATCTTCTGGAATTAGTGTTTTAAGTTCTGCCTCCAACTATTTCTCTAATTCGTGTAAAATAAACAAGCTTTGTCTACTTGTAACTGCTTATTAATGACTGGTAATGATGCTGATTCGTTCTTATAAGAATTGCAAGTTCCGATAGCATAGACCAGATTTGTGTATGATGGGATGTAAAAAGTGAACTTTGGGAATTGTCTAAGGGCTGACTGTTTTCTGTCTCTGAAGTGATACTTACTGCCTGCAAATTGTAATGGCTTTATCTTGTTGGAAGTTTCAGAATAGAAAAGACAACTAGGATCCAGCATATATTCATAAATATATATAATGATAAACTCACATGCATATGTTCAGAGGGAAGAGGGATTCTTTTATATGAATGAGCCTTCTATTTGTTAATAGTAGAAATGGTGGATTGTAGGCCTGTTGATGATGTACCACTGCTGTCTTGTTCCTTGAAGTCCGTTTCTTTAGTCTATTAAATTTGAACATCGATCGACGGCTTTAAAGGCTGGATAACCAAGTGGTCATTTCTGAGGTGGCAAGAGAGTAGTATAACAAATTGCTTTAATTATTGACATATTTATCTATTTTAATAGCTTTAAATTAAAAAGCTGCAGATTTTTCCCCTTCACTAGCATCGTGGAGCATCCTTTTCCATTTACATATCTGAATCAAATGTCGTTACATCTTCTTAAATAATTATGGGTAGTAAAATTAGTTTTGATCACGCTTATCTAGTTAAGTCGATGGCAACTATTATTGTTTTTTTTTGGAAGTACAAACCACCTTTTGAGCGATGTTCTCGTCTTTTTTAATCAGCCTCGTGTTTCTTTGTGAACTCTTCTGCTTTGCTTTGGAGGATTCTTCCCAATCTTCTTTTGTACAACTAAGTTCTTAATAACATTCCGAAAAAGAAAAGGCAAGATTCCTGGACATGCCAACATGGTAATGCACCAGCTGACTAACAAATATTCACTTGCTCCTATTTGCATTTTCTTGCTTGATATGTTTGGAATGTTTTCTTTCTTGTGTTTATGTGGTTTATGTGGTCAGGAATTCTTATCCATTTTCCGGTTGAGCATATACATGTATATGTGCAGCATATTTTGACCAAGCTGCGGTCTGATGTCTTATAATGCACGCTTTCCAGCCTAATGTAATTAAAACGAAGAAGCTAGTTCCACTATAGGAAAGTCAGACGAAGAAACCTACTTATAAGGAAGTAGTAGCTCTTTGTTTTGCACCATCTCTACTGCTGGAGTATATAATGATATGGGGTTTAGCCTTAGCCCATTTTTACATAGCAGATAATGCCTGAGTTCATTGTTTTTATTTGTTCCGTGTGTTTGTAAAGGTTATTAGCGAGTATTACTAAATAAAAACTTTATTTCATTAAATTAATATTTATATAATAAAACATATACAGGCACCAAAGATTAAATCTTTAGACTTGTCCCCAGCGTGTTTAATAGTAAACGCGTCTCTCGACGTGCTATCGTACTTTGACTAGTCCACAAGGTGTACGGTTTTGTTTTGTTTCGGTTGGTTGCAATATGATTTTTAGCGATGTAAACGATTTGGATGGGGCGGTGAAATTTACTAAGAAGATATAAGAGCTCCACGATCTCTATTTTGTGTTTGACAATGTATTAGAGTTTTGCATGCTTGTAATCGTTTCACCTGAATATTACCTGCTTTGAGCGGAGACAGCGAGAGTTGGGAATTGGGGGTTTAGCTTATTTATGTAAGAGAGAGAGAGAGAGGTTTTTATGCATTATCTGAGTAACAGGGTACGGACTATAGATTGTGGGGCTATTGATTATGCATGTCGGTGAGGCGAGGAACTTAATGGTGCTTTTTTGGCCCGGTAGAGCGGGTGGTCGGACTCCCACATGGGACTCCCGCGGATTTCGTTCCGAATCCACCAGCTTTTCGCTTATAGATAGATAGTATTGATGATGTCGATGCTTCAATGCAATCTCTTCCTAGTCTTTCCCAGCTTTTGCTGCCCACTGCGTAGTGGCTATCATGTCCGCTGTCATTTGTTTGTTTCTTTCTGGACTCAGGGTGGGCCCTGTCGTACTTTTGTAGATGTCCATCGCACGAGTCTGAGTCGAACGTGGAGTTATAGCTAGCAGTAACAAAGATTTTATGAATTGAAAACATTTTTAGAATTAAATAATTAAGTATATATAATTTGTCAATTTGCGTATTTATTTAGTCATTATTTTATGATGAAATAATTATTAATTAAAATAAAATTATGTAATACGTAATAAATATTTTATTACGTGTCCATTATTCATAAAAAAGTAAAAAACGAAGAAAATATGGAATATATGATTTTGGTTCCATTTTAACTTTAACGGGCTCTAATCTTTCGAGACTTTTATGGGAATTGTTTATCGACACATGTTTAACGTCTTTCTATAGTTTTTACAAAACGTAAACGCCTTTAACAGTTCATAGAATCTATATACTTACGAATGATACGAGCAATTGTAGGAAACTTTAAGTTTTATATATAACTTTTATATTGAGCTTCATCACAGGTTTGATATGGATTGGTCCATATTGATCGATATCTATTTTCCTCTTGTACTTCGACTCATTAACTTGATAATTTATTGGGTCACTTTATTATCTTTATTTGGATCAAATTACATAACTTATTAATTGTATTTTTTTTTAGTTTTCGATAACTTAATCGTTAAGTTATTGAAAACTAAAAAAAGAACAATTAATGGTTATCCAATTTATGAGAAATGACTACATTATCCAATATTTTTCTCTCTAAATAATCGTTAATTGCATCAAGTTTAAAAACAGTTTGAAAACTTGGTTAAGTCATGCTACTGTATTGGTATGAAATTAAAAAATTAAAAAATATTTGATCCAAAGATAATAAAAGTCGCACATTCTGTCTTACAAGGTTTTCAATATCGAAAAATATAAGACATTTGTGTCATGTGTGACAAGTATAATATAATCACGAATATCTAATGTCTTACTAACATGAATGGAAAAATGAAATGTAGCAAATTAGGATAATACTTGTATAATCTAATATGTTTTATCTTCATTTGTAGGTGTTAATTTTTTCAACTTTATGTTAAACTGTATTAGAGAACTCTTACAAGATTAAATTTTATATCCTCCTATGCTATGTCAAATTTATGGGTATCCGTATTAAACTGTATGTGTCTAAATGACAGACTCAAGGTCAATCTTTATATATGCCTAATGACTTTTAAAATGCTTAAGATTAACACAAATCTTAAAACTTTGATATGTATAATAACTGTATATAAGAACAATTATTATTGAGGATAAAAAAGATGATTATTTATATTAATAAATAATCATAACGTCATAATACATCAAAATGTATAAACATTTAAATACCAAATACAATGCTTTCTAACTACTACTGTCTGAGGACTTTAACACGCTCATACTGAAAGCATGTTTAACAAACACTAGTAGGCGAAGTCCTTTAGTTAATGGATCGGCTAACATTTCTTCAATCTTAATATGCTCTACTTCGACACCTTTCTAAATCAACTCCCTTATGGTCAAATATTTGATCTCTAAGTGCTTAGATCATGTGATATTCTTATTGTTGTTATTGAACAACACTACAGTAAGATTATCACAGTACAATCGAATAAGTCTAGCTATTGAATCTACCACAGACAACTTAAAAAATAAGTTTCTAAGATAAATCGCCTATATAGCAGCTTAATAGCATGTAACAAATTTTGCATGCATGGACGAGGAAGTTACCAATTTCTGCTTGATACTCTTCCATGATATTGCACTATCTGCTAACATAAAAATGTGCCCTGAAATGGATTTGTGATCATTTGGATACATAGCAAAATCGGAGTATGTATACCTTGTGAGGTTTAAATCGTTGACTTTTTTGTATGTCAACGTATAATCCTTGATACCTTTTAGGTATCTCAACATTCGCTTAACATCATTTCAATGGTTTACACTTGAGTTAGCTAGATATCAACCTAGTAATCCAACAACGAATGCAATGTTAGGTCTAGTGCATACCTGAGCATATATTAGGCTATCAATTGCACTAGAATGCGAAACATTTCTCATTTCCTTTCTCTCAACTTCATTCTTTGAACATTGTGCTGAAGATAATCTCTCATAATGAGAGATAGATGCTACAACATGCCTACTGTCAGCCATATTAAACTTTTGTAACACTCTCTTAATGTATGCTCTTTGTGAGAAGTTTAATGAGTATTGAGGTCTATCCCGGTGAATTTATGTACCGAGGACAAAAAATGCTTAACCTAAATCTTTCATGTCAAAGTGCTTGGCGAAAAGTTGCTTCACCTTATGCAACATGGTCAAATTATTTGTACAGTAATAGAAAGATAACTTTGCTCTCCTGACTTTATAGTATATCTTTTAACTTTGTTTTTCACAAAGTCGACTGAGATCAAAACCTCGTCAAACTTTAGGTATCATTGTCTGGAAGCTTATTTTAGATTATATATTGATTTAGTCAACTTACAAACTTTGTCACCTTGATTTTGAAATTCTTAAAGTTGCTCTATATAGACCTCCTCATAAAGGTCACAATTCACAAAAACAGTTTTAACATTCATCTAATGTAGTTTCATATCATAATTAGCTATTATTGTCAAAATCAATCTAAACGCATCATTTGAAGATAGAGGAGAGAAGGTAACATTGAAGTCAACTTGAGAAGGTAACATTGAAGTCAACTCCTTCTCTGTGAGTGAATCCCCTAGCAACCAATCACGTCTTAAACTGTTGACCTTGACCTTGTGTGCACTTCTCAGTCTTAAATAGTCATTTGCAACTGGCAGGTCTGTAATATTGAGGCAAACCAACTATCTCTCATTCTTTATTATACTTCATAGATTACATATTATCCTTCATCGCTTCCCACAAATTTGCATGGGGCCCAAAAATAACTTCTATAAAAATAATTGGATCCATAACATGTCGTATATTATAATCTTGTTCACCTAAATAGACAATGTAATCTAATGAGATAGCAGGTCGCATTTCTCCAATGGATCTATATAACTGTATAAGTTCTTGTACCTCAGAAACCTTTACCTGAGTAAATATAGGTTCTTGTTCTTACACAAGCATGGTACTTAGGTCTTAATTTACTGGACCTGATTGTATAAGAGGTGGATACAAAATAATCGTAATATCCGTCTTGTTATCTCTTGGAGCGTGCGAGGATTCACCCTTATCATTGATGTTGTATTTTAGAAATTTAATCGTTTATAATTTCACTATTCTAACCCCTTTTCCTTTACGATAAAATCTGAAACTCTCCAAGTAATCGGGATATCCTTCTAGATAGCACCAAGTGGAATGTGATTGCAATTTACTCTCATAAGGATTATATAACCATACTTCAGCAGGGCAGCTCCACACATGAATGTGTGCAAGGCTTGGTTTCATACTAACCCATAATTCAAAAGGCGTCTTAAGTATTGACTCACTTGGGACTCTATTCAAGATATACAATGTTGTATTGTGGCTTCACCTCAAAGGTATTCAAGTAGGTTAATTTTGCTCTGTATTAACCTTATGATGTCCTTTAAGATTACGATTGTTCCTTTCGGCTACACCATTTTGCTCAGGACTATCCGATATAGTGTACTGATTCATTATTCCAATTGATTTCAAATACCTGACAAATGAACCATTTTCTTACCTAGCAACTCTATGTCTACTATAGTATTCTCCTTTTATGTCAGATCTTGGAAGAAGGATGTTGAATTTGCCTTGAAGATGACCAATACCAATATGACGATGCCTATAAAAATACCTTCTCCACTCACTAATACTAGCTTAAAAATTGATAAAGCAACTATGACAATTTGGGAGCAGTCAAATAGATTGTTTTATTTAACCATCAAGAGGTCAATCCAGAATCATCTACTTAATGGATTGTTGGACATTGTCATAGGAAAGGAGTTTAGGAACAATTTTTTTAGAGGTACAAGGTGTCTTTCCATGCGGAGCAAAACACTGATTAAAGAGTTATTCTTCATGAGGTGCATAAGAGAAGGAGGCGTCAGAAAGTATATCATCAGGATGATTTACCTTCAAATTAAACTGAAGGCACTTGATATTTCCATTCCTTACACATTCATAATGCTTCAAGCACTTAACACTCTCCCATAAGAGTTTGAGATGTTGGCGATGTCATACATCTCTTATGATGAGACCTGGGACAGCAGTGCCTTAATTTCTCCGTGTGCTGCAGTTGAAGAAAAGCTTAAAAGTTCTCCTCATACAACCCTGTATGCAACTGCCAAAGGCAAGGGGAAGGCAAAGCCCTAAGAATCTAAGGTTAAGGGTAAGAAACTCAAACCCTTTCCACAGATTCAGACTAGACAATCTAGTATTGCCAAGGACCTACATGATATGAAAAGTATGAGGTGTCTCTTCTATAAGAAGGAGTATGGGAAAGCTGATTGTCTGAAGTACAAACTTTAGAAGGTTAAACAAGAACTATCAGGTAACTCTTCGGCCTATATAATTTATGAACCCAATTTAGCTATGGCCACATCAAGTATGCCTCTTCTTATATTGTCGGACCTGTTATTCTAAAGAGAGGTTTCATAAAGGAAACATCGTATATGTTGTAGCATGAACACCTTCACCACATTTTAAAGGAGAGGGTTGAAAGATTGATAAAGGATAATATTCTCATAACTCTGAATTTCAGTGATTTACAAACATGTATTGATTGTTGTAGGGGTAAGTTGACCAAGATAAAGAAAAAATGGTCAACCCATGTTTTTAGTTTATTGGACTTCATACATACAGACGTTAGTGGTCCTTATACTGTCACGTTTTGCAATGCTAGATATTTTTTTACGTTTATAGAGGATTGTCTTTATTGATTTTTCCAACTAGCTTTCAATCTCAGTTTTAAAGATCTTGAACTTATCAAGAATTTCAAACTTTTCCTTAAGTAAAAACACATAATCATAATAGGATTAATCTTCTTTATCTAAAACTAATACATAGATTAGATTCCGTATAAAAAGATATGTAAAAAGTCTCTTAAAACTAGTACAAACCTCTTATCGAGGTTCAAACTTACATTCCTTACATACAAAATGTCCACCTCATCATTATTGCCGACCATCAACTTCTCTTCTTTTGTTGACCTTCTTGTGGATCTAAACCCCTACATTGTGGAAACAACATGATTAGAATTTTTATTATCTAGCCACTAAGAACTTGATGTGTCTATAACTAAGTTGGATTCATGAATCGTGTAGGTCGAGGAGTTACTTAATAGTTCCTGCTTAACCTTCCAAGTTTTGTACTTTGCAAAATCAGCTTGCCTATGCTCTTTCTTCTTGCAAAAGAAGCACCTTATACTCTTTGTGTCATGTGGGTCCTTGGCAATACTAAATTTTCCAGTTTGAATCTGTAGAAAGGGTTTGGGTTTCTAACCCGTACTTTTAGACTTTGGGGCTTTACCTTCCCCTTGTCTTTGACAGTTGTATACAGGGCTATATGAAGAGAACTCTTAAGCTTCTCCTAAACTGCAGTAAACTGAAAAATTAGAGCATTGATGTCCCAGGCCTCATTATAAGAGATGTATATTATTCAAAACCCTATGTAAGGCTAACATCTTTAGGTAGAATAATCGAACATAAGTTCAGAGACGTCTCTCGACATATGAGCAGAATAATCTAAAATATTGACTTAAAATGCTACTTTGGTAACTACATCCTCATCAGTACCCTAATAGGTCTGCAAATATAAGGGATACATCTTTATGTTATTATCGTATTCTATATGAACATACTGTATGTGAAAATTAGCAATAAATGAAAAAAATCAAATGCACAGTTAAATAATCACATATTGGTATTGGAAACATTGTCTTTAAACTTTATTTGAGACTTTTATTTTAAGAATTCTCAATAAGAGTCAATATCGTGCTTTCCCAAATACCAAACCTACCACAGGAGACACAAAACCATAAGTGCCTCCCTTATGTGCAGTTCGGAGCATGAAATTTGTTTAAAATTAGCTTAAAAAAGGTTTTAAACTTTTTTTTTCAGAATCTAATTAGCAACGTAAAAAAAATAAAAAATGAAAAATCACTTAAAAATTTTCTCGATCCAGAAACTGACCCAAAAGGACTTAGGACAACCTTATGGGAATCTTAAAAATATTCCTTTTTTCTGGTGACGTCAATAGTATTATAGCACTAACGTCAGCTCGATGTCAAACCCAGGAGTGGCAAGGGATGCACATGTGGTATACTTGCGTGCTCCTCAAATACGTTTGTCGCATGTAGTGCACGCGTTTCCACACATGCCACGTGCCTGTATTGTATGGTGTGTGCATTGTGTCCCCATTCTCGTCATCCATGTGTCAAGATAGGTGGCAGGTGCGTGAGATGCACATGCCGGCTTGTCCATCGCTTATGGGAGAACGGTCCATATGTGATGAATGCAATCGTCACCCAGTGGAGCCATGTGGGAGGACGTGGTTGGCGCGTGCAACACATGCTCCAACTAAACCACCCTCAGGCGATTATTGTAGCACTGTCAGGGGCGTGTGGTGCATGCATTTGATAGTACAATAGCCCTCCTATTCCTATAAGGAGGGCGAATTTTTGCTATCCCAGAACCTATTTTCGCACTTTCTAGTCCATTTTCAACTTGTTTTTTATAGCTAACCTCATGTATACCACTTTCACATACTCATATACATAAAAAAATGGAAAACGAATAAAAAACTAATGAAAATCATAATAAATGAAAACAAAAAAAACCTTCATTTTCGACAACTCGATCACATTATTGTTCTGATACTATGTGTAGTATGTAGCATAAATCTTATTACATGTCCCAAATCGTTCATGAAAGGGTTGAAAACGAAAAAAATGTAAAATACATGATTTTGGTTCCTTCTCGACTTTCGAAGCAGTTTTTGTGGCGAAAACGAGCTCTAATCTTCCAGGAACCTTCACAAGAACTTTTCATCAACATGTGATTAACATCTTTCTACAGTTTTCTCAAAATGTAAACAATTTTAAGAGATTAGAGAATTCACATGCTTGTCAATGATATGAGTAATTACAAGAGACTTTAATCTTTATATATAACTTTCATATTGGACTTCCTTATCACATGTTTGATATAAATCCAGTCTACACTAATCGAGACCCATTTTTCTCCTAAACTTTGATCCATTAACTTAGAACATTTATTGAGCCATTTTATCAAATTATGTAACTTAGCCGATAAGTTATTGAAAAACTGAAAAATACAGTTAATAGTTGTCCAACTTTATAGGAAATGACTAAATTGTCCAATAAATTAAGTATTTAATACGTTTATTTATAATAGTTATTTCGTATGTATTATTAATAATAATTATTAATAATAAGTGAATATATTAATCAAACATGTTTTTCTAAATAAAAACCAAAATTAGGGTAAAATTAGAAATAAAATCAAATAGCATATTAAGGACATGCTCAAAACGTACGCGTGAGCTATGCATCACTTTTCTTCTTACGTCAGGCCTGTCTCTCGTTGCCAATTAGATTTCTCTAGGTCCGCACAGGTCACAGGTTACAGATTTTGTAGGTAGTTTGTTTTTTAACAAGACTAATTATTATGAACATTATTTGGGGTTATTTAGTGATTATTGTTATTAAATAATTTTTTATTTTGTAAAAATAATATAAATAATTATCAATATTTATCAATGATCGATATCATATCACGAAAATCGCTTTTCTTTTTCTAATTACTGAGAAGCCCAAGTTCTGTTGGCCGACCGAAGACAGCTAAAAGCAAATGTTTACAAATTGAGCTCAGTCACACGTCATTCCAACGGCGTTCTTGTCCCGCTGTTAGAATTTGGTTCCTTTTGTGATAGTGTATCTAGTATTTGGCGGTGAAGTCTACCAACCTCATTCATTGTGGCAGGATGGTTTAATATACTGTGCTTCAAATGGCATGCTGTATGATCTTGCAACAGCCCGTTAAAATGGATGCGGTAGTATGTTAATTTCCAGAATAACATTCGTATTTAGTGTCCATTCTGACTGGCTTTGATTTGCGAATAAGTGGTTAACTGGTGGTATTGAAACATAGCTTTGTTTGGCTGCGGTATAATTAAATGCGTGGTGTTTGAAGTTTTATTTTTTATGCTCTGATGTTGTAAGGATGTGAATTGAAACCTAAACCACGCTTCCGAGGATCCTAACTTGGTCAAATATCTTCAGGAACTAATCAAATAGCACGGATTCACCAATACTGCTATAAGTGTGTACTTTTATAGCTACCATATTTCCTTTTGTTATATGGTTACAGAGGAATACTCTTTTTTCTTATCTTTTCACTGTAAATGCTTAACTTTTTCATTACAACTACTCTAGGTTTGCGTCTGTGCTTTATGTGTATGAGTTAAAAAGGCTAACGTTGATTATATGTTTACCAGATAAGGGTGCCATATCATCGGACGACGTATTAAGTGGTGGTGAAGTTGAGGTACATGAAGGTCAATCAAATGGAGAAGACCAAGATCTCAAAGACAAGCTTTTGCGTAAGTTTGGAAGTCACATTAGTTCCCTGAAGTTGCAATTCTCAAAGAAGAAAAAGAAGGAAAAGCTACCTGAGAAAGCTAGGCAAACCCTACGTGAATGGTGGAATATCCACTATAAATGGCCATACCCAACTGTAAGTATCTCCTTTGGAAAGTTCAGGCACACACTTAATCAAGCTTCGCCACTAGTCTTGAATTGTTAGGAGATTTCTGTTGCTATGTTAGTTTCTCATAAATAAAGATGATATATTAGATGAAACGTTGGAAGTTGAGGCCAAGGATTGGGCATTGGCTGAGACTAAACATGTTTCCTGGTAAATTAGTTTCTCATAAATAAAGATGGTATATTAGATGAAGCGTCAGAAGTTGAGGCCAAGGATTGGGCATTGGCTGAGACTAAACATGTTTCCTGGTAAAAGATTATGTTATAAAAATCTGTACCATTGCTTCTGTGGGACTAAGTTGATGATATTAACCAGAGTTTCTGAGTTTATCATAAAGCATTTTCATAACATGAAAGGTAAAGATTTGCTTTTGAGGTGCCTCTTGAAAAGGAACTGAATACGTTTAGTACTTCTATCCATCTCAAACTATGATACCCATAAAAGCGTCGGAAGCATTCTCCGTACCTCTATTTCATTAACATCCATGTTTGTACTGTGGAGGTTGAGATTGCATCAGATATGACACCATACTTGAAAAATTGGAAGATTAAGTTCTTTTCCTTTGTTGTATTCTTAACCATCTAGGAAGCTGATAAAGTAGCATTGGCTGAATCAACGGGGCTTGATCAGAAACAAATTAACAACTGGTTTATAAACCAAAGGAAACGTCACTGGAAACCCTCGGAGAACATGCAATTTGCGGTGATGGGTAACCTCTCTGGACAGTTCCTTACAAATGACGGAGTATAATGTACATTCTACAATATAACTCAGTCATATTTGCCTTGGAGTTCGTATATTTTCTGGTAGAAACTGTAAAAACATAATATTTATGACATTAAATGAAATTCTACATTCCTAACTTTTGGATCTTGAAAACATAATTATCATAAGTCATTGAAATATAACATTATTTACCAAATGCGAAATATGTCAGTGTCATAAAGAGAGAGAAAAATTTAGTGGTTAAAATTGATTTCTTTATTAAGAGAGAGAAGACCAATTTACGTGTCTACGATTTTTAATATAACATGTCCATTAAGTAATTAAAATAAACAGCTGAAATTTATTTTGCTATTAAATAAGAAATATGAACCATATATGATTTTTAATTATATTAATAATGTTATTAATTGTTTTAATAGTCTAAACAATGAGCTCGCATAAACAAGTTTCTTAATATCGTCATAATTTATTTTAATACAATAAGTCACGTAATGAAAGTTATGACAGTCATACATTTCAACATAACATACTTCCTTTTACATTCTAAAACAATGGTAATTTATCAAGTCGGTTAACATAAATGATATATAAATATATTCAAGGTCCAAATTAATGTCTCAATAGCAATGCTGTTTTTTATTTAATAACAGTTACATGTACTAATCATAATAAAGAAGAAAATTGCTAATAAAAAATTTTATTGAGCCGAAGAATGTCAAAATGTTATCAAAAACAGTTTTCAATATAACTAAAATCTATTCTTTGAACATATTCCTTAAATATCTTCAGTGGTAGATGTTTACTTAAGGGATTTACAATTATAAGATCCGTCTTAATATGTTAAATAAATATGATTTATTTTTGAACTTCCTCCTTTGCAACACAATATTTCAACTCTATATATTTAGCACCTTTAATGTACTTGTCATTTTTGGAGAAGAAAAATATTATAGAATTATCACAATAAAATTTCAAGAACTTAGTAATGGTATCGATAACCCAAATTTATGGAATAAAGTTCCGCAACTATTAAACATAAATTGTAGTTTTAAAACAAGCTACACATCATTTTGTTATAGTGTATGAAGCAATGACATATTGTTTAACATTTTTTTTTCATGAAATTGCTCCTTCTACTAGTAGAAATAGTAGGAAATTGGTATTATTCCTATAGAGGCATAACAAGAGTTTAGAATACTTAAATATTAAGGATTATAATTACTTTAAATAATAATATTGGTTAATCCTAATTATAGTAGGAAATTGGTATTTTTTTCTAATTATAAAATGAGACTAATATTACTTAAAATTTCCTTTTTCTAATTTCCTTTACTAGAAATCCTAGTCTTGGTTGACCACGAATTGAGGACTATATGTATAATGCCTTTGGCTATTTTTCTTAAACAATCAGACAGTTCAAAGCCTTTAACCCATTTGGAGGTTGATCCCTTTAAAATAATTAGATCTCTGTCTTTTAACGTTTACTTTTTATTCAACTTTGCCTAATTTATTAGATAAATCTAAGGTTCTTATCGACAACTTGAAAAAAATGTCAATCTCACAGACGCTTACACACTCACATAAATAATGAGAGAAGTGTATTCTTATAATAGAACTTTTACTCTTGACTCTCTGGCATAAATGAAAAATTATATGGCTACTTATAGAGCTAATGGAAAATTCTAGACTAACCAAACTAATGCCACTTAGTGATAGAATAGAAATAGGAAAATACTTTCAATGATATAATAAATCTCTATGACATAAAGATTAATTAGTTTATCTTTTTTTCACCATAAAGCTCTCTAGGTTATTCTAAATGACTTAAAGTTAGATTCATTTGAATCTAAACACATACAATTTTAAAAGAACTATTAAATCACCTAAATTGATTAAGATTTGTCTATTTAACTACTTTTTCAAAAATTTTGTATAAATTCAAAAGTGAAGTTTATTTCTGGTAGACCTAAGCTCTCAAATCCCAATTCATGTCTTATACAGAACTTGAAATTTAAAAACAATTGAGGAAGTAACCTTTTAAAATGTTTAGTTCATTCATGAAACACATAATTAGAAGTAATATTAAGAGCAACTTAGTTATCATAGCAAAATATGATTGAGATTTTAAGACTAACTTCAATTAAGATTTTATATATCTGTATTATCTTACACAAAAACTATGTCATGGCTTTACATTCACTTTCTACACTAGATCAAAACACAATATTTTGCTTCTTAATTTTCTATGTAATCAATTTTCCTCTAACAAAAATATAATAGTTGGAAGTAGATTTTCAATTAATTTAAAAATTACCCAATTTGTACTTGATAAACAAGCGATGTGAGTATATCCATGATTTTTAAACAGTGTCCTTAATCTAAAAGCTCCCTTGAAGTAATTAGATATATTCTAAAGTAGCTTAATGTTGAACTATTAGAGAAACATGACTTGGCTTATAAGATAATTCAATTTCCTAACCAGTCTTCTACATTTCTTAAGATCTTTAAATAAGTCTTCATATTTTGTAAGTTATCAATTATAAAGCATTAAAGAACTTCATAGATTATTCTCCAAATTTCTAGTCTTTGTTAAGAATTCAAGAATATATTTTCTTTAAGATAAGAAAATGCCTTTCTTCTTTCTCATCACTCAACTCCTAAAAATTACTTCAAAACTCCTAAATGTTTCATGTAAAATTGAATGTGAATAAAGGAATTTAGGTATGAAATTTCCATAATATCAGTTCCAATAATGACAAAGTCATCTATATAGACAACAAGGAGAATGATTTTATATGCAAAATATTTATAAAAACTCAAATGTTTAGGCTTACTATTATTTATCGCAAACTTTTCCAATATTTAAATAAAATTTCCATTCCGAACATGGGAAATTTATGTTAAACCATATAGAGACTTTCCAAAATGACAAACTTTCTATACTTCTCCTAAGCAATAAACCTAGGTGGTTACTCCATTTAAACTTTCTTTTGAAGGCCACTATATTTTAAGTTTGATCATGACATTTTATCATAAGCCAAACTTTAAGTTGAGCTATTGATCCATTATAATTGACTTTTAATAACTAAATCTTAAGTACCATTAACATCTAAAGCATGTATCTCCTCTATCATAACATCGTGCTAACTAGTATGAGATAAGGCTTCATTAGCGTTTTTAGACGAGTCATAAAATTAGAAGAGGAAACAAAGGAGCAAGAAGAAGAAATTAAATGATCATAAGGAACAGATAAGATAAATGCACTCACATTTACCTTTGCAAAGTGCAATTGCTAGATGAGAATCATTAGTTGTTAGGTTTGATGTCGAAGAAGAGACGAGTGTATAACATGTATTAGGATGTCATCTAATATAGAACTGGTGAATAAGTGGTGCTAGGGGTTGTAAAGGATTATCAGGTGTAGAAGCAACACTAGTTGACTGATATGTGAACATATAAACCAATATATCATCATTCTCCTCCTTAATAGAAGAAGTAAAAAAAGTAGGACAAAAAGAGATATGTTCTAGAAAGGTAATATTAGCTGACACAAGATACTTATTAATATTATGACAATAGTCTTAATATCCCTTTTAGAGATAAGAGTAACTTAAGAAATTTTTTTAAAATATTTAGGAACTAATTTAGTCACTTGGGATGAACATTATAAGCACAACAACATTACCAAATATTTAAGGTATAATAAGGAGCACAGGTTTAGTAGAAAAAAGACACTATAAGAAAAATCTCACTATGAAGAATAGAATAACGATATGTGATTAATCAAAACATAGGCTACTGGAACTACATAAGCTTGAAATTGTTTAAGAATATGCATTTGAAATAAAAGAGCCTAGCTTTTTAAGGAGATATCTATTTTTCTTTTAGCTATATCATTTTGTAACGATGTGTCAATGTAAGAAGATCAATGAAGAATAGTATTATGAATCATGTAAGTTTGAGAAGATGTAGAAAAATATTCTTTAATGTTATAACTTCTCAAATTATGCACAAAAATATTAAACCGTGTTTCAATTCCGGCATAAAAGGAATTAAAATAAAAAAAATAATCCCGAACAATTTTTTACTATATAAACGCCAAATCATTTAAGAAAAATTATTAGTAAAAGTGACAAAATCCTAAAATTTAGTTTTAGACACAATAAGATATGGACCCCAAACATCTAAATGAGCTAACTTAAAAGGAAAACTAGCTTTTTAAATGACTTGAGGGATTAAAGACAATAGATGATATTTTGCTAAGTAACATAACTCACAGTCTAAGCAAGATACATTATAAAATGGAAGACATAAAATTTTCAATATAAGTAAGGAGCAATGTCTAAATTAATAATGTGCTTTAAAAACAGTTAAGGCACTTGAACAAGTAATAGAATGTGGAGACCTATTGAATGAATTAATTTTTCTAATAATCTTCTTTGTATTGTCTAACACCTTGATGAGAGATAGCTTCTCTTTTAATTTTTTCTTGCTTGGTGTTTGTCTCGATTGCTCCCTCCTAATCTTCTTAAAGTCTTTTAACCTTGCTTCTATTTTCTTCTTGCACACACTACTTTCCATCCTATCTGAATCTTCAATCTTCTCTATAGTTTAAAGACTTCTTTCACAGCTTCCCCTTCTTTACTTCTGGTTGACATAGCTTCAATAGAACCTACGGGTAATATCGATTTTCTCAAAGTCTAGTTATCGTTTTTACATAATTGCCTTTCTCTCTTTTATGCAAAATAGGCACCAAATTTCCATTCTTGTATAATGTCTACCCCCATTGTTTTTGAAAAATCTACAAAAGCTAAATTTACCCCACTGCCCTTTTAGCCAGCTTCCCTTCCACATCAAGACACTATTAATCATATCTACTTTAGGAAATCCTTCCCTTTCTAATATTTCTTCTGTTGGTCCTTCTCGAAATTCAGTGGATCTTCTTAACACCAAAACCTGGAATTCCTTACTTGTCCTTCGTACTAATAATGAAGCATTTATGAAGCTTAATCATTTTCTTTAAGCATCACTAGAAATGAAGTGTTATGCCCTATAGTTTACTTGCTTAAGGTTTAAGATCAAAGTTGGTTTTCCCCACTTGTTGGTTTCTTTCAAACAAGAGAGCATATTTTCCTCTATTCAATACCTGGGCTAAGGTGAGATGGAATAAAGTAAGACTTAAGCACTCACTCCTAGTTGAAGACAATTGCTACATTTTTAAATTCTCGAAAGATGCTAATCTCTATCATATTCTAGAACAAAGTCTTTATCACATTGCAAGTAAGCCATTGTTTCTCCTTAAACGATACCTTGGAATTAAGTTGAACAGGGATGAAATTGTGTATATATTTGTATGGATAGATTTCCATAACCTTCCTCTTGAATGCTAGACAAGCGAAAGTTTGAGTTACTTGGCCAGTATGCTTGGAAAACCTCTATTCAAGGATTCACAAACCACCAAGCTAGAATGCATTGGTTATATTAAAGTTTGTATCAAAGTTTATATGGATCTTCGAATACCAGATTCCCTAATGATTAAGAGGCTCACGAACAAAGCTGAACTACAGGATCACACTATTTACCTTAATAGCTCTTGGAAGCCATTAGTCGCCAAAATTTGGAAAGCTATAGGGAAAGTATTTAAATCAGGTTTCAAGAGGAGTTAATAGCTAAGAATGTTATTGATATGCAAATAAAGGAACTAAGTTAGGAAGGTGTCAAGGAGATAAGTATGGAAGTAGACTCTGCTAATAATAACAAACCAGATGAACTCATTCCCCCCTTTTGCCAAGGGAGGATAAATCTAGTAAGGCCCTAAACTAAGTTTAAAAAGTTTTAGCCCCTAATAATACGGTGAACAACTATAGCCCTATAAAAGCTAAATCTCCCAACCCTATACTACAATGTAAGGAAGATGTTGTAGAGTTCTTAGACATCAACGGAACTTCTTTACCTCATTTAGATGAAGGAACTAAAATAGACCAATCAATCTAATTAAAGGCCAAAAGAAGTAGAAAATCCAATTGGACAAAATTGGAGAGGGATCATCCCTCAACTTCCTTCTATGAATATATTGGTTTGGAATGTGAGAGGCCTCAATATCTCTCTCAAAAACAAAGTTTTAGGGATGTCATATTGGAAAAGAAACCATGTTTACTTGGCTTACTGGAAACTAAAATAAACGATGCGAATATAAGAGAGCAACTTGGTTTTATTTCAAATTATGCCCTCCATTTTAATGGCATAGTGAACATTGGTTTTAACCCTACTATTATCAGTTTTTTTATAACTAAATGGTTCTAATTAAGTCATACATTTAATCTATACTTCTAATGTTTGTGCATCACCCTTCCTTGTCTCATTTATATATACTATAAACTCCATTTATCAAAGAACTGTACTTTGGAATGATCATGAAAGTTTATTGTTATATATTAATTTGCCTTTGGCATTAGTCGGTGATTTTAATTATATTATGAATATAAGTGAAGCTAAAGGGATCAAAATTAGTAGATTTACAAATGGTATTAAGCTCACTGCATTGATTAGTAAACTAAGACTTACAAACCTTAACTTTACTGGAAAATACTATACGTTGTCTAATAAATAAGAAGGTTTTGGTTTCATGAGAAAGAAGCTTGATAGTGTACTTATAAACAACCTCTGGATAAATCAATTCCCTACCAATTAGGCACATTTTTGACCTCCTTTATCCTTAGACTATTCCACAATTGAGATTAGAGATATGTCGGACAACACTTCTCATAAATGTCCATTCAGATTCTATAACCTTAAGATGTAGGTGAATGGATTTCAAGAAGTAATGTTGAAAAACTTATGCACAAATATAACTAGATGTAAAACATATCAACTAGTTTATAAACTTAGGAAGATTAGGGAAGATCTAAAATTATTGAAGAATGTCAATTGTCTATGCATTGATATTCCACTAAAAAATTCCAATCTCTAACTCAAGTTTATAAAAGCAAAGACTTACAATTCCCTAAATGGTGTAATTCTTAAGATCTTAGAAGATTAAGCTATAAAGGATTACTCAACTGCTTCATCTATGCATATCTCTTATCTTAAGTAGAAGGCTAGAGTTCAATGGCTCAAGGAAGGTGACAACTATAAAAAGTTATTCTTCAACACACTACTAGCTCAAAGAAATAGAAATAGAATATATTCCCTTTTAGATGGTGATGGCATCTTACATAGAGCACTTAAAAAATTGCCTTTGACTATTACAAAGATCTACTGGGATCCTCTTCCATCCATACCTCTTTTATGTTGTACATAAAAAAAACTTTATTCCTATAGGAACCAAATAAGGCACCTTGTCCTAATGGCTTAAATGCCTATGTTTTTTTTATAAGACTTAGGAATCTTGGAGAACTTATTATTAAATGCGTAATGGAATTTTTCAAAAGCCATAATATGCTGAAAGAACGAAATAAAACGTATCTATATTTGATACCTACATGGACAATGCAAATTCAATGCAAGAATTTAAACCTATCGCCTACTACAATTTTGTGTACTAGAATATTTCTAAAATGCTTATTTTGACAAGATTCAAATATGTTTTTCCTTCCATAATCAATCGACACTAAGGTTCCTTCTTTGATGGAAAAAAAAGGGAGACAATACGCTCTTTGAATAAGAAATGTTTAAAGATTACCACTCAAACACATCTATTAAGAGTTGCTCTTTAAAGGTTGATCTTTATAAAGCATTTGATACAATTGAATGGAAGTTAATACTAGACAACCTCCAACATCTTTACGTTATAGATAAAAGCTTACATCTCTACTACCTTTTACAATGTTATAATTAGTGGTGACCCAACTTATCTTATTTAGGAAGCTACGGGAATCTGACACCCTTTCCCTATACTTATTCACCATTACAATTGAGGCATTTTCTAGGATCACTGAGGTAGACATCATGAATTTAGGCAACTTTAAATATCATTATAAGTGCAAAGATATAGGGATATTTTGCTTGGGATATGTTAATGATCTACCATACTTTTGTGGTCAAGATCATTAGTATCTTAAGATCATCATCAACTTATTAAATTCCACCTTATCTAGTTGAAGGATAATTTTTCAAAAAGCAAGCCAATGGTTTTCATTGGAGCCATTTGGCTTACCAATCTTTATAAAGCAAAAACAACCACCAAAAAGAGAGTCTCTACCTAGCAAAAGAAATTTCTATCTTTGCCAAGCTGTATTCAGCTCACTAGGAATGTGCTAGCTAACCTCCATACATATTGTGGTTCATATATGATGCTACCTAAAGGTGTTATTAAGGAATTTGAGAGAATTATGAAGAAGTTCTTATAGACAAGAGACATTAATAAGCCATATCGAGTAAAATTGAACTCGACTAAAGTATATTCACTAAAACAGAAGGAGGATTGTGGCTAGTCTCATTAAAAAAGAAGAACATAATGCTCCTAGCTAAATGGATATGGAGGTTGATATCATATAAGGAAACTGCCTGGGTCAAATGGGTTCATGTACATTACCTCAATAACAATAACTTATAGAATATCAAGGAAAAAGGCAAACTCTCTTAGCCTTTTACTGCAAGGATAAGCATGAGAGAAAATATATATCTTTACATTAAAATGCAGGATGAAAACGAACTTCAAGCTTAGTTTCGGTATGACAATTAATGTCCAATAAGTCCACTTTATCAAAGGTATAAGCTATCCTCCCTTAGGAATATACTTCCACTTAATCTAGAGTCTCAAGCATAATTAACAACAACACTTGACATTACCAACATAGAGGTATGTCACTACTTGTAGCTAATCTGCCTAGCTATAAACCTAACTTCTTCAAGCTTAACCTTCCTACCTGGACATCGCATAATTTTGTGAGTTTTTAATAATGCTTCATTCCTGAACACCATAAGACAACACTCTATTAGAATTTACTGAGACAAAATTGTTTGGCTTAACTCAGTGGTGCCAAGTTTTCAATAATGTGTTGGCTTGTAATACTGGGGAGGCTACCTACCACAAACAAATTAAATCCAACCATCAGCTTAATAGGTTTCCTTTGTAATATATAACCAAAATAAAATCCACACTTTTTTGTTAAGTTTCCTTATACCAGTTCCATTCTATGACGAGGAAGAATGGTGACTTATTATTGCAAAGGTTACGTGGACACAAAATCTACATTATTTAAAACTATTTTTGCTTGTTGTATCTACATCATTTGGAGAGAGGAACCATCATATTCACAATCAAGCTGAAACTCCCAATTATCTCTTAACTCACAAGCTCACCATTTGGATTAGGGAAATAATTATGGAAAATCTATTTGTTATGCATCTTTAAATAGTCTATCAAATGCTCTTGTTATGTTGCCTATACTAGTTTTTACTTATAGATAGTCTAATGTAAGGCTCTTATAAGCGAAATCCTTTTTTGGAATTTATACATATATTTACTTTTAAAAAATAATAATCTTCTTTGTTATAAAAATTTAAAAAACAATAATTAGGAGTTAAGGGAATCTGGAAAGGGACCCCTTTTTCCCACACTTATTCACCATTGCAATGGAGGTACTTTACAGGATCACTAAGGAAAACATCATAAATTCAAGCAACTTCAAATATTATTATAAGTGCAAAGATATAGGGATCTTATGCTTTAGATATGTTTATGATCTACTACTTTTGTAGCTAAGATCCTTAGTCTCTTAAGATCATCATCAACTTATTAAATTAATTCTCCACCTTATCTGCTTTGAAGGATAATTTTTCATAAAGCAAACTAATGGTTTCTATTGGAGTTACCTAGCTTACCAATCTTCATAAAAAAAAAGATTGTTTAATTGCAGCCAGTTACTTAAACTCACTAAAAAGATAGTTTCTGCTTGGAAAAAAGAAATTTCTATCTTTGGCAATCTATTTTCATCTCACTAGGAATGTACTAGCTAACCCCCATACATATTGGGGGTTCCCATATGATGCTACCTAAATGTGTTATTAAGGAACTAGAGAGAATTATGAAGAAGTTCTTATGGACAGGAGACATTAATAAGCCTTATGGAGTAAAACTAAATTGGAATAAAGTATGTTCACCAAAATAGAAGGAGGACTGTGGCTAATCTCATTAAAAAACAAGAAAATAATGATCGTAACTAAATGGATATGGAGACTAATATCAGATAAGGAAACTGCCTGGGTCAGATGGGTTCATACACATTACCTCAATAACAACAATGTCTAGAATATCAAGGAAAAAGGTGAACTCTCCTAGGCTCTCACTAAAATGATAAGGATAAGAAAAAAAATATTTACGTTAAAAAGTATAATGGAAATGGACTTTAAACTTAGTTTTGGTATAATAATCGATGTCTAATAAGTCCACTTTATCAAAGGCATGGGTTATCCTCCCTTAGGAACAGACTTCATCTCAATTCTAGAGTCTCAAGTATAATTAACAACAATACCTGACATTACCAACATAGAGTTTTGTCATTCTTGTAGCTAATATACCTAGCTATAAGCCAAAATCCTCGATGTCTGACCTCCCTACTTGGATATTACACAATTATGGAGTTTTAATAATGCTTCATTCCTGAACACCACAAAAGAACACTTTATTATAATTAACTGGGACAAACTTGTTTGGCATAACTTAGTGGTGCAAAGGTTTCAGCATTATGTTAGCTTGCAACATTAGGGAGGCTACCTACCATGTTAAATTAAATATGACGATTAGCTTAATAAATATCCTTTGTAATATACATCCACAATCAAATCCACACTTATTTTTTAAGTGTCCTTATACCAGTTCCATTTGGCATAGCATACAATAAAGGCTTGGAAAAATCTATGACAAGGAAAAATGACAACTTATTTTTGCATGAACTAGCAGTATTTACATGAGTACAGAATCTACATTGTTTACAACTATTTTTGTTTATTGTGTCTACATCATCTGGATAAATGAACCATCATATTCACAATGAAGCTAAAACTCCCAAATATCTCTTAATTCACAAGGTTATCATAAGGATTAGGGAAATAATTATGGCAAATCAATCTGTTATGCATCTTACTAACCATGAGAAAAATATATGGGATATTTGAGGATAATTACTTATTCTTATACATGTATAACTATTATAAGTATATAGTTTATCAAATGCTCTTATTATGTTATCTACGTTAGTGTTTACTTTTAGATATTTTGATGTAAGGTCCCTATAAGACAAATCCTTTTTTTGGAATTTATACATATATTTACTTTCCAAAAATAATAATCTTCTTTTTTATGAGATATAAAAAACAATAATTAGGAAAAAAGATATAACAATTTAAGACACAAATAAGTTTGCTAACAGACATTAAAATAAAAACAAAACCTATTAGACTTTCGATAGAGGATATAAAAAGTAATGGAGTAGAATTAACATCGTCAAAACTAAAAGTAGAATAAGTAGACCAATCAGTTAAATTAATATGGTAAGTAGATGTATATTTTTGAAAGTAGAGAAGATATTAGAATTACCTGTCATATAATTTGAGACACAAGAATCAATGATTCATTGAAAGAAAGAGGAAATAAGGTGTGTATTTTTATTCTTGGTATTAAGTGAATTTCATCTATAAAAATTGTAATTGCCTCCTCAAAGGATGACCTAAGTATAGCGGTAGTAATAACAACATAAGCTGAGCGGACCTTTTGAGATTTGTTTCCCTATTTTCAATACTTGTATTTGGTATAGCTCAACTCATGATGATAAAGACAAACAACTCCCCTTACATCCTAACTCTAGTTTTTTTGACTTCTTGTACCTCCTCCATTTTTAATCCTATAATATGACCACCGAATTTTAAATCAATTAATGCAATTCACAAGAATACTAGGAGCTTAAATGGTTGGAGTAATAAAGGCACTAGTATCTCTGTCAAGTATTTGAGTAAGGAACTCATGTAAGAAGGAAATCCCAATGTTAAAGAGAGTAGGAGATTTAGCAATTTCAAACTAAGAATTAAGACTATCCAAAAAATTTATTATACTCTTAGTAAACTTTAACATCGAACTAGAAATTATCAAGACATTCATCTCTTTATAAGTCTTTTTAAAATTTATAAAATAAACCTAAAAGGACATAAAATTTACCTCCAATCGTTAACATGTAAGAGAAGTAGCGAAGTCTTCTAGTGGCACATGAAACTCATATGTTGGGTTTCTAGTGATTGCAAGATAGGGAAAATCTAGTCAACTTTTGGCGCCAAGTATTATCTAAAGAATTCTATAAGTTCTACTTATTAAAAGGGGGCAAAGGGCAAACTACATAAGGCTCCTCACTTATATTAGGCTTAGGGGAGAATCATCAATTGTATGCATCCTTTTATTTTTATTTTATGAAGAGGCTTTTTTTGTGACTATAACTTGTGACCTTCCAGTCACAAAGGAGTAACTTTACTAATTTTTCTAAGGCTCACTCTCATTTTACTTAATAAAGACAAAACAAAAACAAGAGAAAAAATTAAATAGGCAGCATTGTTTATTATGATTTGATTTTGACACCATGATATTAAGAAAGTAAAAGTAATTTTGTAAATGCTTTATTCATAAGTATTGTGTGTGTGTGTGGGTATGTGTATAATCAAGCTTACAGTTAGTTAAAGTTATATTAATTAGGAAGGTATTACTAATTAGGATTCTACAGTTAAGCATATGATCAAGGCTATAATATATGTATATATATATTCTGCAACAAAACCTAAGACCGTACTTAACTCCATGTTAGGGATATATGTGTGTGTGTGTATATATATATATATATATAGACAGACACATATTTTGTAACAAAACCTAAGCCCGTACTTAAATCCAAGTTGTTAAATTACATGTTGTGGAACTTCCTTAACAAACAATAGAAAAGAAGATTATTCAAATTTAATTGAAGTATATAGATATAGAACTGTTGGACCTTTACATTTAGGCAAAAATAATATTAATTGAAAGATGAGAGGGATTAAATAATATTATCCACAAATTGGTACAACAATATTACTTAAGCTACCCTCACTACAATAAGGAAGATATTTAGCTACAAATTTTTCGCCATGCTTTAAAAATCGTAGTTAAAAGTAAGCCTTTGGCAACTTTTTTAAAACTCTTTTGCAACGATTTTCATAATTGTAAAAAATCATCACTAAAAGGTTCATATTTTGCAACGTTTTTGAAAAGCATTACAAAATGTAAATCCTTTAGTGACGTTTTTTAACGATTTTAAAAAATTGTAGCAAAAGGGTCCTAATTTAGTGTGAAAAGATGACCTTGATTAACCATTTGGCAATGATTTTTTACAAGTCGTCGGCTAATATGATCTTTGGCGATAATTTGAAGAATTGTTGCAAAATATTCCAAATAATTTTAAGAGGGAATGTAAACGAGAATGATGCTTAAAATAAAATGCCATAAAGCTTAAAACACTCATCTCTCGTCCTCCGCTCAATGTCACTCACGGCTTTATGAATTTTAAGGCATTACTTTACTATATATTGGTTTATATTGACTTATGAAAAGTTGATTATTATGGATACAAGGCCGATGCTTGATGCGTGCTTTGGTTATTTACGATTTTGTAAGAATTTAAGAATATGTAGCTAACCTTAGATCAATTATGAATCTAGGAACTTGAATTCTACTATGGAGTATTAGTTTGCCTAAGTAAATTCAAACTCAAGGCTTGACAATGCACATCAAAGAACACTGTCCTTTGTATTAATTGATTTGGTGTGCATGTACATGGTTGTAATGGACAATGAGTATTAAGAAGTTGATAATTGACTTTAATGTTTGAGTACTTCTCTCAAAGATACAAGAATATCACTCCAATAGTAATGTTACATTCATTAATCATCACCTCACATAAGTTTATTGTTATATATTAAGAGATCGACTAAAGTAAATTCCAATTACTTAAGCTTAATGAAATCAAACCAAACCAAACCAAACCAAACCAAAAATACCCAAATTCTCGCCTAAGCAGGGTATGGGGGGAGTAAGATGTACGCAATCATGCTCGTATCTTCGATAGAGATACAAAGACTATTTCATTATAGACCCCCAGCTAAGGTAATAGCAAAAACAAATAACAACAAACAAACAGACACAAATAAACAAACACAGACAACAAAAATAGGCACAAAAACAAACACAAACACACAAAACAAACAGACCAGATCAATACAAGGCCATCCCTGTATAAGTATAACAATATATGTATATGCATGGAGACTATAACCTATAGAATGCACATGAAAATGAAAATATATAAATACATAAATACATGAAGATGTAAATAGGTACTTAAGCTTAATGAGTTTTGTTGAAAATGTTTTTTTCTTATAAATAATAACCTTGTATGTATTAATGTACCAATATAGGAGCATAGATAAGAAAAACGAGAAAATATTAAACTAGGTACAATATAGTGGTATGATCGTGGGAGAAAAATGAAAATTGTCAATATTTTCCAAAATGAGTCAATGGCATCATCATTATTTTAGTGATTTTCATTATCATCATAATTAATATTATCTAATTACTCTATATACCTTTAAATAATTTATGATATGTAGGAATAATTTAATATTACTTATGATGAATATAAAAGTCACTAAAATAATGAATTTCTTATCATAAAATTAATAGGCATTAGGGAAACGTTTTTTAAAAGTTGACAACATTATATTTATTTTTAGACTAAATGAAGTTCTAACTCATCATTTTGATAATTTTATCCTTTGTAAGATTAATGCTTAATATATGAAAAATTAAGATTACTAGGAGGATAAAATGAGTAAATTGCGAATCGAGTTAATTAAGCAATCAAATGATAAAGAAAATAAGCAAACTAAAATACATAGACAATTTAAATGGAAACCAAGAATAAGGAGGAATTAAGTATATCAAAATTTAAGTAAATTATTGTAATCTTTTTTGAAATCCTATGTTAGTTATTTCGATGACTTAGAGAACCATTTAGGTAATAATGCATAAATAAATTAAAAATCAAGAGAAATTTTGTTTTAATACTTAAAAAACATCTTGATTTTTAAATAAACTCTGAAAATTTTCTAAAATGGTTCAAAATCTTTTTTTAATCAAATGAATATACTTTAATCTTTGAAAGAACTTGATAAGTTTTGAAAAACTTATTTTAATGAATTTAGTTAACTAATATGAGGATTTAAACAACTGATGTTAAGATTCTGGATAGACTAGTCGATCAGTATGGCTGTGTGATTTGTGCGATCAACGAATATGGTAATGTGACCAACTAGTGACTTTTGCTAATATGTACCATGAGTTTATGACACATGCCACATTAGCCAATCAAAGTGACAAAATGGTTCATCAATATGATAGAATGATTAACTAATGCTACTCTTACTAATTGTTACGATGGCTAGTTTCAAATGACAACTTTATGTCATTTTGGCTATAAATAGATCACATATAAGTTGTGAAAAGTAAGTTGGGTATCCTAAAGAGTTGTTATGAGCCTTCTTAGGCTAAAATATGCATATGCAAATCATATAACATACATCAAACCTTTGTTTATTGGTGTGAGCAAGGAAAGGAGTTTTTGAGTTATATAATTGTTGCAATTAGGGAAATTGATTGGGTATACTTTGTGAGGGGTTCTCTTAATTTTAAATAAGAATTTAAAATTTTTTATTTTTCACTCGTGTTAAAGAAAATATTAGAAGGTGACTTTTTAGAAATTAAAGGAAAAAATAGTAAATTTCTAAATAGAGCTTGGAGATTGGACATAAGCTACCCAAGGTTATTTGGCCGAATCACTTTTGTCTCTTTTCTCATACTTTCTTTTTGTTATTGTTCTGTTTGTTTTATGATTATTTTATATAAATTTGTCATAACTATTTATTATAGTAAGCAATTCAATTGAGCACACATAATTCATCTCTCTCTTATGTATCAACAAAATACTAAAAATTATTATAATCAATCATTGCATAAATAAAAGATGAAATATTGGTGAGAATCCTAGCAGCTACCATAACCAACAAATACTTCATACTTTCTATACTTTCTTAACTTTTGTTTAAATAATTAATGGTTTTATCTTAAAGACTTTTTATTTTGCTTTAGCTTTTAGTTATGTATTTTCATTTTCAAATTTAGTAAAAGAAATATGTTTGTTTGAGTTTATAATTTTATTTTTGATTTTAGTTTCTTTCGATTTTGTTAATTTATGAAAACAATAAGATTTTTTTTGGCATAACGTGATTTACCACCAAGTAAATATTTTATTTAATTATATTATTAATCACTAGTAAGATTTGTGATTGATATAATTTAATAATTTAATTTTTATAATTATTAAAATTTATGTTTTAAAATAAAAATATTTATCTTAAAATACATAATTTCAAATAAAATTAGTTTTAATAATCAATATATATTAAAAATAAATATTAATTTATAAATAATTTTTTACTTATGATATTATTTATTTTTATAAATATAGTTCTACTGTTACTAATATTTATTAATAAATATTAAGAGAGTAAAATAAAATTATTTACTTAATTAATTTATATATATATTTGATCCGATGTTTAATTATTATGAGTAATAAAAATATAATTACATTGATATTAACAACTAAATTGAAAATAAAAATTTAAAAATAGGAATAGAAATAGAAACAAAATCAAACCGATCCTAAAATAGTTCAATGTTTATATTAAAAATAATTTTGGAATACCAATATTATAGCTAATAACATTAATTGCTTAATTAAAAAATGTATTTACGTAAAAAACGTTTTTTTTAATGATTTCCATAATCATTATAAATCTCCCATTAGGAGAAAGACCAGAGACTAAAAATTTAGTAAGAACTAGCCATTCACATTTTGTCGCCTCCTTTGTAGTGAGGATAGGACAAGATATATGACACTAAACAACAGATGTTTGTCTAAGAAAAGAATAATTGTAAGTTCTTTTCTAGTTCTTTCAATCCTTTTTCTTGTTGTTGGATTGTAACTTGAAACAAAATCACTTCAGGAGTGACCTATCACTTTTCACCTCTTGTATGTCTCTATAGTTTAGAATGTGCCAGAATTTAACGAAGAAGTCTAAAAGGAGATGATGGTGGACTGGTGTGGCTCTTTGATTTTCCTCAGCGTGCGCCGTCCCGACATCCTTTCCGCACGCCCACTCGCATATATGGACAGAGGTGTCACTACACTGTTGTAGTGTAACTGTAAAGCTTAAAGCCTAAAGCTGAAGGAGTTGCAGATGAATCATAGATCATAAAGGCAGACGCAAAAGTTGCTAGAATGTCACAGGGCCGTGGCCTCATTAAGAGGCCATTCCGTTGCACACTTGCTCCCTACCACAATAATGTACTTAACCGTGTGTTTGGTTGATGTCTGAGGACATGAAGACAGAGGACAAAGACAGAAGAGTTCTGTTCTTGCATGTGTTTGGTTGATGTCTACATCATTTTTGTTCTGTCTTCGATGGACAAGGACAGAAAATATCTGTCCCTCTCTTTTACGTGGTACATTCTGTTCCTGTCCGAGGGACAAAAATTTAATGATGTGTGAAATGTCGAAAATACCCTTCATTAAAAACACAACCTAACCATCTTCTCTTCATTCTCCCTTCGTTCTCCGGAAAGCTATGCTCATGCTCCTCTCTCTCACGCACCAATCTTGCCGATTAGCCCTGTGAAAGGTTAGTGTTTTTGCTTTTGTGTTGATGCGTTTCTGCTGTCCCCTTTGCAACCCATCGCATTTTAGTGTTTTTGTTCAATCGGAAAACCTAAATGGTGGTGTTGTTTCAGTTCGGATCTGCTTGTGTAGTTCGGATCTGCTTGTTTCAGTTCAGTTCGGATCTGCTTGTTTCAATCCCATCGCGTTTTTCTATCTGGTATGCCTATTACCGACGCATACTCCTTTAATTTTTGATTTGCTTGTGAATGAGCTTCTACTAATGTACATTGTTCTGCATTTACTCTTCTAGGCTTCCACTGATTTTGCTTGTGTATGAGCTTCCACTGATTTACATTTTCTCTGTTCTGTCCATCGCAACCAAACACCTCTCTGCCTCTAATTTTTGTTTTGTTCTATCTTCACTATTCTGTCCCGTCCTGTCTCTACATCTTGAAGACGCTAACCAAGGTGCAAAACTGCACTGTTTGATAATGATGGTAGAAATGAGATCCACTAACAGAGACCCATTGGACAAGAGACCACAGATAATAGAAGAAGGCCCACGTCCAAAGAGATAAAAAATGGCAAACACAAAAAAGAAAAGAAAATAAGTGGATGAAGTTGAACAGTTCAGTAAAAGAGTTAATTCCTTTTGGAGAGCCAAGCGTACTTCAGAGACACTCAAATTCCCCACTCTTGTTACTTTCCGTTAATTCCCTTGTCTGTGAAAGGCAACTGTTCCTCTATATGCATGTAACGGAAGGAAAGATTTCAAAAGTTCCAAATTTTCTTGACCGGGTATGCTTGTTTTCTCCTGAAAACAGCAAAGATTGTTGCTTTTCTGTTTGTAATGAATGATTGACCTAGTTTGTTGATCTTCTGAGCCATTCTTTGCATTTACTGTTTCAATATTTTGGATTTAGTTATGTTATCTCAGACAAATCTGTTTTCTTTTGCCAAAGGAAAGGCGTCTCCATAACTCGGATCTCCTAGCTCTGTATAGCTTAGGTGACTACTTTCAATGGATTCCTCTTTGCCTTTTTGAAAACCTCGGGTATTGGCTTAAGGCCGCAGTGAGTAGCAATTTTCTTTTAATTGATGGGATTCTGATAAGGTTAAGAAGGTTGGTAAATGTATTCTCTGACTTTACTTATTTGGTCGCCGCCATATACGAGTAGATTAGTGCCTGGCTATTGTACATGAAGGGAGAATGAATATTTATTGTCACTGGAAGTTGCTTTTGAATTGCATGGCATGTAAAACCCTCATATATTGTTCCTGACTCCAATAAATCAACAACAAAATCATCACAAGTTGTGCTTATTCCATATATGCATATATCTATTAGAAATTTAGAGTAATTAAATATTACTCTCACGACATTCTTGTAAGAATGACATGTGTATTCCTGTTTTGAATTAAGAAAGGTGAAGTTGGCCGTATGCATTGCATAAGACTTATCAAAGAAAAGCATATAAGTAACAAGAACCTCGACTAAGGATATGGAAGATTTTTTTTGGGCAACATATCAATAGAGTTAAAAGTTTATATTGACGCTTTTATAACTTGGAACCATACAGTGGAAGTTATTTGCTTAGATTTTTTGGGTTTTCCTGCAGCTGGTTTTAGTCCACATGAAAACATGCTTCATGAACTAGATTTGTGTAGTTGGGATGGATTCAGAGTTTGAACTTTTGCCTCTTTCACTTCTGCTATTTTCTGCAAATCTGGAGCTTGCCTTATGTAATCCTTTCTCTTTCTCTCTTGAACTCCACTCAGACAAATAATAGTCTTCTTCTTTGGCAATCTTAGATGATGGTCCACAGAACATCCCACCCCACTGTGGGAAGTGTATTAAAGTAATTGGGAGGCTGCAGCATACAATCATAACACCCATGAGTGTTATCCCTGTTTCTTTCGAGTACTTGGATCCTCTAAAAAAAATTAGTTGAGTTATAACTGCTCCAACATTTCCACCTCCTCCTGTCATACCTGATACTAGTCCCAATGACCTGGACATGGACAAGGAGATTTGAAGATGGAATCAACATAAAATACCGAGTAATTGAAATTCATTTTCTTTCTCATAGTTCAATAACTTAATGATTTAGCATGCTTGAAGTTATGCATTAGCATATGATGCAACATACTTGTGTGCTTATGAGCCATATAGTGTGCATGTATTTACTTTTGGTGTTCTAGTTCTATGCAGTTACGAAATCTATATGTGCCAATAAATGTGGAATCTATTTGCACGGCTACATAGCATCCATGTTATTAGTTTTAATTGTCTTTTGGTTGACTTGTCGTTCACATTGTCCTTTATTGTTAGGATCTAAAAATAGATGGTTAAATGGATTCCTAGGTATGCTTCCAGTTACATTAGGTTGTATCATAAATAGCAGGTTACCCCATGGCTACTTTGACAATTTCAAAATTTTCACCTTTTGCAAAATAAGAAACAAGAAAAGTAAATTCAGCTTGTCTCTCAATGATGTGCATGATTCAACATGAAACTTTGGATTTCCATGACTTTGGGTATTTAATTATTGAACTAATGTTTTTGTTTTGAAATGCTATGTATCTCGTAAAATTTTCAGCAGAGTTGATCTTACCTGCAAGAAATCATTTCTCGTGTTAGGGGCAGTGGAAACCTGAGTTTCAGAGCACTCGACCTCCCGATTCTTTCTGCTTACCTTTAGAACCTTGATTTATTTTGTTATTTGAATGAGTGGGTGTGAAAGATAGTTTTCGGAATGACACTATTTTTAACAATTGAGTTTTGTGGTAATATGTGTTTGTAGATCATATTCTTTTGAACAAAATCAAATGCCAAAGTCAGAAACCTTACCTTCGTGAGACGAAGGGAACAACTCCAAACGTCATTCCACATGCAGCTTGGCAAAACAAAGAGAAAGCAATCATCACCGCAATTGAAGCACTTAGAGATGTTACTCGCCCAAGAATGATACAGAAAACACCTCCCATTGTCTGCGCTATCCATAAAACCCAAAGCCTGCCCCTCATCCCAAAACTTTTGGATACTAAATCTGATATCATTCCGCCAGCTGGCCTTGAAACCAAATTTGCTAATCCAAAACTTGCTGCAATAATTCCTGCCGTATGGAGTTTCAGATCAAACCTGTCATAAAAATATTCTGCAATGATGTTGTCGACTGTCAGCTCTACCCCAAAGCAATATCCATAAGTCAACGCCAGAATCCATGCTCTGTAATTCGTGATCCCTTGGTATAAGACATGGGAGAATTTATCTGTTGGCTTGTCCCCTGATTGTTGCAACCTCTTAAAGTTTCCATCAGGCAAGTCTTCTCCAAACATCAAGACAGCAATCGCGGACAAGGTTTGGAAGAAAGCAGGTATGAAGAACGCTATTCTCCAAGCTGTAAATTTGACTGCTCCAATGTCACGAATGAGGCTAAAAACAAGTGGCATAATAAGCTGTGTTGCTCCACCCCCAAGGTTGCCCCAGCCACCTGCAACACCATTGGCAGTGCCAACTACTCGGGCTGAAAACATTGAGCTCATCCAGTATTGCGTTGAGACAAAGGTGGCTATGGAGAAGCCTGTGAAAAAACGTACAAGGAGAAAAGAAGCTGGTGACGAGGCAATTGAAGTGCAATAAACAGCCGGTGCAGTGATAAGGATTAGTGAAGCAGAGGCGATACGTGGTCCAAAAAGGTCACAAGCAGTGCCCATGGCAATTCGAGCAAAGACTGCACCGGAGACCGATGCAATTCCTGCGTTGCCAATGTCTGTGGCAGTGAGGTTGAGATTGTCACGGATGATGGGAAGAAGGGGCGGAGCAGCAAAAGTTGACACAAAGCAAGCAAAGAAAGATACCCATGACAGATGAAATGCCCGCATGTGGGGCGCTGCTGCTGAAAACAATCTGAACTCGGTTGCCTTGTGCTCTGAGTCCACAGGGAGAACAAATTTGGAAGGCTGAGAGTCCGTTACTGCAGCTTCCACCTCCATGCTTGTATGGAAGTAAAGGGAGAAAATATTCTCGAGCTTGGATTAGGTTTTTGGACGCAGTATCTTTCCCTTTTACAACAGGTAAGTCTTAAGCAGTTTGTTTTCTCTCCAACTAGAGTATTTTATAGAGGGAAAATTATGGAGATTTGCAGTTGGCAAGATTATCAATAAGAGAAGCAAAGGAGCTATTTCAAAAGCCTGGAGGATACCTGACTTGAGAGTTCCATGAACTGAAGGTTCAACATTTATGATTTATTCAGATTTGTCGTGTTGTAGGACAGGAGGAGGGAATACCAAATGGGGAGATATAATTAATAGAGTTGGGTGAGAGAAGAGAAGGTAGGATATAAATGACCAGACAGTAGAATCAGGGTTTTACGGGATATTTAAGGAGAAAACAAAGCGAGGACTATCAAAGAGTTTCCTTAACATTCGTATTTGTCATAGGCTGCTAATTGGTTTTGTAGGCAAGTGCCAAGGAAGAGCTTGATTCATATAGGCACAAGACTGAGTTTGTATATGAGTTTGATTACTACTTTAAAATCAAGTATGGAGACAGAGTTGAGAGAGAATTATGGTTAGCTGGCTTTGGAAATCTGTGCAAGATAGGTACAGCAAGGATGTAGGGGATTTTCTTTTGTTCAAACTGGGTTAGCAGCAGATAAATGACCCTTTGCAGGTAAGAAAGGCAAAGTTTTGAAGCCAAAAGCGTACACTGCCGCCGAGTCTCAATATCCTACTGTCCCTCCAAGTGAGGAAAATGCAAGTGCAAGGAATTCCAAGAGTTGAAAGGGAGTAGTTTGGCGACAATTGCTCTTGGAGCTTGATTTTCATAGTTTGTTGTGTTGACTTGACAAAGGAAAATTTGTATAATATGACAAAGAATTTAAATGTACAAGTTGCACCAAGCATTGACTTTGGACGGCAGGCAGAGTAAGTTGAAAGGAATTGGATTCCTGTATATACCAACAGATTCCTTGAACGTTCTTCTTCTCGAGTGTGAGGACAAACGTGTCCTCATCGTGTTCTTGTTCATCCATTGACATTCTGAGACAGCTGCATTTCTGGTTCTAAGCAGCTCGACTTTCCAAACACGCATTCACGCCTTTATGGTGAATTAGTAATGGTTAGTAAATAGACTCATTGTAAAGGTCAGCAGAGTCAACATACCCATGCCATGTAACTTAATGGCGATTGGGAACATAAGCATATGAACTTGTAAAACTGGCTGTCAGGGTAATCAGGTCATTTAAGGAAGCTCTTGATATCTGTTCCAAGTTAGTAAATGCTGGAGCGGGAATATTCATAAAGATTCATGAATCAACTGAGCCTGATACGGAGGACTCGGTGTTTGTATTTTCAATTATACCATCAATCATGTGTTTATTTTCTCTTGATTAATAATTATTAACTTGATTTATCGCCCCTAGGTAGCGGTCCCACGAAATCAATCATTTAATCTTATTGCTTGCACAAGTCAAACAACAAAATTATCTAATGGACCACAAATTGGCATAAAAGTAAGAACGTGTTTTTTAATGAACTTAGTCAGTTTCTACTTTGCTTTTGGCAACATTGTCAACTTGTATGATATAGCTCTATATTTTTGTTAATTATCATTTTATATTCTGCTTGAAACAAAGATGAAGAAAGTGCTCTTTTTGTTTTCTTTTACTTGGTCAAGAATGAGATGATAAGGTATTGTTTCCTTACCCAATTCACTTGCAACACGTTTCTTTGTGACTTAAACAGTTTAGGCAAGATATATGTAAATAGGTCTTTAATAATTTAATCTCTAATATTAAGATTATTTAGATAAAATTTAATAATTAATCCCTGAGGTTCTATCTTAATAAGATAAAATCTTGTTAAGAATTAATTTAAAAATATTCAAATGTACGGAATTTATTTGGATAAATACATATTTTTACAAAACTTCTACGAATGTATCCGAGGGTTCAAGTCCAATTCATAGTCTCATACCATCTCAAATTTGTAAAGTTTATAAAAAGTCATGTCTTTTTCTTGGCATAAAAATTGATTTGACGAGCCGCATGATACTTGCTGTAGTTTTGCAGCGCATGTGAAAATCAGCCACTTGGCAATCTGAACTAGTCGTGGTTTATGGAGTCGGTCATTTCTGAAATTCCACGTAAACGTGTATGACTGTGAATAGAGTTCTCACACCGACCGCCGACAGCATCTTAGTTATTAGAGACTTAGCCCAATAGTAGGAAATTAGGAGAATTTCTATCCGTCAACTTCTTTTAGATTCAGGTACAAAGTTGCAAAGTTGCGACTACGTACCGGATCTAATATAAATTTTAGTATAGAATTATATTATTATTTGTCAATATCGATTACTATTTTGAGTAAATTTTAAATTTATAAAATAGTTCTTAAATTTTTTTAGAAATTACAAAATGGTCCATTGTTATATTGTACTATTGTTTACATCAGCCTTATTTCTAAAAATAATAATAATAATTAATAACTACAATTAATATGAAATAAAAATATTTCAGATATTTAACATATAAATAATAACTACAATTAATAAACAAAGGCAATTATTATTATACAAATATAAAATTAAGAACAACACAAAGTATTTAAAATATTACAATTTCATCATATGATAAATAATAAATACATCAAAATATTCAATAAAAAAAATAATAATTATACTTAACTCTCAAACTATTACAATTTAAGACAGAAGTTCATGATGAGAAACCAACTAACAAGAAGTGAAACCTGTAACAAAAACATTTACAATTATATTACATATATAGAATTTAAAATATACATCAAATATAAATAAAATTTAAAAAAGAGAGAACAAAAACTGGAAGTTCATTCAATCATCTACGGGAGGATATTTGCTATAACTACACTGACTCCAGTTATTATTTGATACAAAATCCAGATCATTGAGTGGAGTCTCATCATCATCTTCATTCAAATTCAATGCACTAAATGAAATGTCAACGCTTTCACAACCAAGATTATCTTCTAAATCATTCACATTTATCAAATATGGTTCCTCAGAAACCCAATCTGTTAAAAGATCGATATTATCAATAGAAATTAGATCTGTTGAGCTACTTGTGCTGTTAATACTCATAATAAACAATAAATTTAATTATTAGAAAATTATATTAAAATTAATAATGATAATAACATACCTTTCCTGAAGTTTTAAATTGTAACGAACAAATACCAAGTCATTCAATCTCTTGTGCTCCAATGTATTCCTTTTCTTGGAATGAATGAATTCAATAGTGATCTAATTCTGTTTATGACCTGTTACACTCACACATTGACTTAAAATCTGAATTGTAAACCTTTTTAATTCTAGAATCCCACTTCCGAATTTATCTCACCAAGAAATTATAAGTTGTAAGATAAAAAAAGTAGCGTTACAAACAAAATAAATTGATAATTAGTTTTTAACAAACAAGAAAAAGGAAACAACTAATACCTGAAGAAAGTTTTACTCTTTGTCGAATAACAATCGGCAATCCAAAATCCCCACTACACTGCTTATAAAGCTCCATTGTGAGCTCAAGAGATCGTACATCATTTCATTGCCAACAATTGTTGTAATAGTGAATAGCATTCCTAAACTAACCTCAACTTTCTTTGTAAAATCAAAGTCTGAAATATACACGAGGATTAAAAAATGCCTCAACTGCAAACAACGGATAAGAAAGTTGTCTTTCCCATTTCTCATTGATGATTGCCAGATACGGTGTGTATAAAAAAGGCATATGTTTCATATTGGCCTTGATTGCTTCCTTAGCCCTTTCCATGGCATCATAAAAATATCCCATTGTTGCCTTTGCTTAACTATCAGCTAAGCGAAGCACTTTCCCCAAGACTTACAAACACGGACAACAAATTAGCATTGAGACCAAAATTCTCTATCTTCTAATATAATTTTGGAAAACTTTAGCATTAGACCTAGCATGCTGAGGTGCAACCCACTTATCACTTATAATCATTTGTCTTAATTCTTTCTTCATCTTAAGAAAAGACCGAAGTGATAAGAAATTTGTTGCAAATCTCGTCACAGCAAGATGATATAAATTCCTATCATTGATAAATTTCTTTCTCATTAAATTCAACACCTATGCACGATTATAAATGAACTTAGTCACCTTTTTAGCTTTCTGCATAGTCCCATAAATAATAGGAAAATACCTAGGATCCTCTATGTTCTCTAACATTAGGTAATGTAATGTGCAACATAAGAAGTCCAAAAAAAATAATACTTATTATGTAACTTTCTTCCTACTACTTTATAAGCGGCATCATTATCAGTGATAAATTGAACAATATTTTATGGCCTTATTTCATCTACAACTTCATCAAATATCTCAAAAAAAGTATCAATATTTCTAATCATGCAAGATGTATCAATAACTTAAAAATATTGAGCTATTTACAGAATAAACCAAAAAATTAATAATAGGCTCTTGTCTGTTATTTGTCCAACCATCACATATGATTGAACACCCAAAGGCAACCCAATTCACTCTTCTTTTGCCAAATAACTTCTAATTTCAGAAATTGAACAACTTAAGTCATCAATCAAAGAAGCTTTGTATCCCAGATTGTAAGAGACTATTGCATCCACCATAGGTTGATAATAATAAGACTAAGAAGCATTAAATGATGAACATGTATCATACCACCATCTAGCTACTGCCATATTGACATTGTGAGCCACGTCTCTTGATTACATTGCGTTACAAATTAAAGGTTGGGCTCCAAGAATTATTCATAGTACAAAAACACTAGTCACCTACCTTCTTCTTTTCCTCATATAATGTCTAGGTGTAACATTCACTTATTCCTAGGCCTTGGATGGAACACTACCACTATCACCTTTAACATTTTAACAATCACCACGAAAACTAGCAAACAAACTTCAACTACCAATTTCAAAATTCAACCTTTCCCTTTTATCTTTCTTATGTTGATATTCTTCAAGCAAATGTTTTCTTTTTCCACCTCACATCATGACTTAGTTTTTATAGGATTCTGCATCTCCTGTAACCCCATTTAAATGCTTCTTCAATCCAGTGATTCCTCCTCCTTTCAAATGCTTGTTACAAAACAAGCAAATTGTATGATTCTTTATACCTGGGACTAATGCAGCATGAACCCAAGCTAGATCATTATATCTTCTTGAGGCACTTTGATCAGGATTACTTTAACTTCCTTCCATTTATCTGTAACAATAAATGAAGATATTAGTTTTATAAGAAACTAATCCTTATGTTTGCAACTCTTTATATTAAGCCTAAGAAGTAAAGATTCATGAAACTAGAGTAAAATTCAGAAATAGAGAGACTTTCCTATTGGAGCATAGTAAATTCATGCTAAATTTAAAATCGATATATAATGTTATACTTTGTAGTCTTAAAGGTTCAAAGATTTAAGATGATGGCTCAACGAATCCAAAAATTCAAGTCATGATTTAAACATCCTTAACTTTATTTAGCATGTTCGTCTTTATTCTCTTTTTTAGGAATATGATTATTTCCATTGACATGTCTTCATAAATCCTTGCCTTTAATAAATATCTTGAAATGGAATGAACAAGATGAGTAACTTTTTCGTTAAGATGAAATAAGAAACTTTCACACTTAAACTTTCACACTTATCTGACGATATAATGCTAAGGTTTTATCAATGAGATAAAATGGAATAATAAGAAAATAAGATTTTGAATATGTAAAGACTATGAGATGGAGTAATTTTGGGATAAATAAAGGTGAATATGTAAGAGACTTGATAATATGGATTAATTTTGTGATAAAGAAAACTTAGAGATATAAATTTTACCTTTTTTGCTAATTTACTGTACAATAATTACAATTACAAAACCTCCTCTTCGGCTTTTCCATAAGAACACAACCAAATTATTATTATACTCAATTAATTATTTACCCAATATCCAAATACCATTACAATAATTCTAAGAATATGTCAATTAATTATTTACTTTAAAGTCTTTACATTCTTAGTTTTAAGGTTTTAATTTAAGTTCAAACTTTCTAACTTTTGATTCATACATGTCGTGCATTTCAGTGATAAAAAAAATTTAAGATAAATCTCACATGAACCAAACTCATTTCATTCAACTCTAATCCATTATCCAACCAACATAAATCACAAATCCAAATCACAATTTCATTCCAACTTCCAACTTCAACCCATTGATAATCACAAATGCAATTAAGCAGAAAATATCAATTAAAAAGTGAAAACATACCCAAACAAATTCACAATCAGTTTTCAGGTTAGGTTGGGTTTCGATATGGTATTATTCCAAATCTGGCAGCTGCAAATGCATGGAGGACAAGAGGAGAGCAGTTGATGATAGAGGCATGGAGGATGTTCAATGGTGGCATGATGGTCCTTGTAAAGGAGGGCTGAAGCCTAATGGAGAAGGCTCAGTAGTGGCGGCTTCACGTGGTGGAGGAAGATGAGAGTCGTGTGGTGAGGTGTTTTAAGGTTATCTTGTCACCGGAGAGGGAGAAGCACCGCCAAAGATGGAGAGGAGAACAAGAGAGAGAGTCGTGAGATAGTGAGAGAGAATGGAGGTGAGTTTGAGAGAAACAGAAAAAAAAATCAAAGTAGTAGAAGCGTCAAGGATGGGGGGTTTTCGGTAAAAAGTTTTTGCTTTTTATTAAATAGTCCCTCACTTTTCTAAAACTTACGGTATTAGCCAGTATATGGCTGATATTTTGAATACCAGTCGATATCGACCGGTACCAAATGAAAACAACTGATATAGACCGGTACCAATAACTTGGATACCGTTTCATCTTTTAGCTAATATGGTACTAGTATTGGTCGGTACGAACGATATTCTAAACACTGTTTTGGTATCTGTTAAAAGAAAGGAAAATTTGGTAAGTGGTGACTGCAGCCATTTATTACATAATTTGAATTTTTTTAAAAGATAATGAGATTATGTTAAAAGGTAGTTTAGAGATTGTTATTTAAGATTATTTTGTAGTTAGATAATAAAAAATAAGCGGTCGACTTACAATAACCTAGCTAAGTTTAGGACCAAGAATAAAGATGCAAACACAGAAGTAGTGATATATGCTTGTAAACAATAATTTATTTTAGTTGGACCTCCATATCATGGATCTTAAATCCTCGTTTCTATGAAGAACTTCAAAAGTCAACACATGTCATCAATTTTTAACATAACCCAAAATCCAATAAAGGTTTTGAATGCTTTTGACTGAGATTAACTTTATTTCTAAAAAATGTTCGTAGTTACTATACTTAGCCTATTTATTACAAGAAAGAGGACGTTCCAAAAAGTTTGTTGTTATATGGTTGTTTCATAAGTGAAAAATTTCACATGTTTTACATGTTTGATCTTGAAAAAATGATCCCATATTTACCATTTCTTGGATGTTTTCAACCATGTTGAGAGATTTGCCACTACTGGTCAATTAAGTCTCATTTTTGTGCTTGATTGGCTCTTCAATCTAAACATGTGATAGAAGGCTATTTGATGTAAGTACAACTATAAGATCAAGAGCAAAGATGCAAAGATAAGTGGCATATGCTTATAGGCTACAAACTGTTTTAATCAAACCTTTGCATCACGGATCTAAAAACCTAGTTTTTATAGAGAACTTCAAAAGTCGACAAATTTCACCTCTTTAAGTAGAGCCTAGAATTTGGCAGATGTTTTGAATGCTTCTGGCTAAGATTAATTCAGTTTTGAAAAAAAAAAGTTCGTGCTTAGTATGCTGAGCGCATTCATTACAAGAAAGAGGATCTTACTAAAATTTTTTTGTGATAGTTATTTCATAGTTGAACTTTTTCACAAGTTTTACGTGCCTGATCCTTAAAAAAATGATCCATATTCCCTACTTCTTAGATGCTTTTGACCATCCTAAGATATTTAGCAAGAAAGTCTCATTTTTTATATTTGAGTGGCCCTTTAATCTAACTAAGAGATAGATGGCTATTTGATGTAAGAATGATTAGTAAAAATAGAGGATTTATTGCATATGAGCTTAGGTTAATTAAAAGATGATAGTTAAAGAAATTTTGAAGGTCAAATACTCAACTTTGGCTTCAACACGAGCTCACAAATAGGTCTATCTAAGCCCATACTCCTTACGGGAATAATATAGTCTCCAGTTTAACCAGAGCTTAAACTATGTATATCCTTTAAAAGTTATAAATAAATCCTTAACTACCCACAGGCATGTTGAAATTCCCTCCATTTAAGAAATCCCATATCGAAAGTGGAAGGTAGGCTTAAGTAGATTTCTTCCTATAAATAGTCACTTAAAGGGAAAACTTAAGCATCCCAAGCAAAGTATTCAAAGCAATATAAGCTTAGTAAAATGGAGAGTGACATATCTTCGCTTATGTTTTCAATCAAAGGCTATTCATGATATGATTTAGTTGATATTTTTTAGCAATATTCTAAGAATTAAGTCTTGAGGTTATTGTGGATCACAATTTTGTGCCTAATAATTTGACATTATTATTTTTATATTAGTGAAATATTTTTCATTCCTTTTGTATTTCCAAGAGTTTAATTTCTGGACTATTTTGGTGTATTACCTCTAGTTTCATCTAGAGAAAATTTGTTGTACCCATTATTTTAAATAGTGGAGATATTTTGGACTATGGTCTTATGGTTTTTACTTTCCATATTGGGAAGATTTTTCATGTAAAAATTCGATGTGCCTTTCTTTGATTTTATTTTGGAGTTTCTGGGGTTTTCTCCACTTTATGATTTCCTCACAAGTTAAAAAAAGGCAGGAGAGATTTTATTTCGCTACTTTGGTATATCTATTTGCCATCAAACTGATATCAAAGCATAGTTTTGGTGTGCAGGTCTATTTATCATATGCTCTATGGTTGCCACTAAATAGTAGATCCTTGACAGAAGAAAATAAGTAATTAGATCACTATTTGAAGATATTGGGAACTATTCACGTGTATTGTTACTATTTACGTGTACGGTCACTATTCATGTGTACTATTACTAAGCCAATCATCCTTTGTAAATGATGGAAGTTAACATAAGAGGAATGATAAGTCTGAATGGAGGCAACTTCCAAATATGGAAGGAGAAAATGGAAGATCTCCTTTATGTGAAGGGATAACATGAACCAGTATTTAGCATCACAAAATGCGAAGGCAAATAGGATACTAAGTTAAGTCTATTACATAGACAAGTCTATGGATTCATTAGAAATTGGGTGGATGATAATGTCTTGATGAGAAGGAAATAGACAATTTATAGGCTAAACTCAAGAGCCTTTATACTCAAAAGTCCAGCAACAACAAAATGTTCCTAATTAAACCACTCATAGACCTGAGATATCGAGATGGGACATCCATGACGGAACATTTGAATACTGATCAAGGGATCATTAAACAGATGGCCACCATGAGGCTAACTTACGGTGATGAGCTACTCAGATTATGATTTTTGGGATTTGTACCAAGCTCCTAGGTGACGTTCAGAAGAACGCTTTTTAACTCAGTCCATGAAGGTGTAGTCTTAATGGAAAAGACTAAAAGTAGCCTTTTGAAGGAGGAGTCTAGAAAAAAGACTCAGGGCTCAACTTTTAAGCCTGATGTCTTAATCACGGAGACAAGGGGGAGAAGCAAAAGCAAAGGTCTAGGCCAAAGAGGTAGATCTAGTAGCAAGCCCAAAGAATCAGGGACCAGAAAAGAATGAAGTCAACAGTCAAGATCGGATTACCATTATCAAGGATCTACTTGTGATATGTGATGAGGAGATTAGTATTATGCGAGAAGAAAAGAGTTGGGTAATTGATAGTGATGCCCTAACTCACACGATTGCTCAATAGGCACTATTTACATTTTATACATCTGGGGATTGTAGGCGTGTGAAGATGAGAAATAATGGCCTCGCACAAGCATTTGACATTGGAGACATTTTTTTGGCGACCAATGACTGCACGAGATTAGTTCTAAAAATGTCAAACATTTTCCAGATATCATATTCAGTATAATATCTATGGGAAAGTTTGGCGATGAAAGGTTTTGCTGCACATTCCATAACAATGTATGGAAACTTACTAAAAGTGCTACGATTGTAGCCAAGGGTAAGAAGCACGAGACGTTGTACATGATGCAAGTCAACACTCCCAGTAGAAGTATCAATGCTATGGAAGATGTAGAAGCAACTGAGTTGCGGCATAAAAGACTTAGCCACATGGATGAGAAGGGCTTAGTAGTGTCAGCTAAGAGGGGACATCTATTTGGTGTCAAAAGTATGTTTCTTAGAAAGCCTACTTATAGCCTAGCAGGAAAGCATAATCAAGTTACTTTCAAGAGTTCACCTCCCCCCCAGAAAACCAAATGTACTTGATTTGGTACATCATGACGTATAGGACCTGATGAAGACAGAGTCACTTGGTAGTGCTTTCTACTTCATGACTTTTATTGATGACCACTTAAGGAAGATATGGGCTTACACCTTAAAGTCGAAGGATCAGGTATCAGAGGTCCCAAAAAATTTCAATTTTCAACTGAAAGAGAGATAGGGAAGAAGTTGAAATGCATTCGGACTAATAACGAGGGATAGTATTATGGTCCGGTCATTATTGCAAAGAGAAAGATGCCACAATTGAATGGTTTGGCATAAAGGATGAATAAAACTCTAGTGGAGAGAGTCAGATGTTTATCATCACAAGAAAAGTTGCCGAAACAATTTTGTGGTGAGGTATTGAATACAACAGTGCATGTGGTGAATCTCTCACCCTCTGTTCCATTGTAGTCTGATATGCTAGATAGAGTCTGCTCAAGGAAAGATATCAGAAATGATCATATTCGTGTCTTTAGGTGAAAGGCGTTCATGCATATTAATTCCTAAAGACGAGAGATATAAGTTTGATGTTAAGATAAAACAATGTACTTGATTTGGATCTAATTAGTAAGGTACCAGCACAGGAAAATGTTGAGGAGAATACTTACAAGATGTAGCTGATGAGGATGTTCCTTTCCTAGTAGAGGCAGATGATGGTGATGATGACCAAGAACAAGAAGTAGAGGATCCAGTTCTACTCAGAAGGTCTGATAGAGATAAACCTTCTACCCGATACTCTCCAAATGAGTATCTGTTAGTCACTCATGGAAGAGAAACTGAGATTTATAAAGAAGTTATGGAAGATAAACACACGCAATAGTGGATTGAAGCCATGGAAATAGAGATGAAGTCACTATCTAAGAATCAAACTTTTGACCTAGTAAAGCGCCCCAAAGAAAAAAGAGTTTTGAACAATAAATGGGTGTTTAGGTTAAAACATGAAGAATACTCATTACAACCATGATACAATGCTAAGCGTATGGTTAAAGGATTCAGTCAGACAAGGGGTATTGATTTCGATGATATATTCTGACCAATGGTGAAGATGTTATCCATTCGAGTTATCATCAGTTCAGCAGCTAGTCTTGATTTAGAAGTCGAGCAGATGGATGTAAAAACTACCTTCCTTCATGGAGATTCTGAGGAAGAGATCTATATGGAGTAACCAAAGGTTTCAAAGTCAAGGGGAAAGAAGATTATGTGTGTAGGCTGGAGAAGAGTCTTTATGGCTTAAAACAAGCACCGAGATAATGGTGTAAGAAGTTTAAGTCAGCTATAGGGGAGCAAGCCCACAAGAAAATGACTTTTGACCATTATGTTTTCACATAAAAATTTTGTGAGGGTGACTTCATTATTTTACTTCTCTAAATTGATGATATGCTAATTATTGGCAAAAGTATTACCAGAATTGACAAACTGAATAGGCAGTTGGGCAAGTCATTTTCTATGAAAGATTTGGGGCTAGTAAAGCAGATCTTTAATATAAGGATTACTCGAGACAAAAGTATAAGAAGGTTATTGTTGGCCCTTGTCCCGTACATAATTCATGGCGACTATGCGTCACCATTTGAGAATTTAATTGCAATAATAAAAATAATAATTGGGAACATTTAAATAAAATAAATTATAACCTTACATTTAATTAAAA
>JAOSBN010000001.1:5359866-5392521 GCA_027563595.1 Erythroxylum suave
AGACTCCAAAAATTCCTAATTCATAAATTCTAACTTATTTTCATGCTAGATAATTTAATAAAATAAAATAAATAAAAAAATAAATTATAAAATCCTAAAAAAATTACGGGGTCCAACAGTTATATTTATCTCAGGAGAAGTACACTCTGAAAGTGCTTCAAAGATTCAATATGGAAAATGCTAAAGTGGTTAGTTCCCTCTTACAACCCACTTTAAGTTAATCAGTAAACATAGTACTTCTATAGAAGTAGAGATGAGAGATATGCAGAATATTCCTGACTCCTTCGCAATAGGAAGTCTGATGTATGCCATGGTATGCAAAAGGCTAGACATAGCTCACGATGGTCAGTAGATTTCTCTCAAATCTAGGAAGAGAGTATTGCAATAATATGAAGTGGATCATAAGATATCTCTGAGATACTTTTGACATGAGTCTCATTTTCGGAATTGAAAAGCCTATATTAGACTAAACAAGTTTAGATCTAAGCGGAGATGTTAATACTAAAAAGTCTACTTTAAGATACTTGATCACTTTTGCAATGGGAGCAGTATCATGGTAGTCAAAATTGCAGAAATGTACTGTGTTACTACTAGCGAGGCAGAGTGTATTGCAACAACGGAAGAATGTAAAGAGTTACTATGGATGAAGAGATACATCCAAGAACTTGGCTTCAAACAAGATAGATAAGTCATGTATTGTGACAATCAGAGTGTGATTCATATTGGTAAGAATCCAGTTCGCCATTCAAAATCAAAACATATTGAGATAAGATATCGTTGGATCATAGATGTTTTGAATTCCAACCTGTTAGCACTTGAAAAGGTACACAAGAATGAAAATGGTGCTGATATGTTGACAAAGGCATTACCGAGAGATAACCTTGAAGTCTATAGGTTGATCACAGGGAGAGAAAGTCCTTCCAACTAATATGGAAAAGGAGGGATCCTCCCCTCTACGATGATGATCCTAAATTTAATGAAGGGGAGACTTATTGGAAGTCCCTTTATTTAAGAAATCACACATTAAAAATGGAAGGAAGGCTTAAGTAGATTTCTTCCAATAAATACACACCAAGAGGGAAGACTTAAGCATCCTAAGCAACGTATTCAGAGAAATACAAGCTTAGTAAAATAGAGAGTGATATATCTTCTATTAAGCTTTTAATGGAAAGTTATTTGTGTTCCAACTTATTTTATCAGCAATATTCCAAGACTTAGGTCTTAAGGTTATTATGGATCACAGTTTTGTACCTAATAATTTGAAACTAGTATTTCTTTATTGGTGAGATATTTTGACTCTTTTTTTATTTCCAAGAGTTTAATTTCTTAAGTATTTAGGTGTATTACCTTTAGTTTCATCTAGAGAGATTTTTTGAACCCATTATTTTAAATAATGGAGATATTTGGACTATGGTCCCATGGTTTTTACTTTCCATTTTGGGAATGTTTTCCATGTAAAAATTTGATGTGCCTTTCTTTGATTTTATTCTAGAGTTTTCGTGGTTTTCTCCACTTGGTGATTTCCTCACAAGTTTACAAAAGGAGGGTAAGATTTTATTTCGTTACTTTGGTATGTCTACCTTGTGTCCTAAGTCACGCTAACTCCTTAAAGATATAGAAGGATCCATGGTCACTAGACACGAATGTGGATATAAATCATGTCCCAATGGAATTAAAGTTTATGTAATCAAACACGACTTGGCCCACACTTATAGCCCAGATTATGCCCAATTGAAACCCTAATTTTATTTAAGTCTAGAAGCCTATTTTTTATGTTTAGTATTTAAGCATATTTCTTTTTAATTTGAGATCGTTTTGAGTTATTTGTAATTGAGATCCATTAGACCTTCTTTCCCTTGTTTTTCATTAAACTTCAAACTTATCACATAATTACTTCTTTGTGGCATTCAAATACTTTATGAATTTAGTTCTTGATTTTTTATAATCAATACTTCAATTATAATCATTTATATGTATGTTTAGCTTTCTTTGGTTTGATTTAAATTTGTTCTTAGGTTCTCTAGGGTATATTCTTAGGTAAGTTTGCATTAATCGGTGTCAAAGCTTAGCTTTAAATAACGTGTGGTTATCCTTTTCATCTTTAGTTACATGTTATTGACCATTTGTCTTTGTTTTTCATATCATTCAAATTCTATTATAATATTTTGTCAAAGAACAAGAGGAATTCATGTTCTTTATGATTCATCTCCATTCTATTACATCACATTCTTGTTTCTAAAATGTCAAAAAAATAAATTCCATCATCTTCTTATTTTAAAGAAAATTTCATCTCTTTTTTCTTGTGTTAGTATTTTGTCCTATTAAATTCTTTGTTTCATTCCTTTCCTATCAAGATTGTTCTAAACCCTATGATTTCATTATTATCTTATTAAAGAATATAAAGAAACAAAAAGAAAATGAAAGAAAAATAAAATACAAAGGAGAAAAAGAAAAGAAAAGAAAAGAAACTAGTGTAAGAGTAATTATCCTAAGAAATCACTCCCAAGTACAACTTGAAATTCTTGTTGATCTTTCTTTGTTTTTGTTTAGTTTATGTATTCCTTGCTTAACTCAGGGGGTTATTTCTCTTCTTGACTAATAGTTCTTAGGTTTTTAGGCTTTACAAGGTCAAATTCTTATTTGAGTTTGTTAAGTTCTTTACTAAACTTGTGAAGGATTGAAACATGAGTGGGTTAAGAGTAAATACATAATAGAGTGTGTGATGAAATTTTCTTTACTGGATTTTCTTACAAGTACTTTTAAATATATCTGCTGAAGGCATTTCAACAAGGAAGGAGGAGAGATACTTTTGCAAGATAAGCTCTAATAGTTTGTGAGGACGGACTTGCCGCTTGATAAGGTGAACAACATATTTGTGAAGTAATCCCATCAACGTGCAAAATTGTAAAATAAACAACAACATCGAGTTCCTAATAACAGGGGACCTATTAGATGCTATCCAATACCTCCAATGAAAGTTGTTGAAGAGGATTGATCTAAGTACAAATGAAATTTGTTTAGCTTGTGAGGTTAAAGGGGAAAGATGTAGGCTTATGAAAGGAGTTCAATATGAATGGGTGTCTACTTGGAAGCCTAGAGTTCAAGATAGTGTTGACAAAAATTAGGTAGTTCAGTGATAAACGTATCCTTTTTTAAACGTATATATGATCTAAGTGAAAAGGAATCTGTACCAACACTTGATTCTAGTAATGGAGAAGTTAGGTATACAACTAAAGGTGGAGAGCCTATTGTTGGGAGACTATGAAGTCTTCAGATTGGAGAGAACGAGCTGGAGCAGTAAAAGGAGACCATCATCTATAGTAGATGCCACGTTCACAAGAAGGTATGTAATGATTTTTGATTAGGGAAGTTATACTGACTTAACTAGTACTACTATTGCAAAAAATTTACGACAATCAATTGTGAAGCATTTGAAACCATACAAGCTATAGCGACTCAATGAATACATGGAAATCAAAGTGAATAAGTCGATATTGGTGTTTTATTCTATTGGATGTATAAAGATGAGGCATTTTGTACTTTATTTTCTATTCAAGCTGATCACATTCAAATAAGAAAGCCATTTGATGATGGATAATCACTATAGGTTAAAAGGTTCACTAAACTGAAAAATGCTTATGAATTATCCAATTCTCTTTGTATTCTAGTTTGGGCGGCCATAATAACCAGCACTTACCAGTTAAAACAAATAGCGATAGCGACCGTTTGCAAAAGGAAAAGGCGGTGAGAGTGAATGAGATGATACAATACATTTTGACCACCAAAAAGATGGCAAGATCTATAATACATTTTAGCCACCAAAAAGATGGCAAGATCGCTGAAGACGAATGTAAGGTTGGCTATAATCACGGTAGAACTCTCAATGTAAAAATCACTTATTGTCACAACTTAACGCACCAGTAATAGTAGTTAAAAGACAGCCACATATTTTAGATAAAAATATGGATCGAACGTGAAAAATGTAACGGGAACATAACTATAAACAGCCATAAACGAAAAAAGCTTAAATTGCCAACCGAGATAGGATGATTCATAAGAAAATACCCGTAGGAGAATTCCTATATGCATTATCTGTATCTATATATATATAGGAACCAAGAAAATCCCGCTAGTTAGAAAGGAAAAAACTATCAAGCAAAAAAAAACAAAAAACAAAAGAAAAAAGACAAGAGTAGCGAACATGAGGTCCCTCTCACTGGTTTTTCTTGTAGCAACAACAATTATCCTCGTTGGGCAAGTCGCCGTCGCCGCCGACCTATGCGCCAACGCCGACTACAAGCCACTCTGCTCCTCTCTTGTGAAGGGAATTGGGAATGCAGCAGCAGCCACAGAGAGTATTGTTCAAAATCTTATTAGGCAAACAAACCGTGCAAAGTCTCAAGCGTCCAGGCTCGGGAAAGATCAGAAACTCGACGTTTGCATTGAGAACTACGACCTTGCGATTGATAGCTTGAACAAGGCCTTGAAGGCTTATAACGGTGGTGACAAGTACACCGGTGACATAAATCTCTCTGCGGCCATCGCTTCTTATTCGACCTGTGAGGACACTTTTGATGAGTTCAATGAACCCTCCCCTCTGAAAAAGAACGACAATCTTATGGAGCAAACCGCCGCTACCGGCTTGGCAGTTTCTAAACTTACCTGAGCGATCGTATTGGTCATTGGGTTCCGTACATATATGAAAGTTAAGATCAGAATTGTATGGATATAGTATGGTTTCTCTTGTTCTGTGTTCATTTGTGAGAGACATGTGAAGCCACATCATTATCTCTCTATTATATTCTAAATTATAATCGAGTTTCTGTTTTCTGCACGTGGAAGATGGCGTAATACTTGACTGTCCAGCTAAAAATCTTTCATGTTGCACCAGCTCAACCTTGAATTCCATCTGTGATCGGGCCAAACAATAGACCCTTACAAGTTGGGTGGCTTTGAGATACCCTAATGTCCCAGTACATCACATAACCATTACATAAAACATAAAACCAGTACGTATAGGATCACTAATTCGTAGTTGCAATTAGAAAAGCATCCCAATAGCCCTTTAGTGCCTTCTTAAGTCTTTAAAAAAACGGAAAAAATGAAGAAAACAAAACAAGATAAAGCAACTATTATTTTTTTATGGGTGAGATGTACTCACTGCTTTCTTAAGAACTCCAGTTTATGGAATGTCAAGCTAAAAACGAACACATTCTGATCTCTTAAGCAAATCTTAAGTTCTAGAAATTAGCTGATTAGAGAATTCAAATGTAATATTTACAATGGAAAAGACAGTTGACTCTTGTTTGATAATTGACATGAGTTTGATTCTCTTTTCTTACTCCTTAACTACTATTCTCCGACCATCATTCCTTGACATCTCGAAAGTAGCAGTCATTATAGATGGAATGAATTGGAGATGACCTCATCATGTGAATAAAGGTTTTGTTGATATCAATAGCAAGTCTCCAATCTTTAACCCAACCAAGACAGTTCAAACATTTGAATTTGGACCAGGCACAAATTAACCTTTACAAATCAATCTGGCATGTTGTACAAGTTCAACAAAAAAATACCTTAGTATAATGACTCTAACATACTTAGAACCTACTTAATGACTAGTAATCTACAAAAGACTAACTGCTAAAGATAGATTCAAGTTTGACATCCCATATGAGTTATATGTCTTATATAATGATAAACAAGGAACTATCACTACAACAGAAACTACATTCGGCTACGAAAAAATTATTGCTAAAAGTATAAAGTCTAAAAAATGTCGCTAATAATAATTAGTGACGATTTACATTTGTCACCAAATTCTCGTAGCTGAAAATTATAGGTGACATTTTTAGGTAATTGTCTTTAATAGTTTTTTCTACGCTTCATTTTCATAGCAAAAAATTATTAGCAATATTTTGAGAAATTGTCACCAAAACTTTTGGTTATGTTTAGTTTTCGTTCGTAAAAATTATTAACTACATTTCCAAAAACGTAGCAAAAGTTTTTAGCTATGTTTTTAAAAAAAAGCAGCTAAATGTATGTAACTGAATGTTTTTAGCTATGATTCTATAAACGTAGCCAAAAGTTTTTAGCTACCTTTCTAAAAATGTAGCCAAAAACTTTTACCTACATTTTTAAAAACATAGTCAAATATTTTAGCTACGTTTTCTAAAATGTAGTCAAAATTTTAATCTACATTTTAGCGAAGTGATATATCATGTTGAATTATAACTTTTTGTGACATTTTTAATCTATATTATTGTATACAATATTTAGATTTTTTTTCGTTATTAATTTATTATAAAAATTATACAAAAATAATTGATAATTTGAAGCATTGTATATAAAAAACAAAGTATCATTAAATTTATTCACGTACACAATTTTCATTGCAATTTCAAAAATACTAATATACAAAATGATAAATATAGAGATTAGTTTAATCACTCAGCCTCGTTTTCATCTTCACTGCTTACATAATTTGGGCCAAGTAATTTTTTGAGTTACTTTTCATACTTGGCCAACTTTTTCTTACACGACTTATTTTCCTTTTTGAGACATTGAACGTATGTTGGTCTTAATGAGGATGAAGCAATTGTCTTAGGGTCAAATCCAAAACCTTTGATATATTTGGATCGTGTACCTAGCACCTTGTTGCAAATGTCATCTACATTTGCCTTATTCCCTCAAACATTGATGTTTGCAGCAACTCTTGTATTTTATTCTAAAATTTGAAAAAAAAAACCAATATTCAATGCAAATGTTATTAATTAGTACTACAAAAATAAATAAACTTAAAAGTTTAAAAAACTTTACACTTATAGTGAGTGAGCTTCTTCAGATATCCACCCTTCTTCTTTATAGTGAGTGAGCTTGTAGAGTATGATAGGATCACACTCTTGTCCATATAGTTCCTTCTCACTTTTCTTTTATAAAAAACACATACAATGCATGATAAATAATATATTGTTTATTGACATAATTATAAGTTGCAAACGAATATCTTACATATTCATTTCGCACGATAATAAATGATTTAGAGTTTTGGTTGTAAGGAGTTCTCATTTGTCCTTTATTCACCTTGGCCTTCTCACATTTTTTTTCTAAATAAATAGAAAAGAGAGTCATTAAATCATCTAACAAGATTAACAGAAGCAAATGTGAAGGGAACTAAAACAAACCTTGTCTATTAGGAGAGTCCTAATAATCACACAAATTGTTCCATTTTTCTTGATACATTTGTTTTGGAAAGTCTCCTTGCCTCCTCATCAAAAGGAAAAGATTTGTAATATTGATGTAACCTTCTTCAAAGATAAAGGTAAATTATCGTCTTTCATGAAAATTATAGAGTTAAAGTTTACATTTTTACATATATTCTGATTAAATGTGGTATCAAAGATTTATTTTAAGAATTAGTAATTTTTCTAAAGATTGATTAAACTAAATATATTATGAACATACTGAATTGTTGCTCGAGGATTATTCTTATAGTTGTATTTAAGTTATATTTTAAATAATCTGGATCATATTCTGTATGATAAGATGATGATAGTTTGAAAACTAACATTATATAATAAATGATGAAGCATGATATGTATTTATTAAATATAAATGCTTATTTTTAGTAATTGTATTGATTATAAATTCTTGTCTAGATAAAGATAATGTTTATAACTATGAACTAGACATTATCCGTTACAAATAAAATAAACAAAAGTGAAAGAATGTTAATGTAACTAAACTAAGATGTAGGAAGGAATTAAGAAAACATACCCAAAAGAATATTTTTATAATGATACTTAACATCGGAAATTATATTATTTTAGCCATTGCATAAATAGATTATGTTTCCCTTTATTCAATTATTTTAGATTAAAAATCCATTAGTGGTATATCATATGTAATGATAATTTAATTTATTTAGTTTAATATTTATATACTGAATAATTTTTTAGTCACCAAAATGATTAAATAATAAAATTTTCATAACAATAATAATAATTAGTTATCTATGATAATTTGATGTGTATGATTGAAATGACATAATGATACATATTTAATTGGTATGCTAAAGTTCATTGGACATAAAATAGGGTTAATTAGGAAAAAGGCCCAAGCTTTCTTCAGCTTTTCAATTATAGCCCGAACTTTAAAAATAAGTAATAAAATGCCCAAACTTTAAAATTTTTCAATTCTAGCCCAAAATTCAAAAAATAGCAATAAAATGCCCAAACTTTCAATTTTTTTCAATTTTAGCATGACATTATTGTTTTGTTAAGTTTGTTGACGTGACTTAGTTTTTTTATAAACCTTAATTATTAATATTGGATCTCGAATTTTTCTTAGAATTTATTATATTAAATTAGCAAGCAAGTATATAAGTTAGAATTTATGAATTAGAAAATTTTTGGGAGTTAATATGGTTTATTATTAATTTTGCTTGTTATCATGGATGAAAGGTATGGATTAAAATGAAGACGGGGAGATAGTAGGAATTAGATGTAATAAGGAAGGGTAAGATGGGAAATTAAAAATTTTGTTTTAAACAAATAAGACAAAAGAAAAGAAGAGTCGTGTGTGTTAAGTAAAGAAAAGAAGGAGAAAGTTGTAGAAGAGCCTAGAAGAAGAGAAGGAGAAACCGAAACAAGGAGAAAGAAGAAGGAAAGAGCAAAGAGAAAAAAAAAAAGAAAGAAAAGTGTTCAGCTGAAAATTTGTAGGTATTTCCCAACTTTTGTTCTTGCTTTAGTGGAAGAAGGAAATATAGAAGATAGGTTATGTGATGAAAAATGAAGAGAGAAAAGAAGATGAGTAAGAAAAGTATATTTTTAGATTTCTTTTGTGAACTTAAGTATATTTTAGTTCCTTGAGTTAGAGAAAGTAAGAATAGATCAAGCTTAAGCTTATTCATGGATAGCTATGTTTAAGGAAAGCTTCGTGTGTGTGTGTGTTGATTAAATGAAAATATGTTTGTTTTGAATCATTGTGGACGTGGGAAAAATGTGTTGTGATTTGATAACTTGATATGCTGGAAAGATTTTATTGCTTTGTGTTAATGAAAAATAGAAAACTTAAGAGCATGAACTATGATTAAGATATCAGATATATATATATATATATATGTATTTGAATATGTTTATGTAGGTAAGAGAGGAACCCATTTCGTTAGTCACGTGCATGATGACCTATAGTCTTCTGCCAGCTGTCAACTTGAGGCCTCGAGATCCTAAGAAATCGGACTCGTTTTGTTTCACAGTGTAAACTTTGGTTTCTCCGTTTCGTTCATGGAACTTTCGAGCCATTATGTTTGTGCATTGCATTTTGAATTGTTGTTTCATGGTTTGATGATAAATTGATATTTGTAATCTGATTTGTGAGATAAAGGATTTCATGTTTATGAAAAATTGTCAAATTTAGATTGTCAATGTTGTGATCTGTTGAAATCCAAATTAATGCTATATATATATATGCACTGGAATTATTTATGGTTCGTTATCACTAGCTATAAACATATTAGCTACTGAGCTTCCCAACTCACCTCACAAATTTTCTACTCCTGAGGTGAAGAATCAGTAGATCACTATTGAGCCTTGCAAAGTTTTGGCAATCTCCAAGAATTCCAGACTTTTTGTAGCTAAGTTAGTGTGAATCATTTCTGGTGATCTTAGAAGCATATCAGCATAAACATTTCTAATTGTATTTTGTAATTATGATACTAATATGACATTTTGATATGAAGTATGAAGATATGTATCAGCATGGTTTATTACAAATTGACAGTGACAGTGTAGAGATTTTTCTGATTTATGTTTGTATATATTTGTGTAGATTCTTCTTTTCTGTAAGTAGTCATTGTAGCTGAAGATGAATTAATTGGTTGTATGATGATATTTGGAGGGGTTTCCTTTAAATAAATTGTTTAATAAGGAAGTTTGACATGTATGGAATTGAATGTTGGTTCGGGTCTTTTGGAATTTGCATTAGAAATGTATGTGGATAGATGAATGGAAAATAGAGAATAGGATCATAAAATGTGAACCAAAACTTCCAGGAATAAATTGCATTGATATAGGCAGAATTAAGCTAAATGGTCTTCATAAAAGTTGTAGATTATTCTTTTAGCTTTTTATTGGTATAAAGATTGAAATTTTTGTACTTCAGATGCAAAATTTATGACCTTTATAAGATAGCATTATTGGTATTAGTATAGATAGTAGCACAAACTTTTGATTGAAATAGTATTCTTTACTTCAACAATTAAACTATATCGATATAGGCTGAATTAGACCAAATTGTCTTCATGAAATTGTAGATCTTTTTCTTAGCTTTCTAATGATATAAAGTTTGTAATTTTTGGACTTCTAGATTGAAAGTTATGAAGGTTTGTAGTTGGGTTGTGCGCCCGGAATCGCGACATTCCATATTTTCACGAAAGTCTGCACGATCGTAACAATCCAAATTTTTTTAGGAAAATCACCATCGTGTATGAGCACGATCATGACTCCCCACCATTTTGGTCACTATTTACCGACTTTTGAAAATTTTATTTTTATTGGAGGAACTCTCATCGTGAAATGGCCCTCACGGTCGTGAGTTTTGCTTAATTTGTCCAGTTGAAAAGTTTGAATACCCAATTGAATATTTTCTATTTAGGTCCACTTTATGCCATTATATATATATATACGTCACATGTCACAAGTGTGAGTGAAGAGTCACGCCTGTGATTCTTTCCCTTTTGAAATTTGGTTTTGAACTCCATAAATCATTAAACCAATTGTTGCACATTCACTTCATACTCAAATAAATTTATTCTATGCCCATTTTTTTTTGCTATGATATTTTTTATTAAATTGTTGGGTGTTGTTTTTACTTCTCCCATGAATTTCATTTATTTAATATAATTATTATCTATCCATTTATTTATTATTGATTATTTATTTCATTTTATTTTGCTTTATTTTATTATTATTAGTAAAATGTTTATTTATTTATTAATTTTTTATATTAATTCATGATTTCTTATAATTTAATTTCATGTCTAAAATCGTTTTACGACATTTTAATTATTATTTGCTTATATTAAAAAAAGTCCCACAATAAATTTTCCTTATCTAAACTTTAATTAAATTAAATGTTATATTTTATTTTATTGATATATTCCCAAATCTATTTATTATTTTTTCAATAAATCATAATGATGGCATGTAGTCGCTATAAAATCTGTATCGAGACTCGGGCCAACAATTAATGCATGTCAGCCAAAATTAACACAACAAATAGTGATTAATGTAACGACGACATTTAATTACACAATTAAAACAACGTCGTTGTTTAAAAATGACCTAAATCAGATTACGTAGCCCCGAAAACCTTACACTTTGATTTCAGTTTTTTCTTTCATTTTCATTTTGTTATCTTGACGTGCTCACCCTTTAATTTTCATATTACTCAGCCCTGACGTCCTCACACTCAGCGCACTAGGACAACGAACTAAAAACAAAGAGCTAACTAGTGCAATACGCTGTAATGTGAGAGTAGTTAGGGGCGTCAGAAAAATAAACAGAAAACAAAGGGTTGAGGGCATCGAGAGAATAATAGATAACGTCGAGCTAGAATTGAAGAAAATTGAAACTTTGAGCTAGAATTGAAAAAAATTGAAAACTTAGGCATTTTATTGCGACTTTTTAAAGTTCAGGCTATATTTGAAAAATTAATGAAAATTTAAGTTTTTTTGGTAATTAACCCTATAAAATATTTAAGAATTATTTGAAAGTTGATTATTTAATTTTACACTGATGACATGACCATGATTAATTATTATACTTCATTAGATATGTTTAGTAAAATCCAAAGAAAACAAACATATCTAATGATAGTATATGTCATTATCAATAATGTAAAAATAATATTAAGCATTAATTTTTGCTATTTTATGTACTATTGTTTCACCTAAAGGAGAACCACAATATAGACATTGTTAATATGATTGTTACTTTATTCTACTTATGTATTTAAATTATCACTCAAAGTTTCTAACATCTAATTATATTGTTATTCACTCACAAGCTTCGTTTATTATGAAGTTTAATGGGCTTAATTTTATCGAATGGTGTGAATAAGATTAGTTCAACCTAGGAATCCTAGGTCTTGACTTGCCACTCAAAACCAATAAGCTTGTTGCTTTTACGAATACTAGTAGTGCTAAAGAAAATCTTCCATGAACTTTGGGAAAGATCAAATAGATTAAGTTTAATGTTTATGCAAATGACTGTGGGTAGCAACATTAAGCCTACAATTCCCAAAATTGAAGTACTAAGCAATACCTTAAGTTTGACGAAGATATTTCTCAGACTGACTCTACTGATAAGTCACTTTTTGGGACTTTAACAAGTACACTAACCATTATAAAGTTTGATGGTTCTTATACTATGCATGAACATATCATTGAGATGATACATACAACAGTAATATTAAGATCCATAGGAATGGAAGTGAGTGAAAGTTTCCTTTTGTCATTTATTATTAACTTATTGCCTCTTAAATATAGTCCATTTCAAGTACGTTACAATACTATAAAAGACAAATGAAATATGAATGAATTGCAAAGTATACTTATCCAAAAGGAAACAAGGCTTAAGAAAAAAAGAGTTCACTTAATTAATTTTGTAGGACATCAAGGACCTAGAAAGAAGATCAGAAAGGATAAAACAAAAGGAAAGAACATAGTTCATAAGGTTATTGTATCATCAACTTCAATTAGTAAGAAGGAACCAAAGAATGATGGATGTCATTTCTATAAGATAACTAGAAAAAGATTGCCTAAAACATTAAGGCATAGTTCAAAAAGAACGGTAAGTCTAGTGGTTTAGTATGTTTTGAATCAAAGTTAGTGGAACCTCCTTATAATACTTGGTGAATTGATTATGGATGTACCACTCATGTTATTAACATAATGCAGGGATTCCTTATGACCCAAACTACAAATCTAAATGAAAAATATATCTCAATGGAAAACTATGTCAAAGCTACTATTGAGGCTATTGGAATCTAATGTTTGATTTTAGATGTTGGACATTTAGACCTTTTCCAAACATTTTATGTTCCTACTATTTCTCAAAACCTAATTTCTTTGTCAAAACTTGATATTTTTTATACTTTTTAAAATTTGGTAATGAATGTTTTAGTTTGTTTAAACATAATTGTTTGTATATAAACATTTGAATCACATATCCAAAGAAATAATAGTCAACTTAGTGAAGAATAAAATACTTCTAGTTTTAGATTTTTCCTAATCTTGACATTTAAGTTGATTAAATTAAAGGATAATATATAAAAGACATAATTAAGCAATAAGCTATAAGAAACACAAAACTCCTTGAAATTATACCCACTAATATATATAGGCCTTTCTATGTCCTATTATTTAGTAGATAAATTTTTTCATCATTTCTATTAATGATTTTTACATTATGGCTACACTTATTTACTACATGAAAAATCTCAATTAGTAAATGCCTCATAGGTGTTTCTTAATGAGGTAGAAATACAATTAAATAAAAAGGTGAAAATTATCAGATCTGATAGCGTATTGAATATTATGAGAAATATAATGACAATGGACAATTTCCTAGTCAATTTGTCAAATTTCTTGAAAAGCATGACATATGTGTTCAATAGATAATGCTAGGTATACCACAACAAAATTGTGTAATGTAATCATACTTTAATGGACATAGTTAGGAATATGATGAATCTTTGTTCTTTACCTTCATTAATGTGGATGCATACTTTAAAAACTGCCACGTATTTATTAAGTAGGCTCCTAGTAAAGTAGTTCCTAAGGCACATTTTAAACTATGAATCTTAAGGAAACCTAGTTTAAAGCACCTAAATGTTTTGGGTTACCCAACATGAGTAAAAATTTGTAATCCACATGAAAGAAAATTGACTTCAAGAACAACTAGTGGTTTTTTAATTGATTTTATCATCATAATCATACCATAAGGACTGTTGAATTTTAAAATATTAGATTAATTAAAAATGGTGTAACTAGTAGGAGTTTAGAATCACATAAAGTGAAAATTCAAGAAGCTAGAATACAAATTCCCTTGTCAATAACTTATTCTCAAGTATTTTTCCCTAAAGTTGTTGAAAATTTTGACAACTTACAAAAACAAAAATACTCGAACAAACTTAAAATAATGCAGTCACAATTAAGCCATATGAACTAGCATTAAAAAGAACTCAAAGAAAAAGGAGATTTTCTATTTCTAATGATTATATGGTTTATTTAAAAAAGGCAAAAGGTGACTTAGGAATTGATAAAAATCTAGTTATATTTTCACAAGCCATTGAAAATGAAAATTCTATTAAGTGGTTAGAAGCCATGGAATAAGAGTTGAAATTTATGAAAGATAATGAAACCTAAGCTCTTGTTGAATTAGAATGTTGTAAGATAGTCATATATAAATGGACTTTTAAGACCACACATGACTCTAATGAAAATATCAAATGAGACAAAGCCAAACTTATTGCCAAGAGTTACACTCAAAATAACGGTATTGATTATAGTACGACCTTTTCTCTTGTTTCAAAAAAGGATTCATTTGGAATTATTATAGCAATGGTAGCTCATTGTGATTTAACTCCATCAAATGGGTGTTAAAAACATCTTTCTAAATGGGAATTTAGAGAAAGAAACCTGTATGGATCAACATGAGGGCTTTCTAGTTTAAGGAAAGAAACATATGGTGTGTAAACTCAAAAATTCAATATATAAACTTAAGCAAGCCTTTCAACAATGGTATCTGAAGTTTAATAATAGCATTACTTCTTCTGGATATAAAGAAAATATCATTGATCGATGTCTATAACTAAAGATCAGTAGAAGAAAATTTATGTTTCTAGTCGTAGATATTTATGGTATCTTACTTACTACTAATGATATTGGTTTATTGAAGGATACCAATAAGTTTCTCTCCAAAAATTTTGAAATGAAAAATATGGTCGAGGCATCTTATATGATAGGAATTGAACTATTTTGTGACATATCACAATAAATATTAGGACTGTCTCAAAAAGAATATATTAATAACATTGTAGAGAGATAGAAACAGAAAAGTGCTATGTAAATGTTGTTCTAATACAGAAGGGAGATAAATTTACTCTTAAACAATGCCTGAAAATGAATTTGAACACATAGGAACGGAAAAGATTCCTTTTTGATATATTGTTGAGAGTTTAATGCATGCTCAAGCTTACACTAGACCATATATTAGTTTTGTTGTTTAAATGTTAGGAAAATATCAAAGTAATCCTAGAATGGAGCTATAAAGAAAGTATTTAAGACATTTACAAGGAACAACAGATCATATGCTCACTTATGGGATATCTAATCGTCTTGAGATAATTAGCTACTTAAACTCAGACTATGCCAAATATGTTGACACAAGAAATTTAGCAACATAATGTTGTATGTCTGTCGGTAAATTTAGAGATGGCCCTACAACTTACTTTCAGTAAATTCACTGATAGAATATTGTGATTCTGTTGGTAAATTAGTGATGAAATATTCTAAATTTTTCAGTAAATTTACCAACAAAAATACAAAATTTTGTCACTAATTTTACCAACAGATGAATAACTTTTCATCATTAAATTTGCTTACCTACGATTGTTTCTCCGATAACTCTTTCTGTCGATAATTTTCATCACCAAATTTGTTTCTTGACAAAAAATCCTTATTTTTGTTGGTAATTTCCTTCTCTAAAACCTATTTTTCTTGTAATGTTTAAGCCCAACTTGAGACAGAGACAGTAAGAAATTGAAGTGATTAAAATTAGATAATAGAGTTAAGTACATTGGAGACCTAGAAAGGTATTATAAGGAGCTAGGTATTTGACACTAGTTAACACCACCAAAGATGCATCAATTAAATGTTTTAGCTGAGAGGATGAACAGGACAATCATGGAATGGATCAGATGCCTGCTATCACATGAAAAACTTGTTAAGGTGTTCTAGGTAGAAGCTTTTGGTACTGTTATTCATGTTTTGAATAGGTCACCTAGTGTTCCTCTAAATTTTGATGTATCAAAGAGATTGTGGTCAAGAAAGGATGTTCCTTATGATCATTTATGAGTATTTGGATACAAAGCATTTATGCACATTCCAAAAAATGAAAGGTCAAAGTTAAACTCTAAAATAAGACAATGTGCGTTTACTAGTTATGGTTAAGATGAGTTTGGTTACAAGTTTTATTAACCTATTAAGAAGAGGCTTGTTAGAAGCCGAGATGTTGTGTTTGTGAAAGATCAAATAATAGAAGACATCACAAAAGTTGAGAAGACAATTTCAGTGTCTAATGATCTAATTGACACTAAGATAGTATATTCACTTATAGTGCTAGAACAAAATGGAAATGAACAACAACAAGTTGAGCAATAGGATTTGTGGATGCTATTATACAAAAAAAATGAATAGGAGCCCCTAATTCCAGCACTAAAAACTCCTACTGCTTTATAATTGCAAAGAGCGTCTAGAAATAGAAGACCTTCCACTTGATATTCTTCTATGTGTATAAATTAAACTCTCTGGATAACTATGAACCAGAAATTATTCAAGAAGCCATGGAAGATGAGCATTGAAAGGAGTTTATTAAAGCCATACAGGATGAGACAAAGTCCTTGCACGAGAATCATACCTTTAAATTGATAAAATTACCAAAGGGTAAGAGAGCCTTGAAGAATCAGTGGGTGTCCAAAGTAAAGCAGAAAGAGTATAATTCACAATCACGATAGAAAGCTAGACTAGTTGTGAATGGATCCAACCAGGGAAAAGGTATTCATTTTTATGAAATTTTCTCTCCTATTATTAAGATGTCCTCTATTTGCATTGTACTAGCTTTGGAAGCCAACATGGATATAGAGGTTGAGCAGATGAATGTGAAGACTGGAATTTTTTATGGTGATTTAGAAGAGGACAGTTAGAAGGTTTCATAGAAAAGTGTAAAGAAAACTATATAAGCTGAAGAAAAGCTTGTATGGATTGAAGTAAGCACCATGATAATAGTATGAGAAGTTTAAGTCAGTTATGGGAAAACAAAGGTATAAAATGACTTCTACTAACCATTGTGTATTCTTCCATAAATTCTTTGATGGTGATTTTGTCATCATTTTGTTATATGTGGATCATATGTTGATCGGTGGCAATAATGCTTCATAATAAATGAGTTGAAGGAGTAGTTAAGCAAGTATTTTGCAATGAAAGACTTAGGACCATCAAAACAGATCCTTAGAATGAGGATTATACGAGATAGGAAAGTTAAAAAGTTATGGCTATTTCAAGAGAAGCATATTGAGAAAACACTTCAGAGGTTTATCAAGGACCAGGCTAAAGTAGTTAGCTCTCCTTTTTATAATCACTTCAGACTAAGTAGTGAAGAAAGTCCCCCTATTGAGGAAGAGAAGGCAATTACGTAGCGACTTTCGTTTGCTTCAGTAGTCAATAATTCAAAGTATGTTATGTTGTGTACAAGACCAAACATTGCATATACTATTAGCATTGTTAGTAGGTTTCTTTCAAACCTTGCAAGGAATAATGGAATGATGTCAAATGGATATCTGTAGGGTACTTCTAAAATTCATTTGTGATTTGGTGCAAAGTAGCCCATGTTATTTGGACACACTAATGTTGACATAACTGGTAATTTAGGATATTTGGAATTATTTGTAGTGGAAGCAGTTTTGTGACAATTAAGGTTGCAAAAGTGTGTGGCACTTTCTAATATAAAAGCTTAATTCATTGCAGCAACTGCAACATATAAGGAGATGTGGATGAAGTATTTTGTACAAGGCCTTTAGTTCAAGCAAGATCAATATGTTTTATTCTATTTTGTGATAGTTAGAGTGCTATTCACTAAAAAATAATGCTGCTTTCCATTCAAGGTCAAAAGATATTAATTTCAGATATCATTGCATAAGAGATGTGTTTGCACAAAAATTACTACAATTAGAGAAGATCCACATAAATGAAAATAGGTCTAAGATGATGATGAAGTCATTACCATAGGAAAAGCTCGAAACTTGTTAGTTAATTACGAGGATGATAGTACTTCCCACATTGGTGAGAGAGGGAGTTTTAAAAATCGATCTTACTAATGGGAACACTTGATTTTAACTTTTCTTTAAAAAAAAAAGAAAAGTGTATCAAGTAAGATTTGTGCTTAATCTCTAAATACATAAAGGCTATAAATTGGGCATATTTTGGTCATTTATACACATGTAGAAAAAACAAGAAAAAGTGAGAAAGAGAAAATGAGAGCAAAGCCATATATTTGAGTATTATATCAAATATTTGATGATCACAAAATAGTAGGAATTTGTGAGTATTAGCTGAGAAAAATTTTGAGATTTTTTGTAGGTAACTCGGCTTAGGTATTTAGGTCTCTTTTTCTCCATGAGTGCTAAGAATTGTGCCATTGAAAGTTGCCTAGTTGTTTTGCCTCTAATTAAATTTAGAGAGGAATCTATATTGTATTCGTTATTTTTAATAGTAGAAAAATACTAACTTGTACTCATGATTTTTACTCTTCACCTTGAGGGAATTTTCACATAAAAATTTAGTATCTTTGTTTCCAATTTTACTTATTATTTTTCTCTATAATTGACACAAAATGAGAGAATTAAAATTTTGTATTATTTAATTATCCAACAAATTCCTCCCATATAACCCACCACAATAAATTTGTCACTCTTACAGATTCAGCTCATGGAAATCTCCCAGGTGAGGCATTGGGACCTATGAATTCATAAATTTATAAAAATACGATGACTAAATGCACGTGCTTAAAACAACCACCATGAATTCTTAAATTGATAGAAATGCAATGCCTAAATACAGGTGACATGTAACATTCTACAATGTAATTTTGTCTGATATTTGTGCTTCTCCTGAAAATGGAAAGTTGACATCGCACTACTTGGTCATAATGAAAAGCAAAAGTAAGTTGTAGCTAGTTGTACATAAGTTTCTAAAACAAAGACAATTTATTCTATGTAATGGCAATGAAAAACAAAATTAATTTCAAGCTAATTGTTTATAAATTTGTCAAACGAAGACATTGAATTGGTGCTACTTTATTGTAGATTTAACAGCTTGACTAACATTTAAGAGACTACAAAATGAGGCCATTTCTGATACATCTTAGGGGACCATGCCAATCCTATATTGTTCATTAAGGCTAGTCTGGTGTGTTGGCCAACAGCTGCAAAAATTTATTCCTGCTCTTTTTTGCTTCCAGCTTTCAGATTCAAATTTAGACAAATATTATATTAAAATTATTTGGTATAATTTTAGATTACAAAGAAACTAGTTCTCATGAATTTCTCAATTGAAAAGTGATTCTTTTACATTTGATGCATCTCAAAACTATAGATTAGATGAAGTATATGTAGTTGACCTGACTAAATTATGATTATTCTCCTAATAAAAATGAAATAAAATTTGTAAGTTTTGTTTGGTGAGTGTTTTATGTGCTTACGTGGTTTCTTCCAAACTAAGCAAATGTCAGCAATGGTGGTCTTGCTGAGCCATGATTGCTTTGAGTTTACATAGGATCATCTCGGCTCGCAAAGAGAATGACAACGAGAGCGATACCACGTGGCCCAGTATTCTTAGATGTTCCCCAGTTTGATTGTGCTGACGCACAGGTAGGTGAGCATATGCTTGGCTTACACTCGAGAACTAAAAATAGGAAAGGAAGTAGATTTTTAAGTTATAGGTAATTGCAGTACACTTCATTATCATTCATTGCAAGAAAGATTTATGTTTTGCATGTTAATAAACATTAAGTTACTTATGATTTAATATTTTTATGAAAATTTTTATATGGAATTATATAATACTCTCTTATATTTAGTTGATTGCTATGTAAATGAGGGCTTTTTGAAAAGTAATCATGGATTTAAACATAACTTTCTCCCTAGTTATTTGATTGAAATGATTCTAAAGGCATTTAAAAACTAATTTAAATGGTCAACTTTGCAGAGAACACAAAACACAATCGACATTGGACATGAAGCGAAACTGGCATTAGATTTGTACTACACATGACCGATACCAGTTTAAAAGCGTATTAGACATTGGTTCTTATAACAAATATCCCAAAGATATGCAGAATTACAAGTTTAATCACCTTAGGGCTCTTTTATATAATTCTAGCCTATAAATACTTAAATTATGGATCTTTGTAGTGAAGTTTGGAGGCTAGTGACAACATCCTTTGTTAAGGTTTTTGCATCAAAAAGGAAGAGTTGGAGCAAGATATGGATGAGCTTATGATAACTCTTCTAATGCTTTCTTTCCTTTATGTTAAGATTGTTTTAATTTAGTTTTATTTTCATTAAGTTTACTGGTTAAATCCCTAGTTGGGGTTAAGGAAGTAGTTTGTGATGGGTCTTTTGGTTATTAATGCATGATTTAATTATTATTTGGTCGAACCTATTCTCTTTGTTCTTGATTTTGGATTTATGCTTAATTACTATAGATCTAATCATAATGATTGTATGAAGAACTATTAGGTGAAGTATAATATGTGTACTAGGAGAATAAGCACTTTATCGCTTGAGAATGATAGTGTCCTAGATGTTAGTAATAAACAAATAGATTAAATATATTTAATAAATTTGGTTAGGTTGAATTGCACATTGAGAGGTGATAGTTCTTAATTAGATATATTTGTATGCCTTGTTAGAGGCATAAATACTTTAAGTTGATTGTTATTTAAACCTATATAATCAAGTGTACTTGACAAATAGAATTCCACATTAGTGAATCTCAAAGCCTTAATGCTTATCTTGTTGATTTTTCTTTGACATTATCTTATTTTTATTAGTTTAGTTATTTAATTAATATTCTTAAATCTTTTTTATTTTAGTGTTATTGTTTGACTAGGATTAAAAGACATAGTAATATAGTTCCTACGGGATTGATACTCCATATTACTCTAGTATTAATAACTTGGTCTAATTGACTATATTTCGCGTGCAAATATAATGCACCCTTACCAAAGAACCATTTGGTTTCTATTTCATGTTACATATTTAGGATTGGCATTATAATGATGAATTGGATCTGGTATTGCAAATTGCTAATATTTCAAGCCAGGTGAAGATGTTGATCAATCATGAAAAAAGGTTACAATAAGGCATGTTATCATTAGGTACTTTCCTATGCATGAATGAATGTAGAGCAAAACCTTTTACTAGTATGAAGATGTTGATTATATGGCTGCCTATAGAGGAATAGCATAAACAATCCTTACTTTGAAGTGTATCATATTGGATGGAGTAACCAATTAATTATCTTTTAGGAGGAGCAAGGAGCTAGAGTAGGCAAACAAATGGAATTGTTTGGAATCCAACAATGACCATAATTTGAACAACAACTATCATTATAGGCAATGAAATGGAAGAGATGATCCTTCAGTTTATGTCTTCCCTAAATAAAAAATTAGATAGATTAGAAAATTTTGATTCTCATTGAGACCTACTTGAATAGATGTTGCAATCTAATTGTACATCAAGCATAATTTAGAGATTCAAATAAACCAAACAATTAAGGTATTGAGTGAATAGGGTAAAAAAAAACTTCATAGTAATGTAGAGGTGAACTAAAGAGAGTATTAGTCATACCATTTAAGAGTGGAAAAATATTTGGTGTTAAAGGTACTAAAGAGGAGGATATACAAAGCCTTATCTTTAATCGATGTTAATCACGATCTTAATGGTAAATAATATTTAAGTATAAAAAGTGTCGTTGGTCTTCCTCTACAAAATGCATCCATTATTACTAAAGTAGTAGACACCTCAACCTACGTTGACACTAATTCCATACTCGTATAGGTTTGAAAAGGATGAAAAGGAAGATGGATTTGTTCTTTTTAGATAAAGAACAAAAAATGCTTAAGTATCTCTTTCCTAATAAGAAGAAGTTCGAGGAGTTATAGGTGGATAATTTAAGTAAAAAGGCTTATATATCCAATAGGTAGAAGACAAGGAATATCACAACTTAATTATAATAGAATGTGAGGAAGCTATCCTTATATTAAAAAGAAGAGTGGAAGCAAGTCTTAATTATAAATCTAAAATAAAAAGCTTGAATAAGAAGTCCAATTAAAAGGATTCTAAAGAAGCTCTTGTTGGGAGCCAACCCAATGTTCGAACTTTTCTTTCCTTTTATTTTAGTTTATTAATTCTAGTTTCTATGAATATTTTCTTTAATCTTTTTTATAGGCATTTTTTGTATGCTTGATGGAATTTTGGCTCACTAAACTTGGTATAAACTTAAGGGAGTTTTCACTACCTAATTATTTCTCATGATTTTTATGTTATTTTTTTGATATTGAGGATAATTTCATATTTAAGTATGGGGATAAATTCCTGAAATTTTGATTTTCTTTTCTTTTCTTAGATTTTATATCTAAATATTTTTTTAATTTATATCTTAATGTGCTCTTTCTTTTTATTTTTATTATTGTGCATTTAAGAACTCATTAGTTATTTAAAGTGTGTGTGTGTGTGTATTATTTCTGAAGATTAGATGTTTATTAAGCTTATAATAAGTTCAATTTCATAAAGAGATGAGTGTGTGTGTGTATTATTTTTGGAGATTAGATGTTTATTAAGCTTATAATAAGTTCAATTTCATAAAGAGATGATTCGAGTACCTTACTCAAAGTTCAAACACTTGTGTGAATGAGTGATACCTTGTCAAAGAATTTTTAGAATAGATTTATTTAAACTTGAAGAAGGAGGTGGAATGGTATTTATATTATTTTTGTAGATAATATTTAAGTAAATCCTCAAAAGACTATAACTCCTTCACTAGGGACACTTAAGAGTTTAAAGGCTTATGGTATATGGTAAATATCACCGTAAACCTACAAAAGGGGAATTAGTTTTTGTTTTAGTAAGGAATATTTAGTTAACTATGGTTTTTTGTTGTTAATTACCTAAGAACAAACGATGGGCTAAGTTTGGGGAGAATTTTGATAGGTGCTAAGAACAAACGATGGGCTAGGTGTGGGGAGAATTTGATAGGTCTGTATTTTACACATGTTTAGGCACTAAATAGTTGTAATTTAGCACTTCTATGGCATGTTTTTATGTGGAATTATATGATTCTCTCTTATGTTTGGTTCATTGTTGTGTATGTGATGATTTTGAGGAGCAATCACAGATTTAGACATAACTTTCCCGACAGTTGTTTGACTAAGGTGATTATAGAGATATTTGATAGATAACACAGAGGGCTATGATTTTATGAAAGACTGAGACTACAACCAATATTAGATTCCTTACACTAATTCCAAAGATTTCTAGAAAAAGATTGGAATTAGTCTAAAAGTGTAACAAGTATTGATTCTTGTAACAAACATTCCAAAGATATAAAAAACTATAAGTTCAATCAACTTAAAACTCTCACCAATTAGTTTAACAAGATGGGGATGAGAGTTAACATGGCAAAACGACGACCTTCATCATCCATGACAGAATGATGTAGAGCTCTAGGAGCAGATTAAGCTTCCAACTTCCTTCTCCTCCGACTCTTCTCCTTCAGTTAAAACTCTTATTTCTTCCTTTTTACCCTTGTTCCTCAGCAAAATCTCCATCCTCTTTCTCCATCCTCCTTTCTACTCCTTCTATAGCTAGTCCAGGGGTACTGGTGTCTTTTCCTTCACAAATCATTTTCCCGCCCTTTTCTCCTTACCATTTCTAAACCAAAACTTCCTGCTCCATCTTCTGCTTTGCTGCTACCCTAACTAATCTAGTTTTCTTCCTCATAATGATTGACTTCACATCTCCTAACTTTTTTGAATTTCCCCTTTTACCCTTGTGCATTTCACCATCTTCCTCTTCTAAATCTCCCCATACTCTGCCATAAGCCAACATAAACCCAAACATTTATGACTTCCACTACCCTTCATCCTCCTCCTCTATTAAGTCCCCTGTAATCTTAGACCCCTCCTTCCTTACTCCTAACATTTGGAGGAAAGCACCTCCCTCAGTTTCATACTCAAACCCCCCCCCCCCCCACCAAACTACTCACAACAGCTAATGTGGCTCAAAACCACGTGGGAACCCGGAAAACCTAGAAACAGATGGTAGGGAGAGCTCTGGATCTTCTCTTTTCTACAAGCCCTTGGTTGAAATAGATAGAAAAATAATGGTGGCCCCAAGTCCTGACATTTTACAGGAGGTTGCAAAAACATGGGAAGCAGCGATCATAGGCTTCTCCATGGATAAATGCCTGTCTTTTCCTATAATACGAGCATGGGTTCAAAGAAACTGGAAAGGAAGAGGCATACAAAAGATAACATTAATAGAAAAAGACAACATTATTTTTACCTTTAGTGCAAAATTTGAGGCTCAAAAAGTGATAAAAGAAGGACCATGACACATCTCACAGCTTCCATTATTTCTCTAGAATTAGCAGCCTTGTGTGGAATTAGAAAAAAATTAGAGTAAAAAATATACCATTATGGGTGGACATTCATAATATTCCACTAGAATATTAGATCACCAAAGGCCTAAGCTTGTTAGCAAGCTACTTAGGAAAACCAATATGCATGGATGAGAAACTAACGTTAAGGAAACAGGTTCGCTATGCTAGATTATGTGTGAGTGTGGATATTTTAAAAAATATGAAAGATTATATTCCCATTTTAAGGTTAGTAGATGGAAATTCCCTCAACGAGGATAAAGTCATGGTTACTTACCATTGGAAACCATCCCTACAAGTTCAAGGGAAAACATGGAAACCAACAGGGAAAGTTTTGTTATGGGAGATTATAGAGAAATAATAGAGCTAGATGAGAATAAAACAGAAGGGAAACTCCAAATAGATGAACTTGAAATGCAAAAAAGGATACTGAAGGATCAGGGACTAGTTATTCAAGTGGATATAAATCTAGCTTATGAGGCTAAGAGGGACCAAACTGAACATATTTTAAAGGATCAACAACAAATACGAATGGTAACAGGGAATATGGCAACATTACATAATATAGAGGGAGTGGAAGAACATGATACTTGTAATACAAATAAAGGAGAATTGTAGAAGGGTAGTCCTCTTATAATTCAGCATCAAGCAACCACCCAATTACTACAATAGTTAGAATTCATGAATTAGGTGGAAAATCAGAAGGAAAATTTTGAAAAAGTACAAACTAGAAAGAGAAATTGGAGCAATAGGAAAGGCTCAAAAGGTAAAACCAATATTACAAGACCTTTTTAGTTTGGAATGTTAGAGGAATAAACAACCTTTCGAAGATCAGTGCCTTGAAGGACTTTGTCAGGCATGTGAAGCCTAAATTATTTTGTCTATTAGAAACAAAATCAAACTCGAAAATCTGCATAAATTAGGTTATTTTGGAAGTCAATGTAGATAAATCTAATCACCAGTACCATGGTCATTGGAGAATCATTATAGTTTGTAATGAGGATCTTATAGAGGTGGAAATTTTGGAAGCAATTGAGCAATTCATGCATGTAAAAATGACATTCAAAATAGAGCCAACTTCAGTGTTGGTTACCTTTGTCTGTGGTTTCAATATTGAATTTCAAAGAATCGAACTATAGAATCTAATGAGAAGACTAAAAGGATAAGCTCGTAGCCCATGGATTATAAGTGGCAATTTCAATTCCACTATTTATCAATCTGAAGCTGAAGGGAATTGTAATTTGCTCAACTGCAATATAGGTTTGCCTGATTGCACCAAAGATGTGGAAATTTTTGACTTAAAATATGAGGGTCACATATTTACTTGGAGTAACAACCTTTCTGAACAGTAAAGCCATGTTTTTAGACCTAGGGTTTTCTGACCATACCCTAATCAAAGTGGACAACCTCTTTAAAAAGATTTATTTAAAACACCATTTTAGGTTTAACAATTTCCTAACCACTGTAGAAGGATTCCAATAAGCTATGATCAAAGGCTTGGAGTTTGAAGTCACTAATACTAAACAATTTATTTGTTTGCAATAATAAACTAATTAGATTATTAGTTTATTATATATATATATATTAATGCCTAAACATAAGACATAAGACATTAGTTTATTAGAGATTATTTACATTGATTACAATATATATTATTAGAAAAATAGAACATGCTCCAAAGAACCTTTCTTCAAGTTAACAATTTTTTTTTACTATATATGGTTAAACCCTAGAAGATTAACATAAAAGAGGTTTACAATTCTTGTAGTTTCAAAGTTATATATTAGGGAAAAAACTAAAATGGGCTATTTTCTCCTCCTTCTCTCTACATCCGAGCCTTCTATAGTTTTCTTAGCTTTTTCCCTTGATCTTTCTTGCCTCATCATTATTATATACACACTATTCCTTACTGATCATCACTTCCCTTTATGTCTTTGTCCTTATCTTTCTAGTTCAATCAACTCTCTAATCGGTCTAAACTAGGTTCATTTCCATCTAAAGTAACCCATCCTTCTTTTATTTTTCCCACTTTGTCTCAGAATCTAACAGTTTACTGTTAAAGGAAAAATGATATTTGAAGCTCTAATTGTCCTTCCTACTCTAAAAGCAAGTTCTTTGTCACAACTAGTGCATGAAGACTTCCATGCTCTTCCATCTAATTTGCCTAAACCTAGCAACTTCACCCCTGCCAGAAATTAGAGAAGCCTTTTAGAAAAGAGTTGTAGGTGATCCAAAAACCTTTGGCAAGTTGCACTTATACCACAGAACAAGAAGGGAACTGTCTGTCCTCCATCAAAGATATCAATGAAAGGAGCGAGCAAATGGAGAGTTGCCTTGGTAGGTTACTTCTTAGACCGAGGATTGGCTTTTCCAAGTGTCCAACATTGGACTAACCGAAATTAGGAAAGATGGGGATTGGAAAACACAATGATCATTGAAGATGAAATCTTCATTTTTAACTTTTCCTTGGAAGAAATGACACAGAGGATTATGAATTTGGGTCCTTAGCATATACAAGGTAAACCTATTTTTTGAAGGAAGTGGGAAATAAGATTTAGTTTGGATAAATTAGATGAAATTCATTCCTAACTAGGTCATTTTCCACTACATTCCTCTATAATACTAGTCCTCAGAGGGTCTAAGTTATCTTGCTGGCACACCACTTGCTCTGGATGATAATACACTCAAGAGGGTAGGATTTGTAAAATTCTACATTGATGATGTTGTAAAAAAGGAATTTCCTAATACCTTACCAATATTGAAACTCGTGGCAATAGGGAGTTGTTTGAAGACATGGTGAGGTTGTCATATCCATGGAGGCCCCAGTTGAAAGATACCATCAAAGACTAGATTCCTAAAAAAAACTAAAGAAAAAAAGCCAAATATATAGGTGGAGGAAAATATTCAGCAAGAATAAAAGAACTATGATGTTATCATAATCATCAATACTAGTAGTTCTAAGCAGATCTCAATAAAAAAGCACTCTTTGGAGAAGAACTTGACACAAAATTCACTTGTTAAGCAGTCTATAACTAAGGATATTACTTTACCAGAAGAGGAACCTATAAAGAATGAGGTAACTTAACTAGTTTCGACAAAATGTAGTAATAAGGTATTTATGGAGAATCTAACAAATGAAACTAAAAAAGAAGAGCATGATCCTAAGGTAAAGTACCAATTTTAAGAAAGAATGGCATTAGGGACTAGTAATTGTAAATGAAGGAGGAGGAAAATCAAATCCAAAAAAAACTCCTGATGGTGTGCATTATGTGGAATGCTAAAAGACTTAATTTTCCAAATAAACAGCTAGCTCTAAGGGACTTCCTATAGCTACAAAACCTCATTTTGTTGGTCTCATTGAGTCCAAAATAAAGGAAGAGAATTTCCTGAAGGGCCTATAATTCTTGCATGTAGCTTGGAACACTTTAAGTAACCATTCTAAGCACCTAAATGGTGAAGTTATTGTCTCTTTTGATCCTACTCATTTGAACTTATTCACTTAGTTTTACTCTAATTAACTTATTCACTGTGCATTCTTGCTCAATGCTAGTAATAGTCCTTTAACCATTTTTGTGATCTATACTACTAATTGGGAATACCAGAGAGCTAGCTTTTGGACATATTTAAAGAAGATAGAGGCTAGTATAACTATGCCTTGGATGATTGTTGGAGACTTCAATTGTATGCTCCAACACTTCAAATCAAATGATGGTAATTTTACTTCACACTCTGATACAAAATAACTAATTAATCTCACTTCTTCTTTGGGTTTGGTGGATCTTAAATATCATAGAGCATTGTTTACTTGGAGTAACCATCAAAATGGGGAAAGATTCCTGTCAAGGAAGCTTGATAGCTACTTAATAAACAACCAATGCCTAGCAAATTTAGGGGAGAGCTTTGCCACTTTTGAGTCACCACTTTTATAAGATCACACTCCTATCACAATTTACATCCATAGTAAGTCAGTTAGAAGAGATCCCCTTTGAGATTCTTCAATTCATTCCTGAAGCATCTCTAACTTAACTCAATAATTTTTGGAGTTGTGGAGAAATCATGTTATAGTTCTGAAGCTTTTCAATTTATGCAAATGTTGAAAGTAATGTGTCTCCCTACTAAAACTTAATATTGATCCAATGTAAAAAGACAAAAACCTGGCTTTGGAAAATCTTATGGAAGCTCAAAGGGCTTTACCTAACTCACTACAGGATATAGCTATAAAGGAAAGAGAAAATGTCCAACTAAAGAAGTCCTTTGAAACTTTAAAAAATTATGACTCTCAATTAAAGCAAAAATCCATAATACAATGGCTTCATGAAGGGGATAGAAACACCAAATACTTTAATAGTGTTATCTAAGGGAGGAGAAACGAGAACAAAATAGTATCACTCATTGATCCTTGTGGAAATCTAGTTCAAGAACATACTAAACTTAAGGAGCTTGATAGAAATCACTTTTTAGGAATTAATGGTACCTGTTCTAGCACCTCAAAATTTTATGATGGTCTGTTGAGAACTATACAAGGATCTATAGTGCAAACGGGTCATGCAACATTACTAAAAAATGTCACCAATAAAGAAATCAAGATAGTTTTATTCTCCTTTCATCCATAAAAGGCTCTAATGTCAGATTGCTTCAATTCAATATTCTTTCAAAACAAATGGGACCTAATTGGTCCTAGAATTATATAAGTAGTGCAAGAATTCTTCAAGAGTAACAGTTTACTGATTGAACTCAATAAAACCTATCTTTTTTTATTCTAAAAGTCTTTATTCCAATAAGCCTCAATTATTATAGACCTATTACTTCTTGTAATTTTATATAAGAAATTATGTAAAAAAATACTAACAAATAAGTTAAAGCATTCCCTTTTTAAGTGATAAATATAAGTCAAGAAGCATATGTACCTGGAAGAAACATAAGGGACAATATAATGCTAGCCTATGAACTTGTCAGAGATTATAATTCTAGGTTGAATAATAGTTATGCTCTCCAAATTGATTTCACCAAGGCTTTTGACATAATAGGATGGACGTTCTACTTTTATACTCTCTAAGCCTTTAGTTACCTTGACACATGCATCAAATGGGTTCATACCTGCATCATCACTGTATCCTTTGTAGTGATAGTTAATAGGGAGCCATCTGAACTCTTTAAAGCTTCAAGAGGTTTGAGACAAGGAGATTCATTGCTAAAATTCTAGAATTTAGATATCATCGCAGATGTGGAAATCTTAAAATCTCATAACTTCTTTTGCTGATGATCTGCTAATGTAGTGTGTTAATGACCCTTTATCAATTGGAGTTTTGCTACATTCTCTACAAATGCTTAGAAAATTTTAGGATTGACTTTCAATTCAAACGAGAGTTCTACCCATCTTTTTAAACATAATCAGTGGCCTCTATAGATTTGATCTCCATTACAGGTTGAAGATTTTACAGGTGCCCCACACCTATCCTATTTCAACTAACAACTTAAAGGAAATAGAATGCAGGCCCCTAATATATTCTATTGAGAAGAGAATTTCAACATGGAGCGAAAATTTCCTTTCATATGGAGGCATATTGTAGCTAACTATCTTAATCATCAGTAACTTTCACATATATCAATTACTCAGCTTACACTTCCAAAGAGCATCCTTAAGAAAATTGATAGAATCATCAAAGACTTCATATGGAATGGACAAAATAATTCCCATGAAAACCCCCTAAGGTTAAATAAAGTACAATCTACTTGCCTAAGGAATATGGAGGCCTTGGAATCACATTTGCACTAGGGTGGCTAAAACACTAATGGCTAAAAGACTTTGGACAATCTTAGTGGAGAAAGAAAGAGTTTGGGTGAAATGGATCTATATGGTGCACTCAAACAATAAAGCATATGGACCATTTAGGGTAAACCAACTTGATCCTATGCATTTCAGTCAATGAATAAAAAACTCGACTAGTTTGACCGGTTCAACCATAAAATCCTTAAACCGTTTAATATTTCGATTTGTTTTTCAACTTTTTGGTTTAATTTACTTTAATAACTTTTGTTGTTAAAAACTAATCAGTTAATTAATTAATCAGTCAAAATTTGTGAATTATTAAATTCTTATAAACTAGAATCAATCCATTAATTTTTATTTATTAATCTCTTTTTTAAATTAAACTTTAAATACTTTCATATATAAGGACAATTTCTTCCAATTATATTTAAAATTCTTTAATTTTATTTAATATTTAACTATTTTTATGATAGTCTAATACCAGTTGAACCTTTTAAAACTTAAACCTCTTGTTTTACCAGTTTAATTTTTATTCTGGTTTTGAAAACATTGACTTCAACTGATCTTGAATACCAGATAGCTTAAGCAAACTCATGTCAAGCATTTTATTGGAAATAAAAATAATACAAAATTCTTGTATGACAAATTGGCATCCATTGGGACCATTATATCTCACTTTGTACTTCCACAACTTAGGAGGTTTTGTTCCTATCAATACTAAGGTTCAAATGCTTATCCAACATGGTAACTGGAGTTGACCTTTTCATTCATCAAGGAGTTCTTGTATCATTATGGAAAATATCCCAAGTTACTCTAACTTGATTTTATACAATGGGAGCTACAAAAGTTTGAACGATTCTCAATTGATTTATGTAAAAGGCTATTTTTTAGGATCCTTGGATAAGTTCTAATATCACAAATTCATATGGGACTCAAAGATTGCACTGACTCATTCCTTTATACTATGGTTAATAACACTACAGAGGTCAGGAACAAAAGACAAATTGAAATTTCAAGTGCTTGATTTGAAATGTGCATTATTTGAAGACAAATTGGAGACCCTAGACCATTTGTTCTTTAAATTTTCTAACTTTCAACTTGAAGGAGAACAACCAAACATGGATAAACACACTTAGATGGGTACCAGGGTGAAATGTAACTTGAAAGGAGACTACAAGCTACTCAAAGTTGGTTTTGCTGTGTTAGTTCACTATATATGGAGAATGAGGAATCTCAAATTGTTTAGGGGTGATAAAGATATCTTGAATACAACCACTACAAGAAAATTACATAATAGTGGCGGAATGTTTCCGACAGAAAATATTTTGACGCTATTTACCGACGGAAAGTTGTATTCCGTCGGTAAATAAGTAGGTTTAGCGACGAAACCTAAGCTTTCGTCGGTACACATGGAGCGAAAAATTTCGCGCAATATCTCTGATGGAATATAGCAACGACAACACTACCATCGTCGAAAAAAATGGGCGAAAAGTTCGCACAATTTTTTGGCTATGGACACAAACCGACGAAAATGTATATACCGACCGAATTTTGTATCCCGTCGGTAAATACAACCAAGAAAGACGGACATTACCAACGGAAGAGATTTTTCTCCATTGACATGTGGAGAAAAACTATTTACCGACGGAAATCATCTTCCGTCGGTGAATGAATCTTTAAGTTACCGACAGACAGAAACGTACCGTCGGTAAATGTGAACCAAAATAACCTGTGTTACCGAGGGAGTTACTAATTCTGTCGGTGAATTGGTAAACCATACCTAAATCACTGACAGAAGCATAATTCCGTCGGTACACGTCGGTCAACAGCCTTGGAAGAATCCAGATTATCCTAATTTACCGACGGAATTCGCTATCCGTCGATATTTGAGTTATTCTCGCCTAATGATGCCATTTGTTTACCGACGGAATGAAGTATGCCGTCAATAACTGTCGGCAACATCGTCGTTCGTGTGAATGCGGGAAGCCTACTTTACCGACGGAACACTCCATTCCGTCGATAAATTGGCGCCTTTATATCGGGCACTGACCCCCCCTTCTCATTTCTCTTCTCTTCTCCACGCTTTCCCACTCGTTTTCTTGCAGTTTCTAGCCGCTTTTCAGTTGTTGTCTTACATATCGTGCGTTGATTGAGGTAAACTCTCTTATTATTACGTTATTTCTACATAAAAAGCATGCTTTTACTATCAAACATGAATGTTTGGTGATGAAATCTTGTTTGATTTTTGTTAGTGTTTAACATTTAATTGTGAATTTGTTGTATATTTGAATATTGTCATTAATTATGAGTAATTATTATTAATAATAAGTATTAATATAATTAGTTATATTATTAGTAATATTTTGAGTATATATTAATTATCAAT
>JAOSBN010000001.1:5392621-5414005 GCA_027563595.1 Erythroxylum suave
TTAAATATATATTATAAATTAATTTCTATTATAAATATAATTTATATATTTAATCATTAACAAATTAAATGTAACGTCTCATCATCAAATATAATGAAAATATAAATGTAAAAAAAATTAATAAAAAACGTTATCGCTGGACATAACGAATTCCGTCGGTAACTTGTTTTCGTATATACCGACGGACTGTTTTGTCCATCGGTAACATTTAAGCCCATTTACCGACGGTAAATGCATTACCGTCGGTACATTTGCAGATGGAAAGAGAAGTTTCGACGCTAATTTACGGACGGAAAAAAATATGACGGTCGGTAAACTTTCGTTCTATTTTCGGACGGTCACCGGCTTTCCGACACTAATTTTAGTAACGGAAATTTAATTACTGTCGGTAAAGTTAGCTACGGCCGAATTAACGACGTTTTTCCCCTATCGGTATAATCCGTCGGTAATTTATATACCGATGGAATATTTGGTTATTCCGTCGGTATTTTCTATCGCTAAACGACTATTTTCTTGTCGTGAACTTGTTAGAGTATAGGGCGAAACTAAGATTGATTGCTTTTACAAGCTCTTACAAAGACTCCATCACAACAAGGCTAAAAATGAGACTGAATTTATAAAACATGGCTGATATCCTCTAAATTTTCTATAATTATTATAAGTGCAACTAGCGTACTCTCCAACGGCTTAGGGTGGTTGATTTTTAATATTTTGTAATGACTATTATTCTACTAAGAAATTCATTGATTACGTTCCAAAACAATTATTATATTTTCAATTATTTTAAAACATTTTATATTTTAATTATTAAAAATAATTAGTAATATTAAAATATCAAAAATAATTTTATTAAATTTAAATTTAAAATATAATAATTCATGTGATTAGCTATTAATTACGTTTCAAAATTTATTTAATAACGAATGATGTACATATAAGTTAATAAAATGTTATTTTAAATATTGTAAAATAATTTAACTAATATATTTATTTCTTAGAATGAATGAATAAAATTATAATAAAAATTCGAACACTATATCCTGAGATTAGTAAAGCAACGGTATGATATGCACGCGTGAGTTAGAAGCTCGCGTCAAACAATGGATGCCAACACACACATGGGGAACTATTTGTTTTGCTGTTAAGGAAATTCTTTTTAGTACATCGTACAGAAACTGTGCATTCTTCTAGTCAAAGCCAACGAAAATTGTCAACCTGGTGTTGTTGGTTTCTTACACATTGGAACTGACACATCCCTCCGTCTCTCAAGTTTACTGGCAAACCATTGCATATAATTTTACCGTTCAAATTGTATCCATTCCTGAAATACCTGACACTGGACGAACTCTTTGGGTTAGCTTTATCGTGCTGAAATAAAGAGTAGGATTTTGTATCCAAACTTGACTTGATTACACACGGAACATCTGGGGAAGCGAGACAGTGCAGGCACAAGTGTAATGCCTACATGTCCTCGTAACTAAAGTCAAGAATAACAGAAATCAGTAGATTTAACAAAATAACACAGAAGCTTAAATTTCAATCTTTGCATTGGTACTTTGTCATACCCTCTTTGTCTCTCTTTTTTATATATTCATTTTCTTCTCGAAATATTATTTTTCGTCACTACCAGTATTTATAACTCCACATGTAGACAGTTGAGACTTTAAGAAAAACCTAACCCAATACTAGTAGCGTCTTTTTTTAAATCAACTTCGTGCCTTGAAGTTCACGGTTGTCAGAACATAAAAATCAAGGTCCAGAGAATTAGAAGCTATGATGGAGTAGAGAGAATTAGAGTTACAGATCAGTGGGTTGGCGTCATTTTTGAGGTTCAAGAGCTCGGGAAATGATTAGACGTTGAGTTGGGGTTTCTTAGAATGGTAACTATACGCTGGAATTACACAAAAATTTAGATCACAGAAGATGACATCAGTGTACACAAGAAGCACAGAGAATTGGCTAAAAGAGAAAGACACAAGAGTTTCTCAAAATATGAGTTCTAGTTGGGGTAGTAATATCTCACCGTTGAATACCTTTCTAGTATGGGCTCTCGCTTTTTATTCAATTTGTTCTGGGTATTCGTTGGATTCCGGCAACAGCCATGCAACCAACCGAGCTTTTAAGCCAGAAGAAGAGTTACAGAAGCTGAAAATTATTAGAGAACATCTCAAGAAGATTAACAAGCCTGCAGTCAAGACAATTCAGGCATGTAACTGTTCCCAACACCCCGTCCCCCACTCATAGTGCTGTTTTTATTTTCCCTGTTATGATCTCTGTTTTGTGTTTTTTTGTTTTCTGTGTTGTAAAATTTTTTAGCATAATGATTGCTTGTCTGTTGCCAGAGTCCTGATGGTGATCTCATAGACTGTGTTCTTTCCCATCATCAACCAGTTTTTGACCACCCTAGAGTGAGAGGACAGAAACCGTTGGTACTTGAATTCTATCATGTTATTGCAATGGAATTTCTGTGGGAGAGATTTTAAGGTCCATGTTTTCTGGGGAAAAAAACGTTCAAGTTTTAACCATTGTTTGTCCTTTGCATGAATATACAGGAACCACCAGAGAGACCAAAAGGATACAACCCGAAAGGCATGGAAAAAATTTTCCAGTTGTGGAGTATGTCTGGTGAGTCATGTCCAGAAGAGACAATACCAGTCAGAAGAACAACTGAGCAGGATATCTTAAGAGCTAGTTCTTATAGAAGATATGGAAGGAGATTAAGAAGGCATGTTAGAAGAGACACCAGCAGCAATGGCCACGAGGTAGGTGCTGAACAAATGAAATTATAGAGGAATGGATAAGACTCAATTTTAATTTTTTAAGGCAATTCAAATTCATTATATAAGGCAATATTTTACCATATATGGGTTCTTATCATAGTAAAAAAAAAAAGGGCTTTTTATAATTTTTTTTTACTTTAATCTTTTTCTCCAACTAGATCCTTATCATTGAGTTTCCAAAGAACCATTTATCGTCTTATAGTTTATCTTTTTTTTTATATAAATTGTAATAAGGGGAAGTGAATCGAAAAAGATAGATCCCTGTTTGCATTGTACTGTGCCATGGGGAAGGAATACAAGGCCTAGTAGCAATTTCCGATGGAATATTTATTGTCTCCCTCTTTCCAAACTGTTGGGACAGCACGCGGTTGGATTCGTGTTTGGAGATAAATACTATGGTGCAAAAGCTAGCATCAACGTGTGGGCTCCTCAAGTTGCCAATCTAAACGAGTTCTGCTTATCACAGATATGGGTCATTTCTGGTCAATTTGGAAACGATCTTAACACCATCGAAGCTGGTTGGCAGGTACACAATCAACTGCTACTTGAAAATGAATTGAAAAGCTTAATTTCACTTGTGTGCATTATTTTTATGAGTGTTGAGGTTGGCATAAGCCATGCCTAATCGATCGTTAGTAGTAGGGGAAAGTATTAATTCAATTGCAATAGCTGTTACTTGTAAAGAATTTGGGTTACTAATAGATTCGATTTCTACTGGGCAAGTTGCATATGAGTAGTAGTTATCATACTTGAGAAGAGTCATATAACTTTAGTCTGACTTGGACAAGGGATGTCCTGGAAACTAGGAATTTCAATCCTCAACACATTAGAATATACAGCTTTCGCATTTAAAGCATTGGAACAGTTCCAACAACTTATAATTGATTTAATTTAATGCATGCTTCTCTATGAGCAGGTTAGCCCGGAAATGTACGGTGACTTCCATCCAAGGTTCTTTACATACTGGACAGTAAGTAGATTACATAACTTGGCCTATTTCTTACTGCATATCCATCCTAATTGTCCTTCCTCCAACAATTGTAAACTAAACCATGATAATTTAATAACACTTATTATTGACTGCAGAGTGACTCGTATCAGGCAACTGGATGCTACAATTTACTGTGCTCGGGATTTGTACAAACAAGTAATAGAATTGCTATAGGGGCTGCTATCTCTCCAACTTCATCTTATAACGGAGGGCAATTCGATATCAGTCTATTGATTTGGAAGGTAAATAAAAAAAAAAAGCAAATTCGCACAAGTATTTTTCTTTCATTTCTCAAGAGTTTATGAGTTTAGTGGCTATCCAATTGACTATTATTTATGATCACTTAGATTAGTATATACTTGCATTACAATCGAGCATCCAGTGCAATGATTTATTGAGCCCACCAGGACAAACAGAAGAACTTTGCCATAGATCATTTTGCAGTATATGATCTGATTACTACAGCAAATTTCCATCTGAAACACTCCATTTCTCAACTCCAAATCCAATGGTCATTTTTTAAAGTTGCAGCATAATTATCTCCTTGCACCGCACGCTTCCATGTCGCCTTTGGAAAGCTACGTACTTCCAAACATGGGCCAAATGAGCGGGTATTAGTAGCTTCAAATAGTGCCTGAAATTCCCGTATACTTTTCTACTTTACAAGATTCTCTTCTGTTCCAAGTAAAGGTGCTTCCTGAGTCCTGTTGTCAGGAAAATTTAACAAAGAAATGTATTGAAGTTCTTTTTCCCCGGAAATCTTAAGACTTAAAATTCCATATTGACTCTTTTTTTTTTTTTTTTGGGCTTTGTATACTTATTTGCATACACGTGATTGTAATCATTATATCCTACTTTTACACACTAAAGAAACGATACAACAAAGTTACCCCCTTTCATGCAGGATCCAAAGCATGGAAATTGGTGGCTACAATTCGGATCAGGGGTTTTAGTGGGTTACTGGCCATCGTATTTGTTCACTCGTTTAAGGGACTCTGCAACTATGGTGCAATTTGGGGGAGAAATTGTGAACAGAAGCCCCTCAGGGTCGCACACTCCAACACAAATGGGCAGTGGTCATTTTGGTAGAGAAGGGTTTGGAAGAGCTTCATATTTCAGGAACTTGCAAGTTGTTGATTGGGACAATATTTTAATTCCATTATCAAATCTAAGAGTATTCGCTGATCGTCCAAATTGCTATGATATAAAAGGAGGAACGAATAAAGTCTGGGGCAATTATTTTTACTATGGAGGTCCTGGAAGAAACGTTAGATGTCCCTGAGGGAATTATTTGGTATAGGATCCATCAGTTTTTTTTTTTTAAAAAACTTTTGTGGGTGATCATATCGGTTTCTACTCGAGATCATCGAGTTTGGGGTTTATTCTGTCTTTTTTCTTTTTTTCAAATTTTCTTGCCTTCTTTTGGCTTCTTCCTTCACGAACAGGTCATTTATTGATTATGCCTCCTTTGGCCACTTTGTGTAAATGTGGAAAAAATATTGTTGGCAAATATATTACAGCTTGTGAGTTTCTTTCTTTAACTCTTTTCTATGCTTGTGTAAGATTGGCATGAATCGAAGAGGTTGGCAGCTTTGTTCTTGTTTTCATCATTAATTATAAACATATTCGACACATCAATATATCTAAGGGACCACGAGAACGAACAGTAACATGCATTCTCTTAACAGCGTAGTTATCCCTTAATAAATGTCATGGCTATTGAAATCCGCAAGATCATTTCTGCAAGCACCTATATGGATGCAAAATGCGTCAGGCTAAAGTAATATACTAAAATATAATAGAAGGATATCTATATATATGTGTGTGTAGATATTATATATAGAATGTGGACTTATATATAATCTTTCTTGTAAAATAAAAAATAACTTCAACATATAATAGGATGTAATAAAATATAGAGGAGATTTCTAAGAGAAATTAAGACGAAAAATAGAGGAGTGGTGTGAAATTTTCAAACGCTTGAGATCCAAAAAAAATAATAAAATGAATTAACAATACAAAACCCTTTAAGCATAAAGATTTATAGATTATTCAGGACTGAAGCTTCCACTTGGATAGAGTTTCACAAGATTACATAAGGTTGTAATAAAGTTTCAAAGAAATTTGAAAATTAATAAATGCTGATTTTTATTTCCTAAAATATATAATTGTATGGTTAAACCAATTTAATATTTATTATAATTTTATCAAATGATTGCCTTCAGATTTTTGAAATGTTTTTATGAATTGATTGATATAGTAGAAGTTTAAATATTTTTTAATAATAGAATATCCACAACTCTTCATTTAATTGGTCAAAATGTTATTATATTTAAAGGTTAAAAAAATGCATTTTTGATGCAAATATTTTAATTAAAATATAAAAACTGTAATATTTTGTAGTGTTTAAATTAATTTTATAAACTATTTAATTTAAACCTTAAATAAATGAAAATATAGATGAATTAATATTTTTATTTGTTATCTGTTATGTTATTAACGCGACACGAATATATTTTTTAAATATTTATATGAATTATTATGTCACAAAACATATTTAAAAAATTACACGTTTTAATTAAAATTTAAATTGGTTATCTTTAATTTTCATTATATATCATAAACTCAAATTAAAAAATACGATTCCTAATTTAATTTAAATAGTCTAACCTAATACTAATTAATTTAATTTTTATTTTAAAAATATAATTATTTCGGTCACTCCACCAGCTGCGTATGTAATCTATTTTTGTCGGTCATTCGTGCACCGTCAACATCGTCCTCTTCCGTTGGGACCAAAGCCATGACCGACTAGGAAACCTCCCCCGTTCGGGCCCGATGCCTCATCGTTGCACTGTTGCTTTGACTAAAACCTAAGGTGCACTCATGCGTCTGTGTCGAAGGTTCATCGACATTGTGGTGGAGGCTTCAGCCTCCTTTGTAGCTAGTTTTTGAAGAAACATAATGCCAACTTCTCTGCCAGCTGTCAATGATGCTAGTGTCTTTTTTTTTTATATATTATTGTTAAAAGGCCAAAACCACATGATTCAGTAGCAAGGGGTTCACCTAATTTTAACACAATGCAGTTGATTAACAATCTTAACACGTCTTTTTAATATATCATTTCTACTATTAAAAACATATGAATCCGTACATCCAGCCGACCTTCCCTTGCAAATTCCAAATATCATCATTCTCTATTTACTAGAACTTTTTAAATAGTTACACAAGTATAATCACAAGCTCATCATTTCAAGAGCTACTATACTTGGTAACCAATGAAATTCCCTTAAAAATGACACGCTAAGCCAAATTTCAGACAACACCAATCTCAAAGCATTCTGGATCTCCCTTGATGTGATCGTCAGCTTTTTGTTATTATAGGAAAATGAACATGATCAATCGCAGTTGAAGCAAAAAAATAAAATTTTATAATTTTCGATTAGATCCTAATAATTGAATAACTTAAATAATAATATACAAATCGTAAAATAAGAGATTGTATCTAATTTATTTTTCCTGTTGAAATCTTTTGAAAGCTTTTCGATGTGTCAACTATGAGCTGTTCACTTGTCCAGTGTCTAATAATATCCACATAGCAACTTCTTAACTCTTGAGAGGATTTAAGCAAGAGTGTTGGCTCCCTAATTCTTATTCCTATATATGAAAAAAAAAATGTTAGGGTTTTAAAATTTTTATTAAGGGTTAATTACCAAAAAAATTCAAACTTTCGTCAATTTTTTATTCATAGCCCAATCTTTAAAAGGTAGTAACAAAATGCCTAAAATTTTAATTTTTTCAATTCTAACCCGAACTTAAAAAAATAGCAATAAAATGCTCAAACTTTCAATTTTTTTTTTCCAATTTTAGGTTAACGTTAGTGTTTTCGTTAAGTTTGCTGACATAACTTGCCACATGTTTTAGAAACCTTAACCAATAATACACGTCATTTAAAATTAACACAACAAATGAAGATTAATGAAATGATGTCGTTTAATCACATAATTGAAACGACGTTATTGTTTAAAAATGACTTAAATCAGATTATGCAACCTTGACGACCTTGCGTTTTGATTTCAGTTGTTTCCTTCATTTTCAATTTGTTCTCTCAATGCCCTCACCCTTTGATTTTCATATTACATAGCCTTGACACGCTCACACAAAGGTCATCGAAAGAACTAACTAAAAACAAAGAGATTACTGGTGTAGTATACTATAATGCGAGAGTAGTTTGAGGTGCCAGAAGAACAAACAAAAAACAAAGGGTTGAGGACATCAGGAGAACAACAGATAAAGACGGGCTAGAATTAAAGAAAATTGAAAGTTTAAGAATTTTATTGTCAATTTTTGAAGTTTGATCTATAATTGAAAAAAATTGAAAGTTTGGGCATTTTATTACTACTTTTTAAAGTTCAAATTATAATTAAAAAATTGACAAAAGTTTGGGATTTTTTTGGTAATTAACCATTTTATTAAAATTAATATTTTAATTATAATTAAAGTCAAACTCTAGTTATAATTAATTTAACATTAATAAAATCAAACCTCTCACATTTGATCCTTAAAGTTTCTTAAACTTTGTAATTAAGTCCAATTTAATTAAAATTGATTTTTCTTCACAAGCTGCTCTTTGATGTGTAACCCATTAAGTTCTTAATATATTGGCAATGATTACAAATTCTAATTCATTATTAGAATCAGTGAAATTGAAACTCCTTTTAATTTATCTTTAATTTTTCAATTTTCCAATGTATAATTACATATCAAGCTTGACGTCTAGCAAGAAGTTATGACCACCCAAATATAAGAAATGTTAAAGTGGTTTAACTTAACCTGTTCATACATAGTTATAATATACAAATTTAATCATTTTGTCATTCAATGTTCCAGTTGGACAGAGTATAGATATAATATCTATTCTTTTTTGTCCAATTATGTTCATTCTTGGTAATTAATAACTAATTTATAATTGATATTTGAAAACACATTTTCAAAACAATTAACTCTAGCTAAAGAATTCTATAAATTACTACCAATCAAGAATAATAGAATATTCTCTCTAATTACTTTAGAGTGACGAATACTTTATTGACTTGCTCAACTATCTCCATATGACTCATACTAAATCTAAGAACTATCGACTAAATTATCCTAAAATAGTTCATAAGTAGCATTGAAACACAGTAATTCCCACAGAAGATCATACCTTAGTAATCTCAAATCTAATGATTAATTATACAACCATTATTATTAGGAAATCCAAAAATAAATAGGTAATATTACATTTGGGATCGTCGTAGCTGGGTCAGTTCGGTGAACTTATTCTTTAATAAGCATTCACACATTAGTTTAAGTATCTCTATACTTTAATTTATAAGATTATTTACTTTTTTCATAAGAAAAAAACATAATTTGTGTTAGTTTCACTATTTCATCAATATCCTGTCTTGATTAAACTGTTACTAGGAATATTTAGGAATAATACATAAATGTAAATTGAATATCATAATTATGATCTCATCATAATTTCAATTACACAGCAATTATTCTAAGGATTGTACCTTTAGTATTAAAACATCAAATGTAATTAATATATAAAGATAAAGAATGTCTTTATTAATTATTTTGTCACTAAACTATAACCAATCAATTGACTGTAGGGCATAAACTAATAGTTATATCTTGCTAACCTCGAAGACTCTTATGTAAGCTTCTCGAATATGTTCTTGATAAGTAAGTTCATGACTTGTGTGACATTGTTTGAGATTATGATGTCAGGGTGGACCTACTTCAACAACTTGAAAATGTTGATCTTACGTGGCTTTGTGCTCTTCTTCACTCTCTTTTTCTTCTTGTCTCCCACCATAGCAACACCTTCCTTTGGTAGATTCTTGTAGGCCTTCGACTTCTTTTCTACCGGGGCACTCTCAATCTCAACCTTCTATGGTTTTAGGCCCTAAAAAATCATTGAAGCTCTCGATTGAATTGGGTATGGAACCTAAAAATTAAATTAGGAATTTCTTTATAACTTAACCCCAATAAAAAAAGTGTGACTAGTATAGTAAAATGTGATATAGTAAGATTTACACAAATATTAAAATATATTTCATATTAATATTGATGTGATGTACAATACAAAGAGACATAATTTTATGATATTCTGATCTATCAAAAATTTAAATTGAATAGGTTGTAAATATCAAAATTTATTTCGAAAATTTTAAAATATTAGAGTTTAATTCATATTTCTCTGAAAATGTTACGATTACAAATACTCTTTTTATTATGTGTAAAACTATGTAATAAGTTATAATTAAAAAAACTATGTAACAAGTTAAGAGCATCTTCTTCATGTTTGATGCAAAAGATGACGACGACGACGAGGGTGTTATCATCATCATCATAATAATAATAATAACAACAACAATATTTCAAATATTACATATATATATATTATATAATATATATATATATATATATATTGTAATACAATATAAAATTTATATTTAATTTAATAGAGATTGAGGTATTGAAATAAATAGTTTAAACTAAACTAATAGCTAACTTAGACAACTGAGATAAGAAAATGACAAAGCTCCAACTAACAGATGTAATTTTAAAAGAGGTAAGCAATTAGATTGAAGTAAAACGTGTAAAATATGTCTTTATAATTGTTTTATGATAAAATAACAAGACCTTAAATTTTAAAAGAAACCAATTTGAGAATTATATAAAGCGTATTTATTATGTAGATGATTGAACCTATCTGCAAATGCATATAGTTGATTATAGTAAATAATAAATTCTAAAATATTTTAGAACATCGATTCTATAAGGATTATACTACTATTCTTATTCATCTCAGCCAAAGAAAGAAGCCAAATTACATAACTATTGAAAACAAGATAATTATCAAAGAGAAATCAAGAAGACAAACTTTAAGCTTTTAAAGTTCACTTATATGAAATTTTAGTTATCATACAAAATTAATTATCAAAGTTCAAATAAAAATTTAACTAATGTATCTATACTCTCTTCCAGGGTACATATATATTCAACTAAGTAGTTACCACATCCTAATATGCAATTCAACCTAATTAAACTAATTAAAAATAGCTAATTTGTTTAGTTATCACAATAGTCCAAGAAATACCTTTCCATAAATTTAAGATGTTTATTCTCTTATCATGCATATTATACTCCAACTTCAAGTCCTTAATGTAATTCCTAAGATTGAATTTATAAAGGTTAACTAATCTAATAATTAATGTCAAACATAATAAATTTAAATGGATGATAATTCATCATATGTTAATAATTAAAATATCTATCACGAACTTCATCCCTAGCTCTAATTAGGGACTTAGTTATACAATATAATGAAAGAAAAATAAAACAAACTGATTTTAACATAAAATAAATAAGAGAGAGAAAGAACTAGAAAGTTGTCATGATTTTTCTCTAATCTTCTACAATTTCTCTTTTGATGCTAACCAAAACTATGAACAAATGAAAATGGGTTGCCAAAAGCCTGTCACTAGCTTTGGAAAAGGGTGTCAAAAGCTTTAACATGGATCCATTCCTAAAGAATTTTAAAATTGCCTTAGTCACCATAGTTTTGGTCTACCTCCAAGTTTAATGAAAAAGTGGGCATTGTAGCCATATGGGCTAAAAGAATTTTGAAGATGTAAGGAGAATAGAGCCTTCTCCAATCTCAAAAGGTTTAATCAAAACCTCGGATAGTTGAGGAGGTATTTGGCTATTAATGATGTTTTTTTACCTGATCTGCTCGAATAAGCTCTTTATTTAGTACCAAATACTATTGAGAGGTAATTATAGGCCTTTTTATGTAGTCCCTCTTTAAGAGTATTTTTTTCATGTCCATCCACCAAGGAAGTGATTCTATTTTTATTATTTCTTTCTATATGGAAAAACTTGGTGTTTTGGTCTCCATCCATTGGTTAAATTACCCTCGATCTTTTTCTCAGTAATTAATTACGGATTCCTAGCATGTTGGTATATTGGTCCAATGCCTTGGCTTTTGTTTCCCTCAGGATCTCATCTTGAAGTGCCTTGTCTAATTCGTCCTAAATTCCTTCCAGGTTCTTCTTAGCCTTCATAGTTGCATCTCTAGTGCTAGAAACAATTACTTTTTTTAGCTACTTTATTTTCATTTTTATCAGCTATAGTTTTCTCATACATATGAGCACCTTATTGCTCGATATGCAAGAATTGGTTCCTTTGCTAATATCTAATCCAAACCCTTCAATATCAATTACATAGTTATTAAATTTGAAGGGAAATCTTCTTTCCTACTTGTTGAACATGTTTTGGATAAATATTGGTGTATGATATAATAAAATGTGACTATTGAAGGTGACTTGCCCTTTGGAAACCTCTACATCCATAACTCATAACCATGGTCTTATCCAACTACTTTCTAATCATTCATTTCCCCTTCTATTTATTTAACCAAGTAAAAAGCTATCCCTTCATTTTAAGGTTTGTGAATTATATATAATCAGTACATTTCTCAAATCAACAAAGTGATTTCTAAGGCATACTGCATTTCCTTCATCTTCTCTTAAGTTTAATATCCAATTGAAATCAACTGCTACTAATCATAACTCCTTCATGATATCCCACAAACTTCCTAGGTTATTTCAAAAAGGGGTTCTTTAGAATTTGTGGTTGAATGCATACACAATTGTTACTTGATAACTTCATTTGAGGGTTTTCATATTGAATTTTAGATGGATATTTTTTTTCTCTATAAAGACATGTTTAGTCTCCACTTCATTAAGGTAAAAAACCACCAAAATTATGCCTTATAATGGATAATTTGTAAGGTAGTTCCAATCCTTCCTAAAAAGGATAGTCTTCTGTAATTATTTGCCTTTATTTTAGATTTTAGGAGTTCAATCAAAACAGGTTTGACTTCCTTGATTGATTAGCCACCATTTATTGTTTAATTAGGTTGTTAAGCCCTCTTGTACTCCAAACTGATATTAACATTAAGGTAAAGGGGTTGGCTATTTTTTCTTTTTCTTAGAAATTCTTATCCCTTTGGAAATGTGTTTTAGCCTTAAATTCTTCTTCAATTTTCTCTTCATATGAGGACTTATGTGGTTTACCTTCATCAATGTTAGTTTCCTACTTCAAAGGAGATTTTTTGGGTTCTTTTAGGAGAGCTAAGCTCCTTCCTTTGATCAATAAGGTTGGATTCCTTACCTTCATCAGCTACAGCTTTTGAACTCTCCTTAATTGGTTCTACTTCTCCCCTTATAGACTTATTATCGTATATGTTATCATTTTAACTAGTTTTATTTATTTCATTACCATTTTGCACCATATTGTGACTAGTGTCAACTTCATTATTATAATCCAAAAGTACCAATTCATTGAATTTGCCTATCTTGAATCTTCTTCTTGTTGGCTTCCATTTTTACTTAGGTTTGAAAATTTTAGAGCTCCAATTATAGGTGAATATCATTTGATCTTAAAAAGGTTTCCATCTTCATCCAATATTAGAATATGGATTATTTCAGGTAGCTCCTTAGTAGTTTCCACTAAAATTCATATTCTTGAATATCTAACCCCTTTTAGGGTTGCTGTTGGTTCATTAACACAAAGAGGGTTCCCAATATAGCTTCCTAGTTGACCAAACCCCTATAACAGTGATTGGGAATTAAAGAAATAAGGCCTAGTCTCTACTAACTTATAAGCTAAAGTTGGAGAACTAAATCTACATAAGAAAATATTATTATTGTTTAATAAGATCTTATGGAATCCTTGGATTTTCTACTATTCCATAGCGTAAAGCTTTACAGCTCAGAAGGAAGTTCTCTTGTCTATGAAGAATCCCATAGACAAGTGAACTTTGGAAATGTGTTTTAGTAAAAGGGTTGGCTATTTTTTCTTTTTCTTAGAAATTCTTGTCCCTTTGGAAATGTGTTTTAGCCTTAATTTCTTCATCAATTTATCAATTTTCTCTTCATATGAGGACTTGTGTGGTTTACCTTCATCAATGTTAGTTTCCTACTTAAAGGAGATTTTTTTGGTTCTTTTAGGAGAGCTAAGCTCCTTCCTTTGATCAATAAGGTTGGATTCCTTACCTTGGTCAGCTATAGCTTTTGAACTCTCCTTAATTGGTTCTATTTCTCCCCTTATAGACTCATTATCGTATATATTATCATTTTAAGTGGTTTTATTTATTTCATTACCATTTTGCACCATATTGTGACTAGTGTCAACTTCAATATTATAATCCAAAAGTATCAATTCATTGAATTTGCCTATCTTGAATCTTCTTCTTGTTGGCTTCCATTTTTACTTAGATTTAAAAATTTTAGAGCTCCAATTGTAGGTGAATATCGTCTGATCTTAAAAAGGTTTCCATCTTCATCTAATATTAGAATATGGATTATTTCAGGTAGCTCCTTAGCAGTTTCCACTAAAATTCATATTCTTGAATATCTAACCCCTTTAGGTTTGTTGTTGGTTCATTAATACAGAGAGAGTTCCTAATATAGCTTCCTAGTTAACCAAACCCCTATAACAGTGACTAGGAATTAAAGAAATAAGACCTAGTCTCTTGCTCTAAAGAAGATTTACCTATAGACACGATTGACATATCTCCAAATATCTTAAATATATAAACAAAAAATCATGATAATGAAGATGATTCAGACTTTGATTACACTGATTGGGATTGGATGGATATTGATCAACAATTTGGTATAGAAAGTCCTTATTTATTTTTCTTTCTCTATTAAAAAATATTTGTTATTATATGTTTAAATATACTTTACTAATTTAATTATTTATACATGGTTTTTAGCAACAATATTATTTATTTTTATAGGTCTTCATAATGAAAAAAAAGGGAACAAGCAAACATGTGCGATCAAATTTGTTACACCAGGTTCTATGGCTAATTTTTTGAGAAAATAGCAACAACAAACTCATACTTATGATATAAAAGATTCATATGATTCGTCACATAAAGAGGAAGAGCATTCAAAGGATAGTGAAGAGCAACGTTAATTCATTAAAGAAAAGGCACATGTTTTCTCATTTGCTTTAGTAATATGTATGTGATTATTCTACTATTAAATTTGGTTTGCATATAGTTGCCATAGTAACAGTCTTTTTGGTCCTCTTTGTAATGTAAATGAAATTTTTTGATATTGATATAGTTTAAAAGAGCGTTAAATTTATTTTTTCTTTCTATTGGTTTTAATTTTCACAAATTTTAATGGAACGGAAGGACCAATCATTTAAGAAGAATGGTAGATCATAACCTTTATATCCTTCAGGTGGTGTTACTAACCTCTTAAGGTGGAAAAAACAAAAGAAACTTATTAGTGAACAACCGCAAGTGGAACAAGTAAATGGATGGGATGAAATATATGGAAATATAGTAGAAGGTGAAGTAGGGAAATGATTGTTCAAAAAGAGTTTACTCTTTAAAAGCGGCAAGAACTAATACCTAAAATTATAGAACAACAATCTATGCGACGTGATTATTTAGTAGAAGAAAATGGATATGACATTAGCATGGACATGGCAAAAATTGCTATTGCTCAATGCAAAGGTAATCATATATTATACTATTATTTAAATAAATTCTCTTTCTTATACTAACATAAAATTATTATTTTGGATATAGAATTTGTAAAGAAAAAAGGGAAGGTCCAATTTTGCTTAAGCAGGTTCATGAAAGATCTTGGAATAATGCAAACCAACTTTTTTCAATGCTCTTAATCAGGCAGTTGGTCTTGATGAAAATATGCTGACTGAATTCAAACATTTCTTAGGTAATGTGGCTTGTAAATAAAATCTTACACCTTCATACCATGTTAATTGGCATAAGATTCCTAAAGAACCTATTTAGGAATATGTTAATGTAAGAAATCATTATCTTATTATTCCTTTCAATTTTGGATTGTGAATTTTAAATGACCATATATTAAATTGCATAAGAGATATATTTTTCCATTAGAAGGTAAAGAATGGACTTTGAAAACTTTTGGAGATGCATGGAGAAGTTGTAAGTCTAAAGTGAAGCAAAAGCATTTAAATAGTATCCTATAGATGTAGAAAGAATGGCCAATCGTCCTAATTACATAAGTAAAGAAGTCTTTGAGGAGCTCATTTCTTATTGGAACCACCCAAATGTGAAGGTGTGATAATTATTAATACTTTTACAAATTAGTTACATGATATCTAATTAATATAATGCTTTAATGTGTCGGAAATTGCTAAAACAAATAATCAAAATATAAAATAACAAACTTAAATCCACACAGCTTGTTCTAAGAGCTTTGCAAGTATTTATATTAAGTTGGTAAGTTCTTCAATGAGATATAATCTATCAAGAAACTATTTAAATTTTCTAAATTATTTCTAATTATAATTTAGAAAAATTTTACATGGATAGAAAAATGAAAGAAAGGATAAAACTTCACTCTCTAAAGTTGAAAAATATCTTATAACTTATAAAAGATGTTAGGAGCTATTAGGACTTGGACAGAGTAAGGTCGCAGCTACAGCAAAAGTAAAATATTGAAGATAAAATAGACACATAGATTTTACGTAGAAAACCACTAAATCAGGGTAAAAACTACGGGCAAGGATAGAAGAATTTTACTACTGAAAAAATTGGAGAATTACAAGGAGAAAAACTAGACCCACAAAAATATACAGAATGTCGTTTTATAGACAGGAGCGCCTTATGTGAATGGCTGACAAAATGGTCAACCATTTTGTCCTTACTAGGCATGGTAGGCACCAACCAGCCATAATTGTTGACAATTGTCCCACTTGAAGATTTGATTGAGAGTCAATCAGATCTTCACACTATTCTTTCTACCTTCCCACTTCAAGTTGTTTACATCTCTGTCAGGCTACACGAGGATCAACACCATATAAACTTGTCACCATTAATTGCTTTAGTCATAAAATCTACCAGGTTATCTATTGCATGAATTTTCTGCATGTCCATCATTCCATCCTGCACTTTCTCGCAAACGAATTGACATTGAACTCGAATGTGTTTTGTATTTGAATGAAATGTTGGATTCCTTTCAAGATGCAAAGCACTTTGGTTATTACAAAACAAAGTAATGTTCTCTTGTTTGCATTTGAATTCTTCCAACATTAATTTCAACTACGATACTTCTTTACTAGCTTGTATAGCTGCTACATATTCTACTTCTGTTGTTGACATAGCCACAATTGACTACAGTTTTGAAACCCACTCTAGCTAGTATAAATGCATATCCTGTAGTGGATTTACTTTTATCAAGATCACCCGCATAATCAGCATCAACATATCCTCTTAAACATAATGCAACATTCAAGGTTCTCTTGATATATCTGAGAATCCTCTTCACATTATTCTAATGCTTTCGACCTAGATTCGCCATGTATCGACTAACTACTCCCACTGCCTGTGCAATGTCTGGTCTTGTACAAATCATAACGAACATTAAGCTTCCCACTGCAAATGCATACGGTAGTGAAACATCTCCATCCTCTCTTCTTCATTGCTAGGACTCATACTTGAAGATAACTTGAAATTAACAAGAAGAGGGGTATAAATTGACTTACAATCTTGCATGTTGAACCGTCGCAAGATCTTCTTCAAATAATTCTTCTAAGAAAGCCAAATATTCCTACTATTTCTATTTTGGTGAATTTGCATCCCTAAAATCTTGTTTGCTGGTCCTAAGTCCTTCATTTCAAATTCCCTAGTTAATTGTGCCTTTAATTCTTTGACATAATTATTGTTGGGGGCTGCTACCAACATGTCGTCTACATACAACAACAAGACTATAAAATCATATTTCTCAAACCTCTTGAAATATACACAAGGGTCTGCATTCAGTTTGTTGTATCCAAGGCTCATGATGAAGGAATCAAATCTCTTATACCAACACCTCAGCACCTACTTTAAACCATACAGAGATTTGTTCAACCTGCAAACCAAGTTCTCTTTGCCTTTTTCTTCAAAACCTTTGTGATAGAGCATGTAAATTTCTTCTTCAAGATCTCCATGAAGAAATGCAGTTTTCACATCTAACTGCTCTAGATACAAATCAAATGTAGCATATATCGCTAGGACTACTCGAATTGTAGTGAGTCAAACCATAGGAGAAAATATTTCATTGAAGTCACTTCCTTCCTTCTCAGTATATCCTTTTACCGCCAATTTCGCCCGATATCGCTCTACTTGATCGTTACCACTTCACTTGATCTTATAAACCAATTTATTACTAATAGGATTTCTTCCTAGTCGTAGTGATACCAGCTCCCATGTCTTATTCTTATGTAGAGCTTCAATTTCTTCCTGCATTACTGTCATCCACTAAGATACATCTGAAATATTCATTTCTTCTTGAAGAGTTGATGGTTATCTTTCCTCAATTAAAAGGCAGTATGCAATCTTGCTCTCCATAATATAATCTAAATGCCAGCTCGGTGCTCTTCTTATGTAAGTTGATCTCTAAGTATCTGAAACATCATATTCGATTGGTTCTTGATCCTAGTGTTTTGGTGTAGCTTTAGAAGAATTATTTTGATCAAATTCCCTTTCCACCTTTACTGTTGTAGTCTCTGAATTCTCTTTTGAAGTGTTAACATCTTTTATTTGCTCTTGATCATTATCTTCCAAGAAAAAAACAACTCTGCTGATAACAATCTTGTGGGCAGTGGAATCCTATAGACGAAACCCCTTTACTCTTTCAGCATCTCTTAAAAAAAATACATCAACTAGATTTTGGATCCAACTTCGTAGTTTCTTAGGCATTAAACATCACATAGGCAGGACTTTCAACTATATGGAGGTTAGAAAAATCCACTGGTTTACTAGTCCACATCTCCATCAGTGTTTGTAACTCAATTGTAGTTGATGGAGCTTGATTCACCACATAAAGGCAGTATTGAGTGCTTTTGCCCTAAATTTATTATCCAAGCTTGCAGTTCTTAACATCGCTCTTGTTCTTTCCAATAGAGTTTTATTCATCCATTCTACTACTCCATTTTGTTGAGGAGTGTATGTCGTTATGAACTGCCTTTTGATGCCTTCTTACTTGCAGAATTCATCAAATTCTTTACTAGTATATTCGCCTCTATTATTTGAGCACAAATACTTGATCTTCTTACCAGATTTGAGTTTCCACCCATGCTTTGTAAAATTTGAAAGTTGGAAACACATCTTCCTTCCTCTTGATAATAAACATCCAACATCTCCTCAAATAATCATCATTGAATTAAAAAAAAAAGAAATATGCTCCTCCTAAAGATGTAACTGGTGCTTGCCATACATCAAAGTGAATCAATTCTAGAATTTCTTTGCTTTTAAACTTTGTTGTGTGTTGAATTTCAATCGATGTTGCTTACTCACAATGCAATGCTCATAGAAGGGTAGTGATACTTGGAAATAGATTCTTCTCTGCAAGTATCTTCATTCCTTGTTCTGACATATGTCCAAGCTTTTTATGCCACATCATTACAAATTTTTCATCTGGACTAGTCACTGCAACAGATGCCTCTCCTTCTTGCAAAGTTACTCCCTTTAGCATGTACATATTTGAAATAATCTTCTCTATTTTCATAAATGTCAGTGCTCTTTTAATTAATTTCATGATTTTGTTTTAAATCTCAAATCTAAAACCAAGATCATCTAGTTATGCTACCAATAACAAATTCTTCTTCAGGCCCTCCACATTTTACACTTTTTTAATAGTCTGAGTTGTCCCATCATACATCTTTAACTTGATGGTGTTGATACCAATGATCTTCAGAGCTTGATCATTACAGCTGTATACAGCTCCCCCAGAGACAGATTCATACTGATGGAATCATTCTCTTCGAGAGGTCATAAGAAAAGTAGATGCTAAACCAAATAGCTAGGCTTCAGCAAATCTTCTCTTTCCTCCAATAGTTGTTACTACTTCACACAAACCATTCCGCTTCCATCATCTAAAGTGCTTAAAACATTTCCTTGAGAAACCAAATTTTTCTTGTTTAGATTCCAACAATCCTTTTGCAGGTGACCTTTCTTGCCACAATTGTAGCATTTATAGTTCTTCTTACTCCTAGATTTTGATCCACTATGATTGTAACTCCCACTTAGACCATGTTCCATTAATCTACCTCTTATTACCACTAAGGCCTCCGCTTGTTGCAAACTTGCTAACCTGTCTTCCTTACTCTTGCGTTAACTCTCTTCTTCCAAAATAGCAACTACAATGTCATCAAAGACTAAAGTATCTGTATTGGCTGTTAAATTTACGACTAGTTGATCATATGAATATAGTAGACTTTAAAGTAGAAGTTCCGCACGTTCACTTATTTCTATTGTGTACCCCCATAATGTGAGTTATGAAAATAGAGTATTCAAAGTGTTTAAGTGCTCCGTCACCAAAGTGGATTCCATCATACATAAAGTGTACAGTTTCCTCTTTAGAAAAATTTTGTTGTGTAATAATTTGGCCTCATATAATTTTGTGAGGTGATCCCATATTTCTTTCGCAATCTTCTTTACCTCTATGCTAGATAATACTCCATCAGCTAAAGCTAAGTGAAGATTAGCTGCAGAATGCCCATCCATCTCATTCCACTTTTCATCTATGACTACAGCTGGCCATTTGCTAATGGCCGCAAAACAATTATCTTTCCTCAATAATGCCTTTATCTTTAGCTTCCACAACAAAAAATTACTCTCGTTGAATTTTTCAATGTCGTACTTTACCGCAATTACTTCTATCACAACCGCTTTATGAATAGTGCGTTTGACAAAGTGAATAATATTCTAACTTATTTTTTGAAGTAGAGGATCTACTCTTGGTGGCAATCACAGAGCATACAATAAGTGGATATACACACCCAAGGCTGGCTCTGATACCACTTGTTAGGAACAATTAATACTTGGACAAAGTAAGCTCACACTAAAGTGAAACTAAAATATTGAAGATAAAATAGACACGTAGATTTTAAGTGAAAAACACGTAAATCAGGGTAAAAAACCACGGGTAAGGATAGAAAAATTTTGCCACTGAAAAATTTGAGAGTTATAGGGAGAAAAACTAGAACCACAAAAATATATATAATATTTTTGTCTCTCTTTTTTTTTCCTCTCTCTCTCACCTCACATCTCTCTTTTTCTGCTTGTATGTTTCTTCATGCTACTCCTACCTTTTTATAGGTAGGATTGTCTTATGTGAATGGATGACAAAATGGTCAACCATTTTGTCCTTACTAGGCATGGTAGGCACCGAATTTAGTGCCCACTAGCCACAATTGTTGACAAAAGAAAGCCTGGAAAAGTGTACAAGCAATCTATTAAAGCTATAAGGGAGAAAATTGTGAGTAATGTTTATCTTGTAATAATTTTCTATATTGTTGCTAGTTTTGATAAGAAGCTCAAATTTATTACTTATTACATGTGTTTCTAATTTCATTTCATTTTTTATTTTTGATTTGTTCTTCTTATCAAAATGAGTTATTTCTAATATAACAAGAATTATAGCACTACAAGAAAATCATCAAATAGCGGCGGAAAATTTCCGACGGAAGGACTTCCGTCGGAAAATAGCGACCGAATTT
>JAOSBN010000001.1:5416567-5445980 GCA_027563595.1 Erythroxylum suave
TAGAGATAGGAGTCAAAAAGTACAGCAAAAGTCATGAAAATGTCACCAATTTATGTAATAAACTTGGGCTTAATCAATCCTAAAGACGGTAATTTAAGGCATCCTACTGATGCCCAAGCTTAGAAAGACTTTAACTCATCGTATCCTCATTTTGCATGACATCCTCGTAATGTCATATTGGCTATTGGTAGTGATAGATTTAATCCTTTTCACACAATCAATGTTTCATGTAGTACTTGACCAATAATTTTAGTAAACTATAATTTAGCACTATGGAGATGTCTAAACTTAGAAATTTTGATATTATCTTTAATTGTACCTTGCTCGACTTCTCCTGGAAGGGATATTGATGTTTCTTACAACCACTAATTAAAGAGCTGACAAAGTTGTGGGATTTTGGAATAGAGACCTATGATGCTTAAACTAATGAATCATTTAAGATCCGTGTAGCTTTGTTATGTATAATTAGTGACTTTCCAAGTTATGCAATGTTTTCTAGATGGAGTATAAATGGAAAGTTAGCATGCCTTTATTGTCATTATGAAACTTGCTCTCAATATTTAAAGCATGGTAGAAAAACTTGTTATCTCAATCATCGAAGATTTTTGGATAGAAATCATCCTTAGAGGCATAAGAGGAGATCATTTATTGTGATATAGAGTTGGGAGAACCACAATGTATGTGAGCTTATTATTGGGTATCATAATGTGTTTGGGAAGGAAAATAAACAAAAACACCAAGTGATAATACTTAGAGGAAGAGGTCTATAGTTTTTGAATTACGTAATTGGAAGCATAATGAGTGCCAACATCATCTTATTATGATGCATAATGATAAAAATGTATGTAATAATATTTTAGGAACTTTGTTAGAGATTTTGGTAAATTCAAAAGATCATCTTAATAGAAGGTTTGATTTGGAAGAAATGAGAATTAAAAAAGATTTATAGCTAATCAAAGTAGATGACTCTCATGTGTCACTAGCCAAGACTTGCTTTTCCATAACCCAGAGGAGAAAGAAAAATTTTGTTAAGTTTTAAAGAATGTGAAACTACTAGAAGGATTTAAAGCACAAGGATGCTTAGTTAAAAAATGTGTAAATTTTTGCTGTATTTATATGCGTCATGAGGTGAGAAAAAAAATATAATAAGCATATGGAACACAATAAGAATATAAATCTTGTTGACAAATCTTCTTCATTTTCTCCAAAAGTTGGGCATCCTATTGGAAGGAAAGGGTAAAGGAAAGTCATAACTGTTAATTTAGACTTAAAATACATTACATCAAGCTCATTGATACATTTATTTAATTCAAATTGCAAAGATGTTGAAAAGTACATTGGTAAGGTTCACATACATTATTTATCCATCTTAAGATCAAAATCTTTCCATCATATTAATTGACATATATCATTCTTGTTAGGAAGGATAAAAAATTAAAAGAGATAGGTAGCAAACAAAGTTGATAGGCGAGGGCACAAGATCATTCCAGTAAGTTTCCTCAATGGTTTCAAGATAAGGTGATATTTTGTAATGATAACCTAAGTGATATTTCTTGGTTGCCAAAAGGCCATAACAATATGGCAATGAAATATTAAGGTTATGTTATTAATGGATACAAGTTTATGAATAGAAAATGGGATGCGAGGTGTAAGATTCAAAATAGTGGAATCTCTTTGACAACATTAACTTCAAGTTGAGAAAATTCTAGGGATCAAAATCTAACACTTGGAAATGTGACTTAATATGGAACAATAGAGGAAATTATTAAAGAAAAATATTGGGGATATGTTCAAATGTTGTTGTTATCAAGAAAAGAAAGATGGTTATGGGCTTACTAAGGCAAACTTTGAAAAGTTATGATATATAGATGATCCTTTTGTATTAGGGAGCCAAGTTGATCAAGTGTTTTATGTAGTTGATTGTATTAAAGAAGGTTGTCATTATATGGAGAAGAAGGTACCTAAGTATCTATTTGATGTACCTTTAGATGATAATGAAAATATTGAAGAAACATATTGGGCAAAACCAAATGACTATGTTAGTAATTTTTTTGAAATAATAAACAAAAAAAGGCGAAGTAAAGGAAGTAGGGCATGATATATATGAAAATGTAGCAAATGAAGAAGTAAGGGAGGGGATTGTTCAAAAAGAGTATGTTTTTCTAAGTGGGAAGAATTAATAACTAAAATGATGGAATAACAATCTGAATCACATGAAGATGTAATAGAAGATAATGGATATGATATAAGCATGGTTATGGAAGACATTGCTACTGCTCAATGCAAAGGTATATTATACTATTTTGAAAATAATCTGTCTTCTATATACTAACATTAATAATTATTTTGAATATAAAATTTCTGAAGATGATGGGGAGAGGTCCAAATTTGCTTAAGGAAGTTCATGTAAGATTGATGGAATAATGCAAACCAAGTTTTTTCAATGCTCTTAATCAAGCGATTGATCCTGATGAGAAGACATTGACTAAATTCATAATTTTATTGGGCATTATGGCTCATAAACAAAATCTTGTACCTCTAAACCATGTTAATTGGTGATAAGTGTAAGTTGCATCGTATTTTTAGGCATAGTTTGATATATGTTTAGCCATTATTTCAATCATTTAATAAGTGTTTAGGTTAGAATTGTGTTAGTTTGTTAATTATTTATGTTTTTAGTGTTTTATAGGTTAGGACAATCTTTGAGCTTAAATATTATGTTTTTGAGGTAACTTGATGTGTTTGTTAGCTTTTAATGTCAACATCGAAGAATAGAGGAGTTTTGGAGACATTTTGGCCGAAACAACGTAACAGATTTCTCACAGACACTCACGAATGTCAAGTTTTGAGGTATTTTTTGGACCATTTGGACCCCAAAATAACCTTAAGGTTAATCAAAACACAAGAGGATATAAAGAGAAAAAAAAGAGGTAGAGAAATGAGTCTTTTGCATCAACCACCTTGAGAAACCCTAAATAAAAACCATTGAGAGATAGATGAAGAGAAGAAGGAAGAGAGAAGAGTAGGAGAAGCGAACTCGAAGTACTTCCTGTATTAGGAGGTTTCTCAACGTTGCTGCCTCCAATCATCCATTTTAGATTGTATTTTCTTTTCAGTTTTATTATTGTATAGAATTGGATTGAAAAGTTGATGACAGGACTAGAATGTTGAGGATGTTCTAAACTCACCTTTGAAATTTTGTTCTTAAATTAATGTGAAATTGATTGTTTATGTGTTAATTGGATATTATTGTGGTTTGATTTTCCTATTGCATAATTCGATAATAAACAGAGAGGTTGAATTGAATGATGATTAAATTGTACTAATGAGAGCTATGTGATTTAATAGAAACTAAAATTAAATTAGATCGATAATTTGTGCGGAAAGAGATCATGTATAGGTTTGCGATAGTTTAGTAAAGAACTTCAAAACTAATTAGGGTTTTGGATAGGTTGTGAATTGAGAGATTGAAACATCCATAATTTGATTAGGGTTAATGGTTATAACTCGCGAGAGAGTAATAAACCATAGGATAGTCTAGAACCAACAAGCCAATAATTCATAATCAGTTTGGTTAGCATTAAGGATAGGTAAATTCCCTTTTCTCTCTATTGGTAATTTTTTTCGGTTATTCTTGGGTATGTTGCAATTGCTTAATAATTAGTATTTTTGTGTTTGATTCTTAATTTGATTGATTGAATTAAATTCTCGTATTAGTATCTTTACATCTTGATTTTCTATTATTTGTTTCTGGCCTTAGATTTTAGGATTAGATTAGTTCCTTCCTCATGGGATCAATACCTTTAGTACTACACTAATGAACAGTGTGCTTACGGATTATCAAGGGTTAATAATTAAAATTTACGCACAACCAAACCCAAATCAAGTTTTGATGTCATTGTCGAGGAGGAGATTAGTTTAATTCTTTAGTCTAAGGCGCTTTAGTTAGCTTTTAGTTTCTATTTTTTCTTTCTGTTTATGAATCTGTGCTCTTATACGAACACAAAAGTTATAAGAATTTTGAGTCATGCAGTGGAAACCTTAGAGTTAGATATCATCCAATTAGAATGATCAATTAGGAAAGCTTGGCGCGAAGAAGAAAAAGAAATCATAAAAGCAACAATGGCCAAGGAATTTCAACAAGATTTGGATCACGAAGTGAGCTACGAACGTCAACAAAGAACCCTTATGGATTTGATGAGACTAGGGTTCAATGCCACTAACCAAGGAGTAGCTAGGTCACCCATACAAGCAACCTCTTTTGAATTTAAACTAACCCTCCTAAATATTTTTTAACAGAATGTACAATTCTATGGACTAATGAATAAAGATCCCAATGCACATATAGTAAATTTCCTTGAAATCTGCAATACCTTTCGGTACCATTAGGTGTTAGAGGATACGGTAAGAATTAGGCTCTTCCCTTTTAACCTAAGAGATAGAGCAAAGGCAAGGTATCACCCCACAACTTGTCCAATGTCACCATTTGGGATTAACTACTTCATGCCTTTTTAGACAAGTATTTTTCCTTACCAAGACCACGAAAATTATCAAGGAGATTATCAACTTCCAGCAAAGTGACGGGGAATCGATCTATGAAACGTGGAAATGATACAAAGATTTGCAATGAAAATGCCCATACCTTACCTAAGTTCTTTTTACAAACATTTTATAATGTAGTAACCCTATATACGAGAAGCACGATTGATGTAGCTTCAGAAGGATCACTGATAAGAAAGATGATGAAGCAGAAGAGCTGATAGAGGAGATAGTGAGTAATAACTGCCTATGGATGAATAGACATAGTAAATAATCCACCACCTTCTGAGAATAAAAATGAGTTGTAGCTATTGATTAAATGAAAGAGATATAGGAAAAAATTGACAACATAACTTAACAGCTCAACAACATGAAGGCTTTTTCCTTAGTTTCAGTAAAAGTCGTTTAACTAAAGTGTGAACTTTGTGGACAAATGGACTATGCTACGGTGGATTGCTTCCTGATGAAGGATAAGGATCTAGAGCAAGTTAGTTATATGGGAGCTCAATATGGACTCCAACACACACAAACCTAGGTGGAAGAATTACCCTAACTTCTTTTAGATGAATAATGTTAGAGGACAATTCAAAGCCTAAAGGCCACCAGGTTTCTAGCAAGATAAACAGAGCTCAATAGAATCCAAACTGGACAAAATTTTAGACAAGCTTGGACCCTAGACAATGCATAAAAGAGTTTGGAAGGTAGATTCGAACAAGTAACAAAGAACCATGCCTTGTCAATCCGCAATCTAGAGGTCCAAGTAAAACAATTGTCAAATGCTTTCTCTACATGAAATGTGGGAATTCTTCTTAGCACTTTGGGAACAAAATTGAGGGAGCAACTAAAGGCTATTACACTTTGAAGTAGGAAGGAACTTAAACCACTCATAAAGATAATAGAGGAGCCCTTCCCTACTGTTGAGAAAGTTCAAGAAAAAAAGAAAGAAGTGAATATGAGCAAATACCTTCTTGATGTTGCTTCTCCACCATATCAACCCAAGATTCCTTTTCCTTAACGATTACAAAAGAAGAAGTTGGATACACAATTTACAAATTTCGTTGAGAAATTAAGGATGTTTCAGATAAATCTCTCATTTATAGAGGCTTTGGAATATGTGCCTAAAGATGCAAAGTTTTTAAAGGACATATTTCAAAGAAGTGCACTTAGGAAGATAATTAAATGGTGATTCTAACTCGTACTTACAGTTCCATAATCACCAGCTAGATGTCATCTAAATTAAAAGATCAGGGAGTTTCATAATACCCTATGTCGTTGGTAACTTTGAATTCACAAAGTGCTTGTGTGACTTAGGATTAAGTATTAATCTTATGACTTTATCGATATTCAAGAAGTTGAGTTTAGGTGAGGTCAAGCTAACATCAATGTTAATTCGGTTGGATAATCAATATATTACAAGATTGTTTAGAATAGTGGAAGACGTTCTAATGCAAGTGGACAAGTTTATTATTCCTATAGATTTTATGGTTCTCAATTTTGAAGAAGATAAGAACTACTATCTGATCTTTGGTTGAACATTTATGAATATAGGGAAAGCCATATTTAATGCTCACAAAGGGAAATTAACACTTCGAATAGGAAAAGATCATATCAAATTCAATATAAATAAGGCTTTAAAGAACCCAACAACAAGCAGCGCATGCATGAAGGTTGAAATTATATATCAAATTTTGCAAGAACAAGTTCAGAGTTGCATTGTAGAAATACAATCAGCGGCAACAGAGACAAATAATGGATATGAGAAACTTAAGTCTAAAGGAGATGATGAGATGGAGGAGTCGGATTTCCACATATGCATTAAGATAAATTAGTCTGAACTGAAGCACCCGTACCAGCATCCACAGAAAAACCACCCACATTAGAGCTTAAACCTTTACCTACACATCTCAGATGTACCTTCCTCGATGAAGGACAAACATTGCCGATAATTATCTCCAATCAATTAAATGAGAAATAAGAAAATAAGGTGGTAGTAATTGTGAGAAAGCGAATGAAAGCCATCAGATGGAAGATTTCTAATATTTGTGGTACAAGCCCAAATGTTTTCATGTGCCGAATAAACCTTAAGGAAGGGTAAGGATGGTCAGGAAGCGTCAACGAAGGTTGAACGCTAACATGAAAGAGGTGGTTGTTAAGTTGTCATTTTGCACTTATTTGATATATAAATCTCTCTCATATGTTGAAATTATTATTCAAATTGATGCATTTGGGTCTTAATTGTTTTTAGATGATTTCCAACACTTGGGAGATGAAATTGAGTTAAAAAGATGCAAAAAAAATAAAGAAATCCGAAAATTTCAGATTGGCAACAAATTCAGTGACGAGATGTGGCCACGTGCAAGGATGAAAGGAAAAAATCTGCAAATCTGCTTTCGAATTTAAATCTGATTCATTTTAGATTCTCATAATATTTTAAGATCATATTAATATAGATTCACAATCTGAACATATGAAAGATGTAATCTGCAAGAGAGGATGAAAAAGGAAGGGATAGGGAGGCATTAAAAAGGAAAAAATGTTACTGTTCATGCACAGTCCACGCAGCATAGTTTAGGAATAATTTACATTTTCTGCATTCTTTTCTTTAATTTTTCTCGACAGCCATAGTTAGCTTTCAATTTCTGCAGTATTTTTTGATTCTTTAGAGAAACTAGGGATGGAGCCTTTGTTTTTTATTATTTCTTTGATTTTCACTTTTTCTATGAGTAGCTAAATCCCTTTTCTTGGTTGAGGGGGACCATGTTATCATCTATTATGTATGAGATGTTTTAGTAAAGTTTATTTTGTTGATGAGCATTGACTATCTTTCGAATTACTTTTTCTAATTGAATTGTTTGATTTCTAGGTGCGTAACTAGGAATTGACTCGTTTAATAGCTAGATTAGTGAAATATGACATTCAGTTTGTTAATCATAAGTAGCGATTAGGATTACCTTCTTTACATTAGAGTGGGAAATTCTAAGAAGACATTCAGCTAGATTAATTGCATGTCATACATTTGTTATCTTGTTCATTGGTTTCTTAATTCTTAATGCTATCAATCAATTGAACTTAAGATTGTATCTTGGTTATTGGTTGATAAGAATGTGTAGAATACATGTTTCAATTTTCTTACACTTATGAGAAAACATCCCCCAATGAATGTTTATTGATGAGTTGAATTTTATATCAAGGGTCTATATTAGCGTGATAACATCGGTGACCCAAAACCAAGGTTTGTCTATCAAATTTTCAGATCTAATTACTTTTCTCAATCTCCGATTTTTGTTATTTCTACTCTTTTAAATTTATGAAAATGGAAATCTTCCCCCCTTTTGTTACTTTATTTTAGTTTTGAACTCGTAAACTCTTTACCGTTAAAATTCCACATGGGAACGGTATCCACTTACCACTACTACATTAATTTGTATTAGTGGAAGTTGATTTCTTTTTGAATTTGGTTGCAAGCAACAACAAGACCAAATTTTGGCATCGTTACTGGGGAATTTTTGACAGTTTATGTACGTTACACGTTTAAATCAAATTAAAAATTTGTAGTACAATCCTGAACTTGAGAAAACAGCAAAGGCACTACATAAACAAATGAAACAACAGCAAAAAACGCAGAAAATGAAACGTATGGCAGCAAATCAAACCCTTCGCGAACTAGTCGCGCCCATAGATGCTCAACAATCCCACTGCATTAATTTTCCGAATTTAGGTGATAACCATACTTTTGAATTAAAATCTGAGCTGATTCATTTATTACCTATGTTCAGGGATCTACCAGGAGAAGATCCGTACAAACACTTGAAAGAATTTGACGTGGTCTACATGGGAATGAAGCAAATGAATGTGACAGAAGAGTAAATTAAGCTAAGAGCCTTCCCATTTTCCCTCAAGGATGATGCCCAAGATTGGTTGTACTATTCAGCCGAAAAAAATGTGAAAACAGGGACTGAAATGAAAAGGCTTTTCTTCAAGAAATATTTTCTAGCATCGAGAGCAACCAATATTTGAAAGGAAATTTGTGGAATTCGAAAACATAGTGGGAAGCACTATACGAGTATTGGGAAAGATTCAAGAAACTTTGCACTAGCTATCCACACCACCCAATAACTGATCAGTTATTGATTCAATACTTCCATGAAGGTATTTTGCTCACCGATAGGAGTATGATTGATGCGACAAGTGGTGGCACCTTAGTTGACAAAACGCCGACGACCACAAGGGAATTGATTGTGAACATAACTTCCAATACTCAGCAATTCAGGATACGTACTAGGCATGGATCAAAAAGCATGAATGAAGTGAATGCGACCACATTGGAGAAAAGATTGGATGACCGTACTTCTTTGGTGCAACAATTGGCAGTTACGAAGAAGGAAGAAGCAAAGGAATTTGGAATATGTTCAATGTTGGGACATTCTACTGATGTATGTCTGATTTTGCAAGAGTAAAATGCAGAACAGGTGAATGTCGTAGGAGCATTTGCTGGACTGAGTCAAAGAAAGTACAACCTATTTTCCAACACCTACAATCCGGGGTGGCACAATCACCCGAATTTGAGATACGGGAATCCTCAAGGATAGCAAACGACCACAAATTTCCAGTAATATAGACAACCATATATGCCTCGACAAAATCAAAATACAACATCCAATTTCGAACGTAAATCTTCTTTGGAAGATATAGTACAAACTTTGGCTACTAACACTTTGACATTTCAGAGGAATACTGAAGCAAGTATCTGAAATATTGAGAATCAACAACGAAATATTGAGAATCAACAATGGAACATTGAAAAACAAATAAGTCAAATGGCAGCTGCCATAAATCTATTGGAAGCGCGAACTTATGGAAATTTTCCAGTACAACCCAAGATCAATCCTAAACAAAGTGTGAAGGTTATCACATTTTGGAGTGGTAAGGAATTGTAGGACTCACTTCCGAAGAATTCTAAAAGAGAGGTAGAAGAAGAAATCACACAAAAGGCACCTTCACAACCAGAAATGATGCAAAACAAGCTGAAGAATATGGTGATTCCGTCTCCTTTGCCAAGTCGATTTGCCAAAGAAAAGAAGGAAGAGCAAGAGAAGTAAATTTGGGATACTTTCTGAAAAGTTCAAGTAAATATTCCCCTTTTTAATGAAATTAAATAAATTCCACAGTATGCTAAATTCCTTAAGGACCTTTTCACTTCAAAGAGGAAATTAAAATTTGATGAGAAAGTGCAATTGGGGGAGAAGGTTTCAACAATTTTGCAAAAGAAAAAGCTTCTACCCAAATGTCAAGACCCAGGTATGTTTACTATCCCGTGCCAAATTGGTGATTTGCGGATTGAAAGAGCTATGTTAGATTTAGGTGCATCCATAAATGTCATTCCATATGATGTGTATAAATCTTTAACTGTTGGACCTCTTAAAGAAACTAATGTAGTGATTCAATTAGCGGATCGTTCAAATGCTTATCCGAAGGGTGTGTTAGAAGATATCTTGGTTCAAGTAGGGAATATGCTTTTTCTCACTAATTTTTATATTTTGCAGATAGGCATAGATGATACATCTTCTTCCACTCCGATTTTATTCAGAAGGCCATTTTTGAAAATGATTAGAATAAAAATAGATGTTCATAATGGATCTTTAACAATTGAATTTGATGGTGAATTAATTAAGTTCAATATTTACAATACCATGAGAATTTTGGATGATGAACAACCTATTGTTTCTATGGATTTTATTGACATATAAGTGCAGGATAATTTGATCTTGAAGGACAAAGATGAGTTTGGCATGATCTTAGAAGAAGAAAGTGCACCATAGTGGAAGGATGGATAATAAACTTTGTTGTCCAGCAATCAAATGGAGACGTTTATGTGTGGGAAGACCACTGAACCACTCCTCCAGCAACTCACATCCGTGGAAATGTCTAGAAGTGTGGACAAGTTGTTGTCGTCATTAATCAACCCACTAACATTAGAGTTGAAGAGCTTGCCTAGTCATTTGAAGTACATCTTTTTAGTTGAGAGAGATAGATTGCCTCTTATTATTTCTAATCAACTTTTGGATGTGCAAGAAAGCTAGCTGGTTAACATATTAAAGGAGAATAAAGAAGCTTTTGGTTGGACAGTGGCTGATTTGAAAGGTATTATTGCATGCATCGAATTTTGATGGAAGACAAAGCGAAGGAATTGAGGTAACCCCAACTTCATCTAAATCCACCCATGATGGAAGAAGAAAGAAATTTTAAGTTTCTTGACACTAGCATTATTTATCCAATTTCATATAGTAATTAGGGAAGTTTGGTCCAAGTAGTTCCGAAGAAAACTGGAGTAACTGTGATTGAAAATAGCAATGGTGAGTAATACCAACTCGTGTTCAAAATAGTTGGAGGGTATGCATAGATTCAAAAAAGCTTAATTCAATTACTAGAAAAGATCATTTTCTACTTCCATTTATTAATCAAATGCTTGAAAGACTTACAGGTGAATCTCACTATTGTTGTTTAGATGGCTATTCAGGATACCACCAAATTTTGGTAGCACCCAAGGATCAACAGAAGACAACCTTTACATGTCCATTCAACACCTTTGCTTACCGAAGAATGCCATTTGGATTCTGTAATGCAGCCGCGACATTTCAATGGTATATGGTAAGTATTTTCTCCAATCTTATGGAAAATTGCATGGAAATTTTTAAGGATGATTTCACGATTTATGGAGAGTCTTTTGAAACATGCATTGTCAATCTTAAAAAATTACTTAAACGTTGCATTGAAACTAATTTGGTTTTAAATTATGAAAAATGTCATTTCATGGTTGATCAAGGAATAATTTTGGTTCATACTGTCTCTTCTAAAGGAATTGAAGTCTGTAAGGTTAAGATAGATGTTATTTGATCTTTATCTTGCCCCGCGACTGTGCGGGAAGTTTGTTCTTTTCTTGAGAACACAGGATTCTATCATCAATTTATTAAAGACTTCTCCAAAATTGTGCAACCCATATGCAGATTGCTCCAAAAAGACATGAAGTTTGATTTTGACGAGCCGTGTAAAAGAGCGTTTGATGAACTCAAGGAGCAACTGACTATAGCGCTGATTATTCAACCATCGAAATGGGACATGCCCTTCGAGCTGAAGTGTGATGCTTCGAATTATGCAATTGGCGTCATGCTAGGCCAAAAAGTAGATAAGGTACCTCATGTTATTTACTATGCATCCGTGACACTTAATATGACCATAAAAATTATTCTACGATGGAGAAGGAACTTTTAATGGTCGTCTTTGGATTGGAGCAGTTTCAGTCATACTTGAAGGGGACAAAGGTGATCATCAATTCAGACCATACAGCTATGAAATATTTGGTGAATAAGAAAGAAGCTAAGTCGAGATTAATTTGATGGATTTTACACTACAAGAAAAGTAAGAATTAGCAACGGAAAACTACCGACGAAAAATATGTCGCTGCAATTACCGACAGAAAATCGATTTCCGTTGGTAAAGTTGACAGGAAAATTTTCGTTTAGCGACGATACTAATTTGTGTCACTAAATATGGAGGGAAATCATCCCGAAAAATTTTACGATGGAATTTAGCGACGGTATAAGATATCCATCGGTAAAGAAGGCGGATTTAGCGACGAAAAATTACTGACGAAAATTTACCGTTGCAAATTCCGATGGAAATTTCATTTTCATAGGTAAAGTTGACAGGAAAATTTTTGTTTAGCGACGGTACTAATTTCCGTCACTAAATAAATTTTCTGTCGGTAAAAAAGTGGGAATTGTTGGCGGAATAAACAAGTTTTGAGTTTACCAACGGAAATTTCCGTCGCTAAATATGGAGGGAAATCATTTCTGCAAATTTTGCGATAGAATTTAGCGACGGTATAAGATATCCGTCAATAAAAAGGGTGGAATTGTTGGCCGAATACAAAAATTTTGAGTTTACCAATGGAAATTTCCGTCACTAATTTCCGTCGGTAAATTTTCTTTATATTTAAACTCACTCGACATCCCTCCCCCTCCGCCTGTGTCTTCTTCTTCCTTCTTACTGCTGCGTCTCCTCTTCGATTTTCTTCTCTCCGGTTTCTCTGTTGTGGACTGCTTTTATGCTCGTCAGCGTTGTTTTCTCCGGCCATTGTCATCATGTCCTTTGGTGGAGGTATTTTCGCAACTACTGTCATGTGTTTTCTTGTATATTGGATGATAGTTAATTTGTGTATTTGATTACTTTCGTTTATTTGTGCATTTTGTGATTGAAAAACAACTTTAAGGTATGAATGTTAATGATAAAAGGGATAATACATGATTTTAGTTGTGATGTTGGGATGAATTTCTGATGCATGTAAGGTGCTTGATGAATGTCTCCGTCTACTATCGTCGTGTCTCTGGCTACCATCGTGTCTCCGGCTACCATCATCTTTACTTTGGTTGAGGTATTTTTCCACTATAACATCATGAAATAAAATTTATTAACGGTATTGACAATACATTATTAAAAAAAACTTTTCTGATCAATTTACCGACGGAAACATGTAAACTGTTGGTAAATTTACCGACAGAAAATGATTTTCTGTTGGTAAATTTCCCAACAAAAAAACGTAAATCGTTGACAGATTTACCGACGGAAAATAGTTTTCTGTAGGTAAATTTACCGACGGAAAATAATTTTTCGTAGCTAAATTTACAGACGAAAAATAATTTTCCGTCAGTATTTATTAGCTATGGCCGATTCTACGACTCCCTTGTCCGTCGGTAAAGTCCGTTGCTAATATTACATACCGACGGAAAGTTAATATTTTGCGTTGATAATTTCCGTCACAAAAGGGCATTTTTCTTATAGTGTTACTTCTTCAAGAATTTGATTTGGAAATCCGCAAGAAGGAAGGAGCTAAAAATTTGTTGGCCAATTATCTAAGTAGGATCACTCCAAGTACCGCATTTGTTGTTCTTCATGACAAATTTTTAGATGAAAATCTCTTCACAATTCAACAGGTAATTCCATGGTATGCAGACATAGTAAACTATTTGGTGACTAAGTCTTTACCTAGTGACTTATCTAGAACTGAAAGAGAAAGAATTAGGCGAGAGGCTAAATACTACATTTGGGATGAACCTCATTTATGGAAATTTTGTTCTGATCAAATTGTTAGATGATGTGTCATAGATGATGAAATTCCCTCTATTTTGCATTTTTGTCATTCATCTGTGTGTGAAGGACATTTTGGTCCCAAAAGGACTGCTTGAAAAATTCTTGAATGTGGACTGTTTTGGCCTAAGTTGTTTTATGACTCTTACATGTTTTGCAAGTCTTGCAATTGTTGTCAAAGAATAGGTAATTTGGGATCGAGAAACCAAATGCCTCTCACGAACATCCTGGTATGTGAGATTTTTTATGCTTGGGAAATAGACTTTATCGGTCCTTTTCATTCTTCCTATGTTAAGAATTACTTTTTGTTAGATGTGGATTATGTTTCAAAATGGGTTGAAGCTAAGGCTACTTTATCTGACGATACTAAAACTACCATAGATTTTGTTAAATCTAAAATTTTTGTCAGGTTTGTAATGCCTCGCGTTATCGTTAACGATCGAGGAGCTCATTTTTGCAACAAGATTTTTTAGGCTTTAATGAAGAGATATGGTATCACACCGGGTCTCTACAGCCTATCATCTGCAAACAAATGGACAAGCTGAAGTGTCCAACAGGGAGATCAAATCCATACTGGAAAAAGTGGTGAATCCAAATAGGAAGGATTGGAGCCTACGATTAGACAATGCCTTGTGGGCATACCAGACTGCATACAAAACTCCAATAGGCATGTCGCCTTACAGGTTAGTTTTCGGTAAGTCTTGTCATTTACCTATGGAAATAGAGCATAGAGCTTATTGGGCTGTTAAACAGCTGAACATGGATCAGATGGAAGTTGGTAACAATAGGAAACTGCAACTACAAGAATTAGAGGAGATATGTAATGAAGCATATGAAAATACGAAAATTTATAAGGATAAAACTAAAGCTTTTCATGATAAAATGATTTCTAGGAAACAATTTTCAATTGGAAAAAAAAGTTCTTCTTTATCATTCGAAGCTTTAGTTATTTTCTAGGAAATTACGATCTCGTTGGCTTGGACCGTTTGTTGTTACTAACGATTTTTTCTCATAGTGCGGTAGAAATTCAATGTTTAAATACCTCTAAGGTATTTAAAGTTAACGGACACTTCCTGAAGCCATATTATGAGAACTTTACAGTTGAGCAAGTAGAAGAAATAGAGTTGGTATCCCCAACCTATTTTTAATCAGGTAAGTAAAGAAACATGTCCAGCTAAATACCTTTAAAAAGCACATTCAAAGAAACCTATAAAATTTTCAGGTATGTTTATGTTTATTTATTTTCAGCAGTTTTTGTTTTCATTTTTATTAGGTTTAGTTCATTTTAGTTAGGAATTTAATTTAGCATTCCAAATTCTACAATTTTAATTTTTATCTTTAAAAAAAATGATGAAAAACAAAAATTTTAGTCTTTGCACCATAATACCGAACTTTACCGCCCCCCTCCATTTTCACTCCCTTTCTTCACTTACTTCTCACTTTTATTTCCATCACCATAATCACTTCTTAGGTAGTCTACATTGTCACCAGTTTTCTATCTCCATCTTCGAATTTTTAATTTCCAAAACACACATTGGAATCATTCCAAGGAAGACAAATGATTCAAGAAGGTTAGCTACACCAATAACTTCATTTATTGACGTACCACCTCCAAATGACGCCATAGCTACAGCCCCTACCCCTTCCATTCCTCAACTATCAGCACCAACACCAAGGCCATCCATAAGAAATTGAACAAAGAGAGGAAAAGTAATTAAAAACCGTACCAAATGGACCTCCACATTTTCTAACACCATAATTTCAGCATTTCCAAATGGAGAAGCCTTCTTTTCTCTTTCCCTTTTCATTTGTGTTTCTTTGATCTTATGTCCTAACATTGAGGACAATGTTGGTATAGGTGTGCGAGAAGGAATTGGAGTATTTGTGTGTGATTTTTTTCAATTTTTGCATGTTGATTATACATGTTAAGCCATTAAGCTTTATCGTATTAGTTTGGATGAGATTGAATGTATGCATGAAATTAAATTGGGCTATGTGAGTCTAAAGTGAATCATGCGGATTGATTGCAATAACTGATCTTATAAACTTAGTCAAAATTTTCACATTTGAGTGATGAGCGGAATTGAGCTTTAATGACATCATCTTTATGTCATTCTATTTCTTTGTATTGTGTGATGCCCCTCTAATCATGTTTGCCTTCAGAACTTGCATTGAACCAGATTGAAATTGTTTGATTACATGGTTTATAGATATGATTAAGGCCTTCTTTGTTTATACACCCTTTAGCTTCAAAATGACCTACCTAGTCATTTTCCCTTTGCGAACACTTTTGAGCCTTTAACCTTGTTTTTCATTTAATTACCTTATATTGAAATCCCAAAACTCCTTTAGCCTTACCCTATCACAAGTTGAATGAAGTATTGAGTAATTTGGGACTTTTGTTCTATATTTTATTTTGAGATATTTTTATAGGTACTTCTACTCATATGTTTATTACATTATACTACGATTAACTTCTCTTGTTTTGATTGCTCTCCCTTGTTCTTAGCCAAGTAAAAAAATAAAAAAAAAAGTAAAAGAAAAAATCAAAAAAAGGAAGAGGAAAGAAAAAGAAAAAGAAAAAGAATAAAGCATAATAACATTAGTTAGTAATGAGTAGTTACAGTCATTTGTATTCATGTGTTTATCTCAGAATTTGAATGTGAGTGTCCCTTTTACTTAGTAGTTTATGAATACTTGTGATTAACCTTTGCCATTTTTTTACCTTACCTTTGAACCTAGCCCCATTACAACCCATAATAAAGTCCTTATGATCTATGAAATCATGTAATTCGAATGATTGATAACTGGTAAATTTGCAAGCCTATGGTAATGTAATCTGTTATAGGGAGATTCAAGAGAAACACTTTGACCTTAAACACTTGAGCATAAGAGAGAAATCTGTGAGAAGAATTCACTTTGGTTTCATACTTGCTTTTTGAACAAAGATGTCTTATTTTGACTGTGTTTATTTGTATCGGTGAAAAGTGACTATGATGTATGTGCAATCTAAGTTTCACTAGCCCAAGTTAACGGATTGTGTGTACTTAATCTTATGAAGGATGAATTGATAGAGTGTAGTGGTTTGGCATGTTTGGTCGAGGGTTAGCAAAGTTTTGGTGTGGGGGAATTTGTTAAGTTGTCATTTTGCACTTATTTGATATATAAATCTCTCTCATATGTTGAAATTATTATTCAAAATTGATGGATTTGGGTATTAATTGTTTTCAGATGATTTCCAACACTTGGGAGAAGAAATTGAGTTAAAGAGATGCAAAATAAATAAAGAAATCTAAAAATTCTAGATTGGCAGCAAATTCAGTGACTAGTAGTGGCCACGTGCAAGAATGAAGGGAAAAAATCTACAAATCTACTTTCAAATTTAAATTTGATTCATTTTAGATTCTCATAATCTTTTAAGATCAAATTGATAGAGATTTACAATCTGAACAAGTGGAAGATGTGATCTGCAAGAGAGGATGAAAAAGGAATGGATTGGGAGGCATTAAAAAGGAAAAATGTTATTGTTCACACACTATTCATGCAATATAGTTTAGGAATAGTTTACATTTTCTGCATTCTTTTCTTCTAGTTTTCTCGACAACCATAGGTAGCTTTCAATTTCTGTAGTATTCTCCTAAGTATTTTCATATTCTTTAGAGAAAAACTAGGGATGGAGCCTTTATTTTTTGTTATTTCTTTGATTTTCACTTCCGCTATGAGTAGCTAAATCCCTTTTCTTGGTTGAAGGGAGCCATGTTATCATCCATTATGTGTGAGATGTTTCAGTAAAGCTTATCTTGGTGTCTTCCAAATTACTTTTTCTAATTGAATTGATTGATTTCTAGGTACGCAACTAGGAATTGATTCGTTTAACATCTAGATTAATGAAATATGATGTTCAGTTTTGTAATCACAAGTAGCGATCAGGATTACCTTCTTTACGTTAGAGTGGGAAATTCTAAGAAGAAATTCATCTAGATTAATTGCATTTCGTATATGTGTTATCTTGTTCATTGGTTTCTTAATTCTTAATGCTATCAATCAATTGAACTTACGATCGTATTTAGGTTATTTGTTGATAAGAATGTGTAAAGTACATGTTTCTATTCATTTACACTTAAGAGAAAACATCTCCCAATGAATTTTTCTTAATGAATTGAATTTTATATCAAGGATTCATATTAGCGTGAGAACATTGATGACCTAAAACCAGGGTTTGCCTATTAAATTTTCAAATTTAATTACTTTTACCAATCTTCAATTTTGTTATTTCTACTCTTTTAAATTTACAAAAATTGAAATCCATCCCCCCTTTCTTTACTTTATTTTAGTTTTGAACCTGTAAACTCTTTACCGTTAAAATTCCTTGGGGGATCGTTATCCACTTACCACTACTACATTAATTTGTATTAACAAAAGTTGGTTTCTTTTTTAATCTAGGTTATTTGGCTAAATGTGCAAGTTAATTAGGATGTACTGTTAGTTTATCACCCTATAAGTTATCATATTCATTCATAATTTTAGGCCTTTTCACTAAAGTAGCTTTGCTAGTGTTTTTTTCCTGAAACGAGTAACTAAAGTGATAAACTAGACATTACAAAAATGTGTGTTTGTAATTTTTAAATAAATAACTATTTTGTTGGCTTTCAGTTTACGAATAGAGCTAGTAGTCAAGTTTGAATGTGATTTAGCTAAGTAATCTGATTGACACGTATCACAAATGTATGCTTCACATCAAAAGGATATATTGACATTTTAACCAAGCAAGTTAATAAAAACATGACGTAGATGAGTAATCTGATCAACATTCATCACCAATGTTTGCCTCCGTGTTAAAAGACTAGGTCTATATCCACAAAAAGTAATAAAAAAATGGTTTCTAATAAAACCTACCGAAATTGTAAGTAGCTTAACTTTTCATGAAAACGTGATTAAGAGTAGTTACAAAGTTTGAATGACCAAATAATTACTAACGTGTGTGTACTATGGAAAAGGGTGAATAACTTGAAATTTAGGTCTTAATTAATATGTATATTTAGTCTAGAGCTCCTACATGCAAATTTTCCATGTTAATGATTTGAAAAAACTTGAATGATTTTGTGTAGAATTAAACTTGTTTTATAAAGTTGAAGCCATTGTCTCATTATTGCAATGTGTGCTTTGTGATTTTGTGTTGTTTGTTATTTTGTTTGCTTAAGGACAAGCAAACGCTTAAGTGTGGGGATGTTGATAAGTGTAAATTGCTTCGTGTTTTAGGGCATCGTATATATTTAGGTTAGAATTGTGTTAACTTGTTAATTATTTATGTTTTAATTTTTTTACAAGTTTAAGCTTAAATGTTATGTTTTTAAGGCACTTTGATGTGCTTCCTAGTGTTTTAAGGTCAGCATCGAAGATCGGAAGATTTTTGTAAACATTTAGACTGAAACAACGACCCATAATCGTGACATGACAAGCCACGATCGTGACAAAAAATCTAGTCATGATTGTGATAGAACTCTAGGGAATGACCGACGGTCGTAGCCTGTGACAAGCAAACGCATAGACACTCACGAACGTCAAGTTTCGATGGATTTTTTAGACCTTTCAACTGTAGGGTTATCCAAAACACATGAGGATATAAAAAGAATTGATAAAGGCAGAGAAACGAGAATTTTGCGTCAACCACCTTGAGAAACCGTAGATAGAAATCATTGAGAGATAGAGGAAGAGAAGAAGGAAGAGAGAAGAGGAGAAGAAGTTGACTCGACGTACTTCCTAGATCAGGAGGTTTTCTGATGTCGCTGCCTCCCATCATCCATTTTAGATTGTATTTCCTGTTCTTTTCAGTTTTATTAATGTATAGAATTGGATTGAACAATTGATGATATGATTTAGAATGTCAAGGATGTTTTAAACTCACATTCAAAATTTTATTCTTAAATTAATAAGAATCTTATTGTTTATGTGTTTATTGGATATTGTTGCAGTTTGATTTTTCTATTAAATAATTTGATAATAAACTAAGAGGGTTAATCAAATGAAAAACGATTAAATTGGATTAACAAGAGTTAGGTGATTTAATACAAACCAGAATTAAATCAGATCGATAATTTATGTGGAGAGAGATCTTGTACAGGTTTTTGATTCCTTAATAGAGAACTTCAGAACTAATTAAGGATTTGGATAAGTTGTGAATTGAGAGATTGCAACATCCATAATCTGATTAAGGTTTATGATTTAGGGTTAATGGTTATAACTCAAAAGAGCGTAATAAACCCTAGGATAGTTTAGAACCAACAATCTAATAAATTCTTAATCATTTAGGTTAGCATTAAGGATAAGTAAATTTCCTCTTCCCTCAATTGGTAATTTTCTTTGGTTGATTTTTGGGTGTGTTGCAAATTGCTTAATAATTAGTATTTTATATTTGATTCTCAATTTGATTAATTGAATTAAATTCTCGTGTTAGTTTCGTTGCATCTTGAATTTTTGTTATTTTGGTACTACGTTAATGAATCGTATGCTTGTAGATGATCTAGGGTTAATAATGGAAAATTACAAAAAACCAAACCCCAATCAATTGGAGAAAGATTGTTGAATTAAAAAAAACTACTAGTTTTACGCTCAAAACTGTAAGTATACAGGTTATAACTTATAGTAAAAAGCGAATATCGATCCCACAAGGAATGTGCTTAAGCACCATTTAATTCAGATTGATCTTTGTTTAAGAACCAATTTTTTAATCAGAAATAAAAAGAAAAATTAAATTAAATTAAACAACTAACAATATATAAATGTTAACGCAAAAATGTAGAAACTTGGAATTCAAGATTTTAACAACTAGAGATCATTTCTCCTATCTTATTTCCCTTTTATTTTATTAATTGAATTGCGTTTCAACTAAGATGTCCTAATGTATTAACTACCCTCTCTCAAGGTGTAATTAGTTATCCCTAGCCAAATTAAATGGAAATGATTAAGCAATCTCTCAATCTACAAAATCAATCCACCAATTCAGCAAGTTATTAAGTTATCCGATGGATTATCAACTAATTTGCTACGATCTCTCTCTAACTAATCAATTAACTTAATGAATGTAGGTCTATAGAGTGCTAATTCTCATTATACAACCTTACACAAATTACCCAACTCAATATCTGAATATGTTGCATGGTATAAGGACATCATTCATTCAAATCAATAAAATAGGAGTTCAATAAGAATTTCAAAAGTAATTTCTAGAAATAAATTATCTAGTCATGATGTCAATAACATCCCAAACAATCAAATAATCTATCATACAAAAGCTATAAGAGAAAAAACAAAAGAGAACTAAATAAATCAAACTCCTCCTTTTCTTTGCCTGAATCTGGAAAATCCAACTTTGGTATGCTCTTTTCCCAGTTGTGAATGAAAAACCTCGATCCTCTACCTCTCCCAAGACTCCAAACCTGCATTTTTACTCAAGGAGGAAAGTCTCTACTGAAGCTCTTTCGTCCATAGGGGTTTATAATCTTATATAGTCAAGAAAACAAAAAAAATAAATGAACTCAACATGTATCGTCGGGCTATGTATCCCACGATCATGGGTATTATAATTCCTCCACTTCTCTTCTCCTCTCCTCCCTTGGTTTCCACCCTTCATTCCTACAACAAAATAATCAATTCTTACCTTAAATCAATGTCGAACATAAAAGAATAATAATGAGATCAAACTAAACAAAAACGTACAAAATAAATCCTAAAACACAACAATAATAATCTATTATACAAGAAACACATGCCAAATACTTAGAAAAACACACACTAATACACAACTATCAACTTCCCCAAAATTAAATTTTTTCTTGTCCTCTTAAAAAATCAAACACAACTAATCAATTCCATCACTTCATTTTCACAAAGATCAAAGCATATAATTCCTTAATATTTGGCCAACTCAAATGCCAAGCTACTACACATATCATGATTACTTTTCATTAGTTTACATAAGCAAACTCAACATATGGCACCATCACTCAAAGATAAGTATAGATGCAAAATGAATCTTTCTCATGGTTTCACTCATTTCTTTCAAGTGATTGATGGTTAGTGTTTCTCTCAAGCTCCCTATAGGAAACTACACTACCATAAGCTTGCTAATACACCAATTCTCCGCTACAATGATTGCATGCATAAATAGATCAAAAAGACTTGCTTCAGGATGTAATGTGGTACAGGTTAAGGTGGGTACAAAAGGGTAAAAGGTTTAACACAAGCATTCATAAAGTTACAAGTGGTCAAAAAGAAAAAAAACAATTATGAGATATACAAATGTAAATATACTACTACTCCGCACTTATTGATGCCACTAAAATGTTCTTTCTTTCTTTTTATTTTCTTTTTCTTTTCTTTTTATTTTTATATTTTATCAAATGGAAGAACAATGAACAAAATAACAACTAAGTACAATGTGATTCAAGAGTAAGGGTTTCGCTCAACTCATCTCGGAAAAATATTTATGGAAAAAATCCTAACTAATGCATTACTTAATACTCTACTAAGCTTATCAATGGGTAGGTTAATAGGGTTTTTGGGTTTTAAAATTTAAGGTATTTTCAAGAAACAAAAAGGTTAAGACTCAACGAGTGTAGTAAGGGATAATAAAAGGTAGGTTATTTAATCCAAGGGTTAACATAAAAAAGGTTCTTAATCATCTTTACTAAGCATGCATCTAGTAGACTCAAACCGATTCAAAACAAGTTCTGAAGGTAATAACCTAAGGAAGCATCACACAAAAAAAGAAATAAAATGACTATGAATGGAGTCATATAGGTTCAATCCTCACATTGGCTTAAATGAAAATTCATTATGCATCTCTCCACTACCTCTTTGCTCAAGTGTCAAATTGTCAGCAAGCTTATGTAACCAACTACTTTTCATCACTCAATATGGTCCACTCTCTACTCAAGTGGCCTAATTCTAGTTCAAGCATGCATTCAATTTCATTCAAACTAGTATGACAGAATCTTATGGCAAACAAAATCAAAATGATTCAAGTGTGGTTTCATTGCTTAACATAAAATAGCATAAAACAAACTAATATGCCTAAAACATGCATCATATTTAACGAAATACAAATAGTGATTAAAACAAACTAAAATAATACAATTGACAAAGCAATTGTCACGTCCCCACAATTAGAGAATACATTATACTCAATGTGACAAGATATCTACAAAATATGGTAAAATGGAATAAAACCAAACAAAAGACATAAAACCAAACAAAAAAATGAAACCAAGCAAAAAGAAAAAAGAAACTATCAAATTAAATAAAACAATGTAAAAAGTTTAAGGTAAGAAAGCTCATGGAAATTGTGGTGGCAAAGGCATTGGAGTAGGGACTTCAATATTATTCCTTTCTGTGAACTTGAGGAATTTTTTCTTTATGTACCGTTGCTCCTTATGCACTTATCTCATCTGGGTGTCAAGTTCATTAATTTGCAGCATCATTTATTGACGGTTAGAGGCCGTTAGGTTGAGGATTTGTTGGAATTTGTCAACCTCTGCTGTTACGGTGGATTCCTCTTCCACTACTTCTTCTTAGGGCTCGGATGATGCCTGAGATGTGGATGATCAAGAAGTGGTTGCATCCTTGCCCTTCTTGTTCTTTATTGCAGCGCACATCCAAGGATTTCTGAGCTCTATAGAATGGAACTCCAAAATTTCAAAGTGTCTCAAATAAGATATGTCAAACATATCATATCTAGTCATATGCACACTATCCACATCAAGATTATAATATAAAGCCAAAGAAGTAACAATGCATGACATGCCAAAATAAGTGTTTTTCTTATTAACACAACTCACAATAGATTGAAAAATCCGATAAGGGGTATTTATTGTGATTTTACGATCCATGAACCAAAGGAAGAAAGCACTTATTGCTGTCAGTCTTTTAAAAACCATTCGGCACATAAACTTATGAAGAACTAAGTGCTCAGTGATATAAATTAAAGTATTTGGTAGATTCCTAGAGTCAAATTTGGTTTCACTTATTAGAATTTTCCAATAATTATCCACATAAAAGCCATCGTGATTATTCAAAACTTTAGTGTTCAGTAAATCAAAAAGTGCACGAATGACAGTATAATCAAGTTTATAAGTGTGGCCACCTATCCTAAACAAGAATGTATCCCTTTTAGGATTGTAATGCACAGTGGTGAAAAATTCTACAGTCTTCATAGGATATATTGGAACATCATAATGAATTAATCGACCCCAACCAATATTCGCAGCCAATCACTCAATGTTTCACCTTAATGCTAAAGTTTCTAACAGTTTAAAATCAAAGTATCTGGGAGGAATTAACTCTCTATCTTTAAAGTCACAATATCACATACCTTTATCTTCCAAAAAATAGGGAATAGGCATGAAAAGTGGCCTCCATATCTGGTTTACCTTCTTCGGAGACTTGAAGGTGCAGTTCATTGGTTAGTTTCTAAGCTGTAAGCTTCTTTGGAGCCATTAAGCATGTTTTTTAGAGAGAAAGAGAGAAAATCTTATCAAATCTTTGGATTCTTGAGAGATTAATCTAAAGTAAGTGTAAAGGAATGAAAAATTGATGGAAGAAGTGAAGAAAATACCAAGATTTAAATGAAATATAAAGGTTTTTAGAAGTTTGGAAAGAGGGAGTTATGATTTTGAGAGAGAGAGAATGTGAAAAATTAAAGAATGAAGAAAGAAGAAGGAAGAAAAAAAAGAAGGGGAGAGTTTTTTTTTTTTTTTGGATGAGGGTTACCACATTCATTGAAATCCCTATCTTTCCCATGACTGTGGGTTAAGGCTTTAGAAAGATTTTGAAAAGCCTTCCAACGATCGTGGGAATCAACCTCATTCCCATGATCCTAGGTTAAGGCTCCATAAACTTTTTGAAGAGCTTTCCCACGGTCGTGGGAAACATTCCAATTCCCATAGTTGTGGGTTACTCCAACTTTTCCAACTTCTTAACCCTCTTCGAAGCTCAGCATGCATTCTTAACATTCATATAACCTGAAAACACTTCAAAATTACCCAACTAATAAAAATTTGAAGAGAAAACAAGTTAAAACTCAATCAAAATCCAAATAAACACCAAGCAAACTTAAATCAAACATAATCACATCCAAATAAATCAAGCAAACAAGTGAACAAAGACAAACAAAAGAAAGGTAAACATGCTAAGTTAAGGTCATTAGCTTGACCATTCCACATGCCTTCATGAAAAAGTAGAAGAAAGGAAAGAGATGACTTCCCTTTATTGTGAATATGTCCCTCTATAATATGGCTTACATCTATGTCCATTGACCTTAAATGCTTCACCCTTGTCATTTTCTAACTCCAATGCTCCATGGGAAAACATTTGAAGGATCCTGAATGGTCCACTCCATCTTGACTTGAGCTTTCTGAGAAATAACCAAAGTCGTGAATTGAATAAAAGCACTAAGTCTCTACTCTTAAACTCCTTTTATTTTTATGTGAGCATTATACCACTTTTTTGCTCTTTCTTTGTGCAACTTAGCATTTTCATAAGCTTTAAATCTCAACTTTTCCAATTCATTAAGTTGTAACAATCTCTTCTCATCTACTAGCTTCCAGTCCACTTTAACTTCCTAACTGCCTAATAGGCCCTAGGCTCCAACTCCAATGGTAAATGACAAGCCTTGCCATATATAATTCGATATGGTGTGGTACCTATTGGTGTTTTGAAAGTTATCCTGTAAGCCCAAAAGGTGCCATTTAGCTTCAAATCCCAATCCTTTCTTAAAATGCTCACTACTTTCTCTAAAATTTTCTTTAACTCTCTATTCACTACCTCCACTTGGCCACTGGTTTGGGGCTGGTAAGGGATAGCCACTCTATGATGAACATTGTATCTTTTCAGAAGAGCCTTAAATATTTTATTGTCGAAATGGCTCCCTTCACTACTTATAATCGCTCTAGGCACCTTAGATCTAGTAAAAATCTTCTTAACAAACTTTTAAACCACCTTGCCATCATTAGTTGAAGTAACTACTGCCTTAACCCACCTAGAAACATAATCAACTGTAACCAATATGTAAGTGTTACCTGAGGAGGATGGGAATGGTCCCATGAAGTCCCATGAAGTCCAAGACCCACACATCGAATATCTCCACCTCTATTATGTTTGAAAGTGGCATCTCATCCCTCTTCAATATGTTTCCCACTCTTTGACATCCATCACACTTTAGTACAAAATCTCAAGCATCCTTGAACATGGTTAGCCAATAAAATCCACACTCTAGGATTCGAGCAATAGCTTTGTTAACTTCATAATGCCCTACATAATATGAGCTATAAAATTGCATTAAAATTTTAGGCATATACTCTTTAAGGACATACTTGTGAATAACACTGTCCGCATATATCTTATAATGTACAGGTTCATCTCAAATATAACAAGAACAATAAAACAAGAAGCGCTTCCTTTGTTGATCAGAAAGATCAAAAGGAAAAATACCACCTAAAAGGTAATTTGCAATATCTACAAACCAAAGATGAAAATGATTATCTACCTTCATTAATGGCCCATCAGGAAAGCTCTCCTCGATTTTCGCTTCTTCTTCATGATGTCCCCCTTCAAGAAGTGATAGGTGATCTGCTACAACATTTTTTGCTCCCTTCTTGTCTTTAATCTCAATGATGAATTCTTATAGTAGGAGTACCCACTGGATGAGCCTAGCATTGACATCCTTCTTAGCAAAGAGGTAACATAACATCACTTGGTCTGTAGAAACAATAACTTGTGAGCCTAAAAGATAAGAACGAAATTTCTCACAAGCAGATACCACCGCAAGCAATTCCTTATCAGTAGTGGGCTAGTTCAGTTGTGCTCCAGTCAACTAATAGAGAGCATGCAACTTCTTCTCGTTCTACTGGCCAAGTATACAACCAATAGTATGGTCACTTGCATTACACATAATCTTGAAGCGAAGAGACTAATCTGGTGATGTCAAAATAAGTGCTATTGTAAATGCCTTTTTCAAGTTGTTAAAGTATCCAAACAATCATCATCAAACACAAAAGGCACATCTTTAAATAATAAATGAGTCAAGGGTCTAGTAATAAGAGAAAAATCCTTGATGAACCATCTATAAAACCCTGCATGACCAAAGAAAGCTCGGATCACTTCAGTCTCAGCTCGATCCACTTCAATCCCCTTGAATAAGATCTTATGGCCTAATACAATTCCCTCTTAGACTCTGAAATGACACTTCTCCCAATTTAAGACTAGATGAGACTCCTCACACATCTTTGAAACACTTTGTCTAAATTAATAAGCAATTATTAAAAGAATCTCCAAATACAGAGAAGTCATCTATAAATACCTCCATAAAGTTTTCATTCATGTCTCTAAATATGGCCATCATGTACCTTCAAAATGTGGCAGGTGCATTGTATATACTAAAACGCATCCTCCGATAAGTGAAATTCCTATAAAGAAAGGTTAAAGTGGTCTTCCTTTGGTCTTTCGGGTATATTAACACTTGATTGTACCCTAAATATCCATCAAGAAAGCAATAGAAAGCATGACCAGCCACCCTCTCAATCATTTGGTCCACAAAAGGTAAAGGGAAATGATCTTTCTTGGTGGCCAAATTTAGCTTCCTATAATTAATATACACTCACCAACTTGTGATAATCCTAGTAGAAATCTTTTCACCATGTTCATTCTCTGCCACTGTCATGCCACCCTTCTTAGGCACACATTGAACTAGACTCACCCACTCACTATCTGAACTAGGATAAATAATCCCCGCATCTAAAAGTTTCACTTACTCCTTCTTCACAACCTCTTGCATGTTTGGATTTATCCTTCTCTATCTTTCCCTCACAATTTTACATCATTCTTCTAGGTTAATCCTATGCATCACCACTTTAGAGCTAATCCCTCTAATATCAGAAATTTGCCACCCCATGGCTCTCATCTTCTTCTTAATGGTCTCCACCACTTTCCCATCTTGCTCACAATCTAATTGATTAGAGATAATGATGGGTAGAGTATGGTTCTTACCTAAAAAGGTATATCTCAAATGGGAAGGTAGTGGTTTAAGCTCTACAATAGGGGGCTTAACAATCAAAGGTGGTATGGTTGTATGGTTGTATCTGTTCTCTCCAGCTTCTCTAGATAAACATCCTAACATAATTCTTCTTCTTTCACACTCTCATCCCTATGTACTTCATTAAGTTCATCAACTTCCTCTTCAACCTCCTTCACACATTCATGCACAACATTAATTTTCATACACTCATTATCATCCATTGGTTTCTTCAAAGATTTTGACATATTAAATTCAACCTACTCATCACCAATTCTCAACATAAGTTTCCCTTCATGGACATCAACTAATGCCCTACCAGTATTCATAACGTGCATACCCAAAATCAATGGACAATTTCTATTAGCTTTAAAATCCTACACAACAAAATCAACAGGAACAATAAAGTTGTCCACTTTTACCAATACATCTTTTTCAACCCCAAATGGCTTTTTGATGGATTGATATGATAGTTGAATTAGTATGGATGCTGGCTTGACCTCTCCTAGTCCCAATTTTCTAAAAATAAACAAAGGCATCAAGTTAATACTTGCACCTAAATCACATAAACATTTAGAAAATTCAAGATCACTAATAACACATGGAATAGTAAAACTCCATAGATCTTGAAGTTTTGAAGGTATTAGGCTTGATATGACTGAACTACAATTTTTTTTCAAAGTTACCATCTGATTGTCCTCCCAAGTGCGCTTGTGTGTGAGTATGTCCTTAAAAAACTTTGCATAGTTGGGCATGCACTCCAAGGCTTCCACCAATGACAAGTTAATCTGCAGTTTCTTCAGTTTCTCTAAAAACTTGAAAAACTGAGTGTCCATTTGATGTTGTCTTACCCTTTATGGATACGAAAGTTTAGGCTTGTAGGGTGGTGGTGGTATATAGGGCCTTTTATCTTCTTTCTTTACTTCTATCTCCTTTCTTTTTTCTTTTTCTTGGCTATCCTTTCTCACAATCGGTTCCTCCACTTGCTTTCCACTTTGAAGTGTAATAGTCTTGAGTTGTTCCCTTGGCTTAACCTCAGTATTACTTGGTAGGCTACTTATAATTCTGTAAGATAAAGTAATAGCAAGTTGACCTACTTGAACCTTTGAATTGTGGTTGTATAAGGCATGGTTCTTCACAATCTGATCAAACTTTGACTTTAATCCTGGCTGGAAAATATCCTCTTCTGGTTCTCTTCTTGAGTTTCCAGTTTGGACCCCAAAACGTCCATCAACTTGTCAATTTTTCTCTCTATAGATCCAAGTCAGTCTCGTTAAAATCTATGAAGTCTTTGCGGTCTTGCTTGGCCACCTATATTATTAATACTCCAAGAAAATTTTGGGTGGTTTTTCCACCCTAGATTATAAGTTTTAGAGTAAGTATTATTACCTCTTTGTGACTGGCCCAAGTAATTTACCTGTTTTGTACCACTAGCTCCCTGTAAAATTGTAACGGATTTAATTGTGATCATACCTTTTTGCTCCTTTTACTGTAACACCCCACTCCCACAAGACCCGAACCTGACATCGATGGTGATGTCCGAATCCGCGCCCTGCGAGGGTGGCGTGTTAATTTACTAACACAATCTGATCCCATTTCAATTTAATTCTTTCATTGGAACGAGGCACACTCAATTGCGGAAATTGATAATACAATTGAGCCAAA
>JAOSBN010000001.1:5446080-5467372 GCA_027563595.1 Erythroxylum suave
CACAATTAATTTCCGTCGGGAAATTTAGCTACGGCCGGATCCCCGACGTTTTCCGGCTGTCGGGGAATTCCGTCGGTGACGTTATTACTGACGGAATATTTGGTTATTCCGTCGGTAATGACCGTCGCTAATCGCCTTCTTTCTTGTAGTGTAGGAGGTTTTTGGTAATCATATATGGTGTTTGCATTCATTAGTGTGACCGCAAATCTTTTTTGTAAGCTTGTATTGAAGAAGTGCAGAAGGAAAATAATAATCAAAAGCTTGAAGAAATTGTGACTAATAAGGGAGTGATAAGGCCTGGCTATAATAAACTTTTTGAAATGGGTGTGAAAGCATCTAGCCTGAAAGAAAATAATATAGCGGGTGAACCTTTGTACAAAGTCCTTAATGAGTGTTTGCTGTCCATCAAGAACGTATTGGAAGAAGAGATGAACTAAAAGTTAGAAGTTGAAAAGGAGAGAATGAGAAAGGAATTAGAACAAGAAAAAGTTAGAATGTTTGGAAACGAAAAGGCAACTAAAACAAGATAAAGCTGATAAAAAAATGATAAAACAAATATTCTCTCTAATTCAGTTCAACTTGGGCAAACTAATACCACTAACATAGACATGCTTTGCAAATTGATTGCACCTAGTCATTTAAGAAAGGAATCTTCTATTCCTCCAAACCATACATATTAACCTGAAGAATATCATATGACAAATTTCCTTAATTAACTATTGTTGTACATCATCTTGTTATCTTTTTTGTTAAGATTAATTACTCATTTTCATGCTTTCTAAATTTGTTCATAAAAAGAATTGAAACATTGTGTTATTAGTTTTTAGACTATAATATTTGTCTTGATTAAATTGAGGTCACAACAAAGTAGTTAGTATTTCATTCTTTAGATATATCAACCTATTTATGAGCATAGTAGTTTTACAATTTTAATATACTACCTTCTTTTTCCATTTTTTATAGGAAGGTGATGATTAGGTAAATATTTTAGCTACTGATTTTTTGTTTTTGTATTTTGAATATGTTAAAGGTTGAGTTTTACAAGTCCTTATGGACTATATAGCATATATAATGCAATTTTTGGTCGTTTTCATTTGACAATACATATGCAATTAAGACATTCATTAATATATGTATATTGTTTTTAACATCTATATGGATGTTGCATATTTAAGGACAAGAGTTTGCTTTTACATTAACCTATTATTGGTAAAGAAAAATAAATTGTGACTTTTTTTGGTTACAAATTGTAGTTTAAAAATCACTTTATTGTCTTATAAAGACTTAAATTGTTGGGATATCTATTCAACAATTTTGTTGTAGTTTGAAAATATGATGTTTCCTTAGTCAAAACTTGAAGCAACATTATTTATTTTATTATCTAATCAAGAAATTTTGTTGTCTTATATTTATATCAGCGCTACTTTATTTGACAGTATGAATTTTGTTTCCTTAATAAAAAAAATAATTATACTCATAGTTACACTTTTGCCTCTGTTACTTAAGCTCTTTTTTTTTGTACCATGGCATAAACCAACAGTATCAAGTTTCACATTTCTCAAACACAAAGACGTTAAACACTAGCTTTACTCCCGAATCAAGCAACTTCCATGCCTTATATGCTCTCTCTTTCAGCAAAAATGATGCAAATTTGCTTAGTCGAGAATTGGATTACGTTTATAATGAAGATAATGATGTGTATGATTTCAATGTTTCCTTAAATTATATGCTAGCAGCAAGTTGTCCAAGTAGATGGTGATAGTGTACGACTTTTTGTATCTGAATGAGCGAAAAGGGTGTCAACCAAAATGATACGCCCTAGGAGGGAGACATTATTGCGAGTTCATAAGGTACGAAATCGAAGATTACGGTGTCTTATTCTGTCCAGTGTTAAAAATATGCCATTTTTGTTTAAACTTGGAGACATGCCTATAGGACCCATTAGAGGCACCATTTTTAGCTTAAGCCAAAGCCATTGCTTTAGAATTAGCCACTTTTAAACAATACACATTGAACAGTAACAAAAATGGCTTTATATAAAGTCATTTTATAATTTATTTATTATAAAAACAAACGTACATCATTATTTATTAGTCAATATAATTAAATGAAAAGTAATCAATTTTTTATACTCATCTATAGTATCTCAAATAATATATTTAATATATGTTTTTATATATAACAATTGAAAATTTAAAATAATGTAATCAAATTATAAATATTTTAAAATTTTAATGTAAGTTTTATTAAAATATTGAATTAATTATTTCATATTATGACTATTGGTATGATTATATAAATAAATTTACACATCAATAAAATAATTATATACTAATAATTATTAATTACAACTAAACAAAGAAAATAATTAACAATTGATAAATAAATTATTTAAAAAATACTATATAATAATCACTTAAATATAACCATATTTTTTATAAATTAATCATTTCTTTAATTTGATTAACTTATTAGTATATAATAAAATATTTGATTTATTAAATCATAGTTATATGATTAAGTAGACTATTTCAATATTTAGTATATATGTTATTGCTAATTATAAAAAATTGTTTATAGTTGATTAAGTAGTACATTTCAATATTTAGTATATATGTAACTATTAAATAGTTGATTAATTATGGGTATAATTTAATATTTTGAGATTAGATTATATTTGAAATGTAAAATGATTTTTATTAATTAGATATTGTGGCATAAGAAGAAAATTTAAAATCATTGTAAGGTCACGGGGCATGACTTGTTAAGAACGGTCGTGACCTTTGCAATCAACGTCAAGGGCGTGACTAAGCAAGTCACGCCCGTCACGTCCACAAAAATAATAAAAATCATTAAGTATATAATTATTCATTTTTATGATTAAATAATTATTTATTATTATTATTAATTGCCTTATTGATATAACATTTATTATTATTATTATTATTATTATTATTATTATTATCCTCATCATCATCATCATCATATTTATGATAAATAAATATATAGATTAATTTAATTTCTATTATTATTTTGAATTTATTTTGGTATGAATTTGCCAGTCACCCTCGTGCACATCCATAAGGGTGACCGCTCACCCTCATGCTTATGCACGAGGGTGACATCTTCTTTTTGCACAAGCATGAGAGTGACAGGTCACCATTATACTGCTACACGAGGATGACATTTTCTTTTATGACATTTGTCCTTATTATTATGAAGCACAAAATTGAAATTAATGAGGAATATAATCAAATTATTTAATATAATCAATAATTAAATAATAATAAGAATAAAAGTAAGTATAAAATTTATAATTATCAAAATTTTAAACAATTAAATAAATAAGAATAATGAAAGAAACATAATAATTATTAATAACAATATAATGGTGAATAATAATAAGGAATATAAAATTAGCACAACTTATAAATATATAGATTAATTTAATTTTTGTTATTATTTTGAATTTGTTAAAATTAGTAATTTTCTTCTTATATTATTATAAGGAATTAGCAAAAATAAGCATATCATTTTTCCTTATTATTATCAAGCACGAAAAAAAATGAGGAATTTCATCGTATTAGTTAATATAATTAATAACTATATAAAAAAACTAATAAGAAATATAGCAAGTGCAAATTTTATTATTATCATAATTTAAAACAATAAAATTATGAAGAATCAATAAAGAAACATAATAATTATCCATAATAATATAATGGTGAATAATAATAATTGCATAGAAGATGAAGAATAAGGGGAGGAGGATAGGCGAGAATGCGATCGCGATGTGTCGCGCCGGCGAGACACTTAAATTTGGCCAGTATCGCGATCGCGACCTGTCGCGGTCGCGAAACAGATTAAAGTGGCCAGTCTCGCGATGGCGACATGTTGCGACGACGAGACTGTCGACCTTACACAGTCTCGCGATCGCGACATAGCCTATGACTCCCTTTTCTTGTTTAGTTTTTATTATTATAATTACTAGTGTGATTCATGTAATGATACATGAATCACACTAGTAATTATAATAATAAAAACTAAACAAGAAAAGGGAGTCATATCATTACATGAATAACACTAGTAATTATAATAATAAAAACTAAACAAGAAAAGGGAGTCATAGGCTATGTCACAATTGCTAGGAATCGCGATCGTGAAACTGCGTAAGGTCGACAGTCTCGCTATCGTGACACGTCGCCATCGCAAGACTGGCCACTTTAGTATGTTTCGGGATCACGATACTGACCAAATTTCGGTGTCTCGTTGGTGCGACACATCGCAATCACAACCTCGCCTATCCTCCTCCCTTTATTCTTCATCTTATGCAATTATTATTATTCACCATTATATTATTATGGATAATTATTATGTTTCTTTAATGATTCTTCATAATTTTATTGTTTTAAATTATGATAATAATAAATTTGTACTTACTATATTTCTTATTAGTATTTTTTATTTAGTTATTAATTATATTAACTAATATGATGAAATTTCTCATTATTTTTTTTCGTGCTTGATAATAATAAGGAAAAAATGATATGCTTATTTTTGCTAATTCCTTATAATAATAATAAGAAGAAAATTACTAATTTTAACAAATTCAAAATAATAAGAGAAATTAAATTAATCTATATATTTATAAGTTGTGCTAATTTTATATTCCTTGTTATTATTCACCATTATATTGTTATTAATAATTATCATGTTTCTTTCATTATTCTTATTTATTTAATTGTTAAAATTTTTGATAATTATAAATTTTGTACTTACTTTTATTCTTATTATTATTTAATTATTTAGTTATTGATTATATTAAATAATTTGATTATATTCCTCATTAATTTCAATTTTGTGCTTCATAATAATAAGGAAAAATGTCACCCTCGTGCAGCAGTATGATGGTAACCTGTCACCCTCATGCTTGTGCACGAGGGTGACAGACGCACTCATACAAAAAGAAGAGGTCACCCTCATGCACAACCATGAGGGTGAGCGGTCATCCTCATGGATGTGCACGAGGGTGACAGGCAAATTCATGCCAAAACAAATTCAAAATAATAATAGAAATTAAATTAATCTATATATTTATTTATCGTAAAGATAATAATAATAATAATAGAAATAATAATAATAATAATAAATGTTATATCAATAAGGCAATTAATAATAATAATAATAAATAATTATTTAATCATAAAAATGAATAATTATATAATTAATGATTTTTATTATTTTTGTGGAGGTCACGGGCGTGACTTGCTTAGTCACGCCCGTGACATTGATTGCAAAGGTCACGGCAGTTCTTAACAAGTCACACCCTGTGACCTTACAATGATTTTAAATTTTCTTCTTAAGCTACAATATCTAATTAATAAAAATCATTTTACATTTCAAATATAATCTAATCTCAAAATATTAAAATATAACCATAATTAATCAACTATTTAACAGTTACATATATACTAAATATTGAAATTTACTACTTAATCAACTATAAACAATTTTTTATAATTAGCAATAACATATATACTAAATATTGAAATAGTCTACTTAATCATATAACTATGATTTAATAAATCAAAGATTTTATTATATACTAATAAGATTAATCAAATTAAAGAAATGATTAATTTATAAAAAATACGGTTATGTTTAAGTGATTATTATATAGTATTTTTTAAATAATTTATTTATCAATTTTTAATTATTTTCTTTGTTCAGTTCTAATTAATAATTATTAGTATGTAATCATTTTATTGATGTGTAAATTTATTTATATAATCATACCAATAGTCATTATATGAAATAATTAATTCAATATTTTAATAAAACTTACATTAAAATTTTAAAATATTTATAATTTGATTACATTATTTTAAATTTTCGATTGTTATATATAAAAACATATATTAAATATACTATTTGAGATACTATAGATGAGTATAAAAAATTGATTATTTTTCATTTAATTATATTGACTAATAAATAATGATGTACATTTGTTTTTATAATAAATAAATTATAAAATGACTTTATATAAAGCCATTTTCGTTACTGTTCGACGTGTATTGTTTAAAAGTGGCTAATTCTAAAACAATGGCTTTGGCTTAAGCTAAAAAAAGACGCCTCTTGTGGGTCCCACAGGCGTGTCTCCAAGTTTAAACAAAAGCGGCGTAGTTTTAATACTAGATAGAATAAGACACCGTAATCTTCGATAGATGATCTGGACTCATCTATGATAAAGTGGATGAGGTGTTTGGCCCGTAGCTTCTTCTTTAGTCCCAATGGTTAACTACAAGTTAGTCATCTCCAGTGATAACACTGAATTTTGTATATTTCTCTTGGCAAGAAAAGGCCAGACACTTTCGTAGCCAAGTGGTGGAGGCACTAACGACCAACCACTTTTTTCTCAAATTCAAGGCTTAAAGAAATATAGTTTGGTCCAAAGTTCCTTCCTTTATAAATAAAAAAACAGAAGGGCAGTTGACAGTTGATCTACTTCTCTCGCAAGCCAATGATGTGAAGGTGATCTGACCATCAGCCACAGGTCCGATTGGGCAGGCTGTCGCGGCTACTAAACAAAGGGACATGCATGCATTGATCACTCAAAGCATTTTTATACACGCGCCCTATTCAGCACTCTCGCCGCCACGCCTTTCGATGAGCAGCATTTACAGATTGTTACGACAAAGAAGTATCCTCAATTTCATAAAATATATGTAAACTGGTCCAAACAACTTGTTAACTTTAAAAACAGTAAACTCCCTTTACCCATTAACATCGAGAGTTGGGATAGAAGAGAAGGCACAAATGGCAAAAAAGGTCATTGACGTTCACAAGAAAAAACAAGGATGTGGTCAAGTTTGAATGTCTTGGACAACACTCGAAAGTATTTTTTCTAGATAAATCTAAGAAGCCACTTTCTTCTTTACCGCAAGGAGGAGAATATGTGGAGACCCAGCGCTTGTCTGCAGACATAGTTTTCACCTCATCTTCCTAAATCGAGTAGTTGATTTCCAAAAGAATGAATGTTGAGGAGTAAGGCAAACAATCTATTTAGCTCTAAACACGAGAATCGCATTAGTAGAAGATGACTTGTTACATGTGTAGTAAGTCCCTTGATGGAACAAATGGAGGAGACTCACACCGGACGCTACAAGAAAAATATACGATACCAATGAAAAATTACCGACGGACACAACTCCGTATCTAGTTATTGACAGAAACTCAATATTCGTCGGTGAATCTGTCATGAAAATTTTCATTTTGCGACGGACCAAATTGTCATCGGTAAAGGTGGAGGAAAAACATTCGCGCAAATTTACCGACTTAATATAGCGACTGAAATTATGCAACTGTTGATAAATTAGGTAGGAAGGCTTCCCGCAATGAAACAGCTGCAGAATTTTACTAACGGATATGTTTCCATTGGTGAATTTTACTTGGTTTGCGTTCCGTCATTAAATTCAAAGTAATCGTTTTAAAAAATAGAAAACAGTGTCGTTCCTTCCTTCTCCTTTTCTCCTCTGCTTCTTGGTTTTTTTGTCGTCACCATCCTCAAGTCGTGGGTCTCCTCTCCTTGCCGCACCATGCTATAATCGTCGTCTACATCTCCCTCATCACCATTCCCATCCATCGCCATCTGGATTCTCCTCTCCATAGACTATGTTGATTTAGGTATATATGCAATGTTTTTGTAATGAGCAGGTTTAGGGAATATATGTTGATTGGGTTAGCTAAAGTGGGTGTATATGTATATGCAATATTTTCATACATTAATTCATGTATTTTTTGTGCTATATATGCATACATAAAGGATAATGTACAAATTATATGCTAAGGAATGATTGCTACGAGTCTTAGTTATATATATGCATTTAGTCCAAGTATTTAGGTTGGTAAGTTGAAATTTAGGGAAATTAGCGAATGAGGCAAATGAGTTGATCCATTAAAAGTGATATCATCTTGTGAGTTGATTGCATTAGCTTAATAACATGATAAAATAAGATAAAATTGTTTTATTTTGTTTTCAATATGGATTTTTAAGTAATTATTAACCTAGGCTTTAATAGGCTATATCTTACATGTTAATTGGCGTTAAATTAGTTGTAGTTAAGCGTCTTTATTGCATGTTACCATGGATATAAAAAAGAAGAATTTTGTGGACTATTGTGATAATTAAGTAGCTTAACTATACTTAATAAGTTTGATTAGGCTAGATTTTGCATAAGAAGGTGGTAATTACCTAGTTTGGGATACTTGCGTACCTTGGTAGAATAGATATATTAGGTTAATTGTTATTTTCACCATGATAATGAATCTTACACGATAATTAGAGTTTTACATATGTGAACCTCGAAGCCTTAAGGTTAGTCTCATGCTTTTATTTTGCTAGTTTAATTGCCCTATTTTTTTCAGTTTAGCAATTTTATTAATTTTCACTATATCGTATTTGAGTTAGTTTTACTATTAGGCTAAGATTAATAATCATAGTAATATGGTCCTTGGAAGGGATCGGTATTTTGAGTACTCATATTTTAATAGTTTATAGTAGTTGATTATATGCATTTGTAAATGTATTGAATTAGGTTTTAACACTTTTTTTTTGGTCTACTTTATGTTAAGGTAAATTTGTTTGAATTAAGTTCAACTAGAAATATTGTTTAGTGAGATTGAGATTCCATTATAAGTTTATGTAACTATTTAAAGATCTAAGTGATCTAAGTGATAGATGAATTGGATGATTGAATCTATAATGGTAATATTTGATCAATTGATTGAACTATTGAAGTTTTTTATAAGTATTGATATTTTATCATTTTTATTTCCTACATTTACATATATGACCAATAAACATTTTTCATATATGTTTACATGCATGGCCATAATTTTTTTCCTAACATATATACACTCAAAGCTACAAAAGTTTTTTCTTTACATACACATATAGTCATAAAAATTTTTTCTATATATATATATACATTGCCACCAAATTGTTTACTATATATATACACACATCTAGCAACTAAAACTTTTTATATATGCACACACACATATAGCCACAATTTTTTTTTCCAATCTATATATACACATGTCAATAAAACTTCTTTCCCATATAAATATATACTCAAATGAATACCAAACATTTTTTTAGTTTAAATAAAGATATGAATAAGAAACTTTTTTCTTATATATATCCGCACATTGTTTTAAAACATGTTTTTCACACATATGCTCGTGCACACATAAATAATAAAAAAAATTGCTATACACATATACATACTTAGGCGTGATTTTTTTTGTATATATTCACACATGACAACTAAGCTTTAATATCTATACATATAGAAACATATATGTATATATACATGACAACCAAACTTTTTTTTCTCATATATATATATATATATATATATATGTACATAGAGAAAATGTTTTATGGCCGCGTCTGTTTGTGTGTGTGTGTGTATATACACACATGGTTACTGAACTTTTTTCCTATATATACGTAAATGATCACAAAAGTTGTCGTATATAAATAAAATACAAAACTACTCCGTAGATAACATTGCCATTGGACAATAAATTAAACTAATTATTGAATTCACCATCAAATAACCTTTAATGTTATGCATAACTTTAAGATGGTTTGGGAAACAATAGGTGAAGTGAATTTGTATTCATCTATGTACCAATACTTTATGTACTATTTCACCTACTATCACTAAAAAAAATTTTGAGATGCTATGCCTATCACAGAGTTATCCTAATCTCGTCTACAGACTTGGTTACTAAAAATGGCAACACAAAATTGTCAAAGTATACAATAATAATACTATGACTTTCTATTCTTAACATAACTTTTAGTTACTTTAGGTAACTAAATTGATTTCACAAAATTATAAAAACTTCAAAAAGAATTAAAATAAAGATATTTTAAAGAAAGAATAAACCTTAGATGTTAGAAATTCAATTTGAGAGATACCATCCAATTAAATCATACTCTTTCATCTTTGTTACCATGTCCTTATCCTCTGATCTTGCACACATCCCATAATTTTTTTTATAATTATATCACTTATTATGTTAACATTTATAATCCTCATGATTCTAGCCCTAAGTACTTTTCCTAAGCATAAAAATTTTCACATTGGTTATAAGTTATACTTAATGAGTTCAATGATCCTCATGGTAATCAAATGAAGACTTTTATTCCTCTAATGTCACATATCAACATTATCAGTTATAAATGAGTCTTTTGTATCAAATGGAATCTTGATAATCCAATTGAGTGTTATAAAGGTTGCCTTGTTGCCAAGGGATGTCATCAACCTCTAGGTATCAATCACACTACTTTATTCCTATTGTCAAACCTATAACTATTCAGATTATTCTCATTATTTCTCTTTCTAATAACTAACATGTTTATAAACTTTATTTTAATAATTCCATTATTTATCGTCATCTTTAGGAACTACTATTTTTGTATTAGATTCCTAGCTTTATTTCACCTTCATAAATCCCTTTATTATCTTAAGCAAGCCTCGTGCTTGGTTTCATTATTTACTCTACAAACTTTATTATCTCAATTTTACTTTCTCATAATTTGTCCCTTATCTTTCCCTTCACATTACTTTGTCTCACACAATCTTACTTTTAGTATATGTCAAGGACATATTGGAAATATTCATTCTATTCATTAACCCACTTAGTTTGTAGGGAATGTATTACAAGAAAATTTGGTTCTAATACTGCTATCTTAAATATGTAGATAGCTATCATTTACAACTTGTGATAATCTTTCTTTATCCTTCTTTAATTATAAAATTCTAGTTCTGCAATACAACTCTGTTGCTTCCCTCTTACTGAATGACTCTCTTGGTCTCTCTAGCAAATTGACTCTCTTTGTTTCTATTTTTGTAAGCAATAAAGTGAGATGACCTAGGTTTTTATTAAATTTAAGGTTTCTTTTTATTTGGTAAGAAGGATCTACTTCCGTGGATCTATTAAATCCAGAAGAATCCTTATACCTTTTACAGAGCAGGTAATCTCTTAACAATATTGGTGAGACAATTGCTAAATTTTCAATGAAATGATTAGTGTATAGTTGCATTTGAAAAATAAGTGATTTAATGTCTCTGGACACAAGTAGTGATTAGTGTATTAGTGTACATACAGGGGATTGTAAATAATATTGGAAATAATTGATTTGCCTTAGTAATTCTTTGCTTTTTCGAGTTGTGTGTTTGATATTACCCATATCATTAGTAAAAGCTTAAAACTGATGAAAGGAATCCTAAAATGATTGAGCGACTGTATGTACGGATAACACGAAATATAAAATTTTTTGCTTTTTCTCGTTATGTGTTTGATACATACATATTTAAATTTAATCTAAAAAGTTGAGTTGTCCTAGTTGGTTTGGAATTGAAAGCTCCTAATGTTTACATGTTATTTTCATAATATTTTAATAATAATAATAATAGGGTTTTATAAGATTCTTTTTCCTATTATTTTTATTATTGTTTGACACATAATTTTTTAATATCTTTTGAATGCATGCTTTAATTTTCATTTTAATATTTAAAGAGATGTTATAAATGTGTTTTGTATGGCTGAGTTGTAAAGGTGTGGACCTACTCTACCTTTGTTCTCAAGCATAATTGATTCCACCTTTTCTGTTCTCATACTGCCAATTTAATGTAGACTAAGGTACAAATAATTAAAAAAAAATGAGTATGGCTAAGTTCTGAAGGCATGGACCTACTCTACCTTTTTCTTATGCTTTAAGTTAATACAATAATTATTAAGTGCTTTGTCTTTTTTCTTACATGTTGTATTACCACAAGTGCATTATATTAAATGTTTCATATTCTTTTTCATAGACCCTATATTATGTTGAAGAGCGTTGTTAATCTTTCTTCGTTGTAGTCTGAAGTTGTCCATCCATTTAGGTTAGTCCTGCAACTAATGTTTACCATATGTATTGCTTTAATAATACGATTATGATACCTTTGGATTTTGTGTGAAAACAAAGGGGAGTCTTGAATTTGTGTTGTTGTTGAGAATATTCTTATAATCATTGATGACTTTTTATATTCTTCTTTAATAGTCTAAGTATTTACTATATGTGGAATGAGTTTGAAATCAATTGTAAGTGATTAATTCGATCAATTAATACTTCAACTTCAATGTGATTAATGTAAACATAGTATTAGCACAAGGAAATAATACGTTTCATAGACAAGACAATTCATTCCATAATAAAACCCTAAGACAATTTATAGGCTAGAAACCCATGATACAACTCCCATGAGGCTTATTGGTGAAAAATTCCACGAGCCTAAGAGTTACAGCGAGAACTTATTTTCTTGATTTACAGCTGTAAACAATGTCATGTGCTATAGTTTTGAAATCAATTGTAGGTGATTAATTAAATTGGTTAATACTTACCGAATGTGTAAAGTTTAGATGTTTTGTAAATTTTGGGGTGCTATGAAGGATACTAACTATGAAATCACTGATTTAAATTAACAGTTTTGCATAAATAAGTAATTTTGATAGATCTTGGATGTATAGACAATAATCACGTGATGGTTTCATTAATCCTGAATTTGTTGAGAGAGTTGAAGCTTTCATTCGTTATGCAAGTTCTTAACCTGCATATATGGATGGAAAGACCAGATGTCCATGTAAAAAGTGCAAACACGTTAGTTTCCTTCCTATTGATGAAGTGAACAGGCATTTATTAAGAAGATTTTCCCAATTATTTTGAGTGGACATGACATGGGGAACTGTCGATTTTTAGCACCTCAAGGGGTAATCCAGCACAATCGTCAGTGAGCTTAAATGAGTTTGAAGGGGGGATTGGATTTATAACAAATAATGTGAATGCAAATAAAAATACTTACATGCAAAGGGTTTATGATGCAACCAGTTATAGCTTTTAGGAAAATATAGAAAATCTTGAAGAAGAACCCAACCCACAATCCAAATAATTTTTTGACTTACTACACTCAGCTGATCAAGAACTATGGCCAAATTATGAGACAATGACTCAATTGTCTTCACTTGCTCGTATCTTGAATATAAAGTTTGAAGGGCATATTTTTTATCATAGTTTTGATAAAATTCTTGGATGGTATAATGAATCATTGCATCCTAATCACACAATGGTTAGTAGTTTTTACAATATGAAAAAACTTATTAGGAGTCTTGACTTGCCTGTTAAAAAGATTGATTGTTACAAATTGGGATGTATGTTGTATTGGGGTGATGATGTGGAATTACAGGAGTTCAAATTTTTTGGTCAATCTAGGTTCAAGCTTAGAAAGCATTCTATGAAAGGAAAGTTAATACCCTGGAAGTGGATGTATTATTTCCCGCAAACTCTGAGAATTCAAAGACTATATGCTTTTGATGTTACTGCGTCTCACATGAGATGACATAATGAATATTAACAGGAAGATGGAATAATGAGTCATCCATCAGATGCATTAGCATGGAAACCTTTTAATGACACCTATTATAAGTTTGCAACTGAAAGTCGAAATGTTAGATTGGGATTGTGGACAGATGGATTCTAACCTTTTGGTCAATCTGGCCAGCAATAGTCATCACGGCTAGTCATAATTACTCCTTATAATTTGCCTTCATGGATGTGTATAAAAGAGGCATATGTGTTCTTGACAGTGATTGTGCCTAGGCCTACAAATCCAAAACATAAAATTGATGTATTCTTACAACCATTGATATCTGAATTGCAGCATCTTTGGGAATATGATGTTGAGATATATGATGTGTCTCTGAAACACAATTTTGTATTGAGAGCAGCTTTGATGTGGACAAATAGTGATTTTTCGAAATATGCCATGTTATCTGGATGGAGCACAGCAGAAAAATTGGCTTGTCCTTATTGTAGCAATGACTCTGATGCATTTTACCTTCCAAACGGAGGCAAAATATGTTAGTTTGGCAACCACAGAAAATTTCTTCCTCTAGATCATTTATTTAGGCACAATAAACAAAAGTTCATTAAAAATAAGATGGTAAAAACACCTCATCCCCTTGACAAATCTAGTGAAGAGATATTATAGGAGATTGAGGAATTACACTTGCTGAAAGTTATAGAATTTGAAACTGATGAATTTAATACAAGCATTAGTAGAAACTTTGGCTGGAGAAAGCGAGGCATCTTTTAGGGTTTTCCATATTGGAAAACTAATTTGATACGTCATAATCTAGATGTGATGCATATTGAAAAAAATATTTTTGACAATTTGTTCAATACCATAATGAACATTGAAGGGAGGACAAAAGACAATGCAAAATCACGAGCTGATTTGAAACTTTTTTATAGAAGGAATGAGTTACATAAAGATCTTCGGACCAGTAAATATCCGAAAGCATGTTACACTTTGGACAAAAAGCAGAAGGAAATATTGTGTGAATGGTTGAAAAGTTTAAAGTTTCCCAATGGTTATATTTCAAACTTGGCAAGGTGTGTGGACATGAGGAAGTATAAATTATTTGGGATGAAAAGTCATGATTGTCGTGTTTATGCAAAGGCTAATTCCAACTACATTTCAGGAGTTGCTACTTAATAAGATTTACGAAGTAATACAGAATTAAGTTTGTTTTTCAAAAGCTTAACATCATCTGAAATTAAGTTGGCTTAAATGGAAAAACTAAAAAGGAAAATTCTAGTAATTTTGTACAAGTTAGAAGGGATATTTTCTCTAAGCTTCTTTGACTGTATGAAGCATCTATCTGTCCATTTAGCACACGAGGCTAAACTAGCCGCCCTAGTTCAACATCGTTGGATGTATCCATTTGAGAGGTATGTAATTCAACAAAAATGATTGTAATTGAAGTCATATCATCATGTTTTCGTATCTAAATTCGTATAACCCTATTCGCTCATATAGGTATTTGAATCACTCGAAGAAAAATGTGAACAACAAGGCTAGAGTTGAAGGTTCGATATGTAATGCTTATTGAGTGAAGGAAGCTAGTACATTTTGTTCATATTATTTTGAGCCGCGTGTTCACATAAGAGAAAGAAAAGTTCCTTGTAATGACTATTGGGAGGAACTAGTGATGCTGATGGTAACTTATCAATTTTCACATATCCTAGATGGACATATAGACATTCAACAAAAAGAATGTTAACGGAGGAAGAAATTGAGGCTGTCTATAGTTACATTTTATTTAACTGTAAAGAGGTTCATCGTTTTCGTGCAGTAAGTATCAAGTGATTATTTCAGTTTTTAAATGTTGTGTTATTCATAACTGGAATACATAATAATGTTTAGATTATACAAGGAATTGTTACGATAGCTTATGCCCGACAAATCATAGGATGATATTAATAAAGATGTTGGAAGACATTTTTCTTGATGGTTTGAGCAATCTGTAAGTTTTTAATTACAAATATTGAAATAATTGAATTATAAGATTTAAGTGTTCAAATGACATAGCATATTGTTTAATATATATTTTTATTTTTTTTAGGCCTTAGAAAATCCAATAGAGAACAAGTTTATATGTGATCTTGCGAAGGGACCTTTGCAAATTGTTAAATTATATCAGGTGTATTTTGTTAATGGATACAAATATTAAACAAAATATCATAGTCATAGTATGGCAACAATAAATAGTGGAGTTTGCATACAAGGAGAATTGATTGATTACTATCGCAAAATTATTGAGATACTTGAAATTGAGTACCCTGCATTGCCAATAAAGCAAACTGTGATATTTAAGTGTGAGTGGTTTGATCCAACTCCAAATGTTAGTACAAAAGTGCATAGCCGATACAATTTAGTTAAAATCAACAAGCGAAGAAGATTTTGACATTTTGAACCTTTTGTGTTGGCAATGTAAGCGATCCATGTGTATTATGTCCCTTTTCCCATCTTACTACAAGATAAATCAAATTGGTTGGCTATTTGCAAAGTTAAACCTAGAGGTGTTTTTGAATCACTTGGAAAAGGAGAACAAAGAATTGAAATTGAATCATTTCAAGAAGATGCTTATGAAATAAATGCATCTTTTGTATACGAGGATAATGAAAATTTGAACGATCCATGTAATAAATATGTTTAAATTTTATCTGGAGAGGATGAGGAGGGCTAGAAATCTGAAGAAGAGCCTAAGTTTGATTCAAATTCTTCAGAACAAGAAGATGATTTTGATTTACAATTAAGTGATGATAGCAATTAACTTGTGTTTGTAATTGAATATTATATTCAATAAATCAATTATTTCCTTTTCAATATATTGTATAAAATATTGAAAAAATTGTAATATTTCTACAAAAATTCAATCAAATATTAAGTCCAAGTTAAAATATGGCATCAAAGAGAAGAAAGAATATTCTGCAACTAAGATTTATATCACAATTCAGAGGTACTTATTGTCCAAGGGAAGCTTCTCATGGTGTAGCAGCTGGAGATGAAACACCTTATCCCCCTCCACCTACTACACTTACAGATTAGACTACACCATCTACCACCCCTACATCACTACTCCTATACCGACAGAGATATCAGGGCAAACAATGCGAATGAAAGAGACGACCGCCAGCTTGGAGTTGAGGGACCGGATGGACAAAAATACATCACAATTGTCAATAATACGTAAGTGAAAATACATGAAACATTATATGTTTATAATTAAATTAAAGGTTTAAATTTTTAAATTGGTATAAATTTATTTGTTTTTATATTAGGTTATTTCCATTTGGACCCCATTCAAGAAACATGAGATCGAAATTCAAAGAAAAGATTGATCATGAGGGTTATATATGGAAGAATATCTCTCAAGCGACAAAGGAATTTTACTATCACGAGTTTGAGATACCACAAAAATTATATTTTCTTTTCTAATTAACAATTTTATACATTAATTAGATAAATATTATTACATCATAAGTATTTATCGAATGTTTTTCCTTTTGTTTCAGGAAGAATTTTTGGGGATTCTCAATTTGACGAGATCATCTATAGAGTATGGGAAAGACGAGTGCATACACATTATCGTGACTTTATTGCTGTGATACATAGAGTTAGTGTACGACTGCCTTATATTTCTGAAGAAATATGGAGTAGTTGGATGCAGTATTGGACATCACCAGAGGCCATGTCAGTTTTAGAGCGTAATTCAGCGAACAGACATAGAGGACCTTGGGGAGAGAGTTTTCTTGTACATATAGGAGGATATGTTACCCACCAAAAGCATGTAGAGAGACTTGTAAGTATCTACAATTTACATTTATATTCTTATTTCTTTTCGTTGCTGTATTTTAATTGAATTTGATGTGTGAAATTTGGAATGAAAATATGTGCTTCTTGTTGAGAATGATAATGTTATAAATGCCTGGTGTCAGATATGGTTGTGTTCTTGAGTTATTTTATTTGTTCAACAGGGGATCGATATCATAAAAATATTGGAAACTCTGCCGAAATTTTATAAATTCTAGTATACTTTTAACATTTTATTCTTATGCAGGAGAAGTCTATGGGCATGAGGCCTACAAACCGTCAGCTCTTTTTGCACACTCACACTAAGAAGCATGACGATGTAACATTCGTCAATAGACGTTGCAGAGAATTAAATGTACGTGATATTTATGATTTAATATTAATGCTTAATAATTATCACTTACTAATATAAATATTATTTTCTGATAGGACTAAATATAAGAAAGAATTGAACGGCAGTCTCAACAGTTTGAAGATGTTGATGAGAGTGAAACTTATCTTCATGCAATGGGTTGTAAGGACCATTGTGGGAGGATATTCAGCTTAGGTTCATTTGCGAACACATGTTATTCGCAATCCTCCACATCTAGTACAACAACATCTAGTAGGCGGTCCACAACCAATGAAGTACAAGAGCTTCAGAGTACAGTGTAGACATTGACGACTCAATTGTAACAGTCAATGAAACAGTTTCAACAATTGATGCAGTACATCGCTCAGCTCCGTCAGGAGAAGGATGAGTTAAAGATTAGGGGTGGCACCGTATCGCACCAACTAGAGGATCCGCTGTCTCCAGATCAATAGTGTACTTTTGGTCATTTAATTTGTATTACAAATACTTATTATGTACAATGTAATGTTTTTATTATCAATTAAGCTATTTTTAACTTTTTATCATCAATCAAATTTCTATTTAAGCAAATTAAATGTATATTATAAGTTTATAACTATTAAAATTATGCATTAACCATAATTTAAATATACTAACAATATATATTATATATTTAAAAAACTTTGTTGTTTATTTTCCAACGAAAACAAACATCTGTCCATTTACTAATGGACAATTCGCAATTCCATCGATAATCACAGACGGAATAACCAATTTTGTTTCAAAACCTTTCAATATATTTACCGACGGATAATCATAAACTGTCGGTAAATATTCCGTCGGAATACAAATGTCTGTCGGTAAATTTATTGACCGTCAATCCCAAAATAAACTTACCAACGGTCAACAGCAAAATAAACTGTCAGTATTTTTACTGATGGTACACAATTAATCCATCAGTATATTTACTAATGGAAATTCTATTTTCGTCGGTAATTATTAGCTACAGCCGTTTTGTACAAGGCCTTAGACCGTCAGTAAAGTCCGCCGATAATCTAGCTTACCGATAAAATGTTTATATTTTCTGTCAATAATTTCTATTACAAAATGACATTTTTCTTGTAATAGGAGGAGACCCATCGCAGTCTGCCTCTCATTCCCAAATCAGGTAGCTAAAGAAGATTCGAAAAAGGGTATGTTAGTTGTACCCTAATTGTCAAAACGATTGTTTTTACTTTGGCTCTACTTGATGCCATTTGTATTAGCTCAAACAACTATAGTATTTCAAGTATATGTCTATCCCACGTGAGATAATCACCCTCTCCTGATGTTCTCTTCTCTAATTTTTAATGAATTTTTTAATTTTTCAAAAAAAAAGAGGACTAAAAGTGGATGGCATCCATAGTGATATAGACAAAGAATTAGTTCTAGATTTATGTCCTTTATGGCATCTTTGCATCATAAACTTACTAGTCTCATCCGCAAAATTACTTGTATACCATACTATCAAGAAAACTTGAAATGATGTTATGTTATAGGGGAAGTACATTGTTCTTTTCATACGAGAAGAGAATAACAAGGACAGGATAATTTTAGAAGGTTGTTTGATATTTAACATGATCCACATGTTCATGCATATTTAAAGACGTGTGTATGTGTTAGCTGATTTCAGTTTAAATGGGCCTGACATCTTGAGCGTGACTTACACAGAGCTTGTAGGCGCCTGAGATACAAGTAAAAACAGAACATGGAGTTAAAGAGGTTAAGGCCAGTAAAGAACACTACAGTTGAAATATACATTGTAAATGATAACAGAACCTTCCAGCTCTGATACAGCAAGCCCATATCGGAAACCAAAACGCACGCATGTCACACTACTTAATTGCAGCTTATAATAAACTGAAGAATTTCCTTATTAGTTTTAATTATTTCCTTATGAGTTTAAGCAATTAGAATATTAATCATTCAACAGATGCTGAGTTTCGGGTCGCCGACACCAACTCTATGTTCAGTGGGTCCTATGCAGATTTTGCATAAAAAGTAAAAACCGCAGAGAGTTTTCGTCAAGACATGCCATCTACTAGGACCTAGCCCATGGGGTCGAGAGGAACGAGTGAATTAGGCAAGGTAAGGGCAGGCTTTTTTTTTTGGATTACATTAGGTATTTTAATTTAGTTGGACTAATCCTAAGTTCCTAAGACTTCACCCCAAAAGTCCTAGAGGATATAAATCTGAATTTTTAGGATCCTTCAGGTTTCTACGTAGCTTAGGAGTCGTCACATACTTGATTAGTCAACTGCTGATTGATCGTTGACTCTGCTCAGCATCAAGTTCCCAATACCCATCAGATTTCCTAGTAGCTTCAACTCCCACACAATCGCTAGAAGCGAAGCATCCGTAATTGATCCGACCAAAGAGCTTTTGCCCAGGAGATTAGAGGATTATCAATAGAGAACAATTCTCATTTCCCCTCCTTCTGCATGGCTCGAACTCAAGATGTCATATAAGGGAGGGTCTTAAGTGAGGAGTATATGCCTTTAGGCCATCCCCTCGTTGTCGGCAGGCCTTTCTTGATTCGTTGACACATTTGTTGTGTTTGTTAAATTTCATTTCCAAAGTTATTGAAGCTCTTTCCGAAGCCATCTGAACAGACCAAGGCAAAAGCAAGGCTTTCACCCTTTTGCTCTTTTCATCTTTCTTTGGTTTGGAGATCATAGGGGGGTTGAACCAAAGGACTCTGATCGTTCAGAGAAGACTTTTTACCACATTCAATAGCCTTATTTTACAATGATTGTGGTGGATATCTGCGCTACAATTGACGGAGCTTTTCGTGAGCACTTTGATTCATATGCTCTATGGATTTTACAATTTTAGCACAGCTGTTGCTGTCCAATTGTGTTGGTTCATGGAATTTTTGGGTTTGGCAAAGGGGTTTGTATTCATTTCTTCTGTTGAATCATGTAAACCTTTTTGTACGTGAACCTCATATGGTTTTCTATTGGATGTGTAACATGTGTTGAATTCAGAGATTGGGAGGTTTGTCATATTTTGCTGGGGCAGAACGAAAGGTGAGAGGGTTCTTGTCCCTGATTTGGGGTCTCTAACCAGTATATACGATAGGTGGGTGCCTGATGCATCAAAGATTGTACATGAGGTTCATTAATGGCTTCTTTCTGCTAAGTTCATTACATTTCCTTTATTTGCTTTTCGAGATTCTAAGTGATTTGGCTTTCAGGGCACGCGAATTATTCTATTACTTGAAAGGTGGGAAAGTAGATTATGGTGAAGAACACAGCAAAGCTTGTGGTCACTCGCAATTTGGAAATATTTACGAGCAAGGTCAACAGATATCCTCTGCTCCTATCAGCTTAACTTGTCCCTTGCTGGTTACTAATTGTCTGTTTAGTTAGTGTCTTCAAGATACAGAGACGGGACGAGACAGAAATTTGAAGACAGAACAGAACAGAAATTGAAGACAGTGAGGTGTTTAGTTGCGAAGGACAGAACATAGAAAATTGTCCCGTCCTCAGGACAGAAATGTGTTTGGTTGCAGTGGACAGAACAAGAAACAATGTTTAATGACAAAAATGCCTTTGCAGTATAATATATTAGAAAGATGTATTTCATTGGTTATTTCATAATTGTATCAATATTTATATGAAGTGTATTTGTAACTCTATTTTTATTT
>JAOSBN010000001.1:5474818-5494656 GCA_027563595.1 Erythroxylum suave
GCTTTTTGCTTCCGTCTGCTTTTTGTTTGTCATCAAAATCTCTTTATACGTGAAGTCAAAATTCTGACTTAACACATGATTCCCATGAACATGGAAATTGGACACAAAGCCATTCTTCTTGTCATCTCTTCTTTGATTTTTTGTTCAACATCCAAGTTGCTCCCTCTTCTTTTCTACACAAAAATAGCAATTCTTACCCTTAATTAGCATCAAACACATAAGAACAACAATAGAAATCACAATTAATGAAAACATACAAAATGAATCCTAACTAGAATAATAAATAACAATCATACTAGAAAACACATGCCAAATTCCTGTAAAAACATAACCTAATGCACACCTATCACCAGCTCACAACTCCTCTAGCTAATGTAAACATATATCCTGTAGTGAATTTACTTTTATCAAGATCACCTGCATAATCAGCATTAACATATCTTTTGACAGTAAAATCTGATCCTCCCTAACATAATGCAACATCTGAGGTTCCCTTGATATATCTGAGAATCCTCTTAACTGTATTCCAATGTTCTCGACCAAGATTCGCCATGTATCGACTAACTACTCACACTGCACGTGCAATGTCTGATCTTGTACAAATCGTAGCAAATATTAAGCTTCCCACTGCTGATGCATATGGTACTCGAGACATCTCCATCCTCTCTTCTTCATGGCTAGGCCCCATACTTAAGGATAACTTGAAATTAACAACAAGAGGTTATAAATTGACTTACAATCTTACATGTTAAATCGCTGCAAGATCTTCTTCAAAATAATTCTTCTGAGAAAGCCAAATATTCCTATTATTTCCATCTCGATCAATTTGCATCCCTATAATCTTGTTTGCTAGTCCCAAGTCCTTCATTTCAAATTCCCTAGCCAACTATGCCTTCAATTCTTTGATACGATCATTGTTGGGGCATGTTATCAACATGTCATCTATATACAACAATAAGACTATAAAATCATCTTTTTCAAACCTCTTGAAATATGCTCAAGGATCTGCATTCAGTATACTATACCCAAGGCTCATGATGAAGAAATCAAATCTCTTATACCAACAACTCAGCACCTGCTTTCAACCATACAGAGATTTGTTCAACCTGCAAACCAAGTTCTCTTTCCCTTTTTCTTCAAAACCTTCTAACTAAAGCATGTAAATTTCTTCTTCAAGATCTCTCTGAAGAAATGAAGTTTTCACATCTAACTGCTCAAGTTGCAAGTCAAATGTAACACACATCTCCAAAACTACTCAAACTGTAGTGAGTCGAACCACAGGAGAAAATATTTCATTGAAGTCAATTCCTTCGTTCTGAGCATATCCTTTTACCACTAATCTAGCACGTATCGTTCTACTTGATCATCACCACTCAGCTTGATCTTGTAAACCCATTTATTGCCAATAGACTTTTTTCCTTGTGGTAGTGATACTAGCTTCCATGTCTTATTCTTTTGCAGAACTTCAATTTCTTCCTGCATTGCTGTCATCCACTGAGATGCATCTGAACTATTCATTACTTCTTAAAGAGTTGACGACTCTCTGTCCTCAATTAAAAGATCGTGTGCAATATTGCTCTCCATAATATAAGCTGAGTGCCAGCTCGATGCTCTTTTTGTGCGAGTTGATCTCTGATTATCTAAAACACCATATTCAACTAATTCTTGATCCTTATGCTCTAGTGCAGCTTCAAAAAAATCATTTGAATCAAATTCCCTTTCCTCCTGTACTATTGTAGTCTCTAAATTCTCTTTTACAGTGCCAACATTTTTTGCTTGCTTTTGATCCTTATCTTCCATGAAGATAACATCTTTGCTAATAACAATCTTGCAGGCAGTATAATCCTACAGACGATACCCCTTTACTCCTTCAACATATCCCAAGAAAATACATCTTCTGGATTTTGGTTCTAACTTCGTAGTTTTTTGGGCATTTAACATCATATAGGCAGGACTTCCAAATATATGGAAATTGGAATAATCCACTGGTTTACCAATCCACATCTCCATTAGTATCTTCATCTCAACTGCAGTTGATGGAGCTTAATTCACCACATAACAGGCGATATTTACTGCTTTTGCCCAGAATTTCTTATCCAAGCTTACAGTTCTCAACATCGCTCTTGTTCTTTTTAACAGAGTTATATTCATCCACTCTGCCACTACATTTTGTTGAGGAGTGTATGCCATCGTGAATTGCCTTTTGATGCCTTCTTGCGTGTATAATTCATCAAATTCTTTACCAGTATATTCATCTCCATTATCTAAGTGCAAACACTTGATCTTTTTACTAGATTTGAGTTCCACTTGCACTTTGTAAAATTTGAAAGTTGGAAACACACCTACCTTCCTCTTGACAGGAAACACCAAACATCTCCTCAAATAATCATCAATGAATGATACAAAGAAATTTGCTCCTCCAAGGAATGTAACTGGTGCTTGCCATACATTAGAGTGAATCAATTCTAGAATTTCTTTGCTTCTGAACTTTGATGTGTTGAGCTTTAATCGATGTTACTTACTCACAATGCATTGCTCACAAAAGGGTAGTGATACCTGTATGAGACCTGGAAGTAGATTCTTCTCTGCAATATCTTCATTCCTTGTTTAGACATATGTCCAAGCTTTTCATGTCACGTCATTGCATATTTTTCATCTGGACTACTCACAACAGCAGATGCCTCTTCTTCTTGCAAAGTTACTCCCTTCAATATGTACAAATTTGCAACAATCTTCTATGCTTTCATAAATATTAGCGCTCCTTTAATCACTTTTATGATCTTTTTCTGAATTTCAAATATGAAACCGAGATCATCCAGTTGTCCTATAGACAACAAATCCTTCTTCAAGCCCTCCACATATCGCACTTTTTCAATAGTCTGAGTTGTCCCATCATACATCTTTAACTTGATGATACCGATACCAGTGATCTTTAGAGCTTGATCATTACAGCCATACACAAATCCCCCAGAGACATATTCATATTGATGGAACCAGTTTTTTGAGAGGTCACATGAAAAGTAGGTGCTAAATCGAGAAGCCATACATCAACAAATCTTTTCTTACCTCCAATAGTCGTTGCCGCTTCACAGAACATTGCACCTCCATCATTCGAAGTATTTGCCGCATTTCCTTGAGGAATAGAATCTTTCTTATTCAGATTCCAACAATCCTTCTTTAAGTGCCCTTTCTTGCTACAATTGTAGCACTTGAAATTCTTCTTACTCCTGGATTTTAATCTACTATGACTATGACTCCCACTTGGGCCACGTTCCATTGATCTTCCTCTTGTCATCGCCAAGGCCTCCGCTTGTTGCGAACTTGTCAACCTATCTTCCTTGCTCTTACGTTATCTCTCTTCTTTCAAAATAGCAGCTGCAATATTGTCGAAGACTAGAGTATCTGTGTTTTTTGTTAGATTGATAACGAGATGATCAAAAGAATCTGGTAGACTTCGGAGTAGAAGTTCCGCACATTCACTTATCTCTATTGTGTGCCCCAATGATGTGAGTTAGGAAAATAGAGTATTTAAAGTATTAAGTGCTCTGTCACTGAAGTGGATTATGCCATGCGTAAAGTGTATAGTTTCCTCTTCAGAAAAATTTTGTTAAGGAGTGGTTTGGCCTCGTACAATTTTGTGAGATGATCTCAAATCTCCTTCGTAGTCTTCTTTTCCTCTATGCTGGATAATACTCCATCAACTAAAGACAGGTGAAGATTAGCTACAGCATTCCCATCCATCTTGTTCCACTTTTTATCCGTGAGTCCAGCTAGTCGTTCACTAATGGCCGTCAGACAATTATGTTTTCTCGAGATTGCCTTTATCTTCAGCTTCCATAATGAGAAATTTCTCCCATTAAACTTCTCAATCTCAAATTTTGTTGTCATTGCTTTTATCACAAACAGAATATGAGTGTACCTATATATGTGAATACTACCGTATGTGTGAATAGTACTTGTATGTATGAACAGTACCTATATATGTGAATAGTCCCGTACACGTGAATAGTACAATATACTTGAATTACAGTAATAGTTCAATGCAAAAATAAATGTATGAACAGTTATTACCTTTTGTGATTACTATTCACCAACTTTCACTCCAGAACTCCGAATGGATTATGCTAAAAAATTCATCGTAATTTTCTCACCTCGCTCTAATACTACTTATTGTAAAAAATTGACCAAATTAGAGCATGTTTGCAACTAAATAGAACTGAAGGAATAGTAATGAAGATAAAGTAAACGCATAGACTTTATGCGAAAAACCGCCAAATCAGGGTAAAAATCACGGCAACGATAAAAGAATTTTACTATTGAAAAAATTAGAGAATTACAAAAAAAAACTACACCTACAAAAATACACAGAATATTTTTGTCTCTCTCTCTTTTTTTCTCTCTCACCTCACGTCTCTCTAATATGCTCTGCACATTTCCTTATGCTACTCTTGCCTTTTTATAGGCAGGAGTTCCTTACAACCACAATTGTTGACAAAAATTGTTTGGTGCCTAACAGCTTACAATTGTAAGCAGTCACATTTGTTGACAGTGTCTTCATCTTATTCTTTGGATGCAAATTGTAAGATTGATTATTTTGGGGCCTTTTCAGTAGATAACCCTAATACTTTGAATGTAAATACATTTAGAATACTTTGAATGTAACGTTATACTTTGAATGTAAATACATTTAGAATACTTTGAATGTAACGTTAAAGATGCACTGCAACAAATCCAATATGAAAAGGTGTTTAAAATCCTACTTTAATAGGAATGGCTAATTTGAGAACTTTATGCAGTATATAATATTACATAGTAATAAGAAAAAAGTTAAAAATGTTCTTTATATGGACAAATCTACCAGACCAAAGCCATAATTGGCGGGTCTTTCCAATGGTAATGAGAGACACTAGCTTTAACGGTCACTTAATAAGGAGGAGATCTGCTTGATATTACGAGAAGAAACAATGCTCATCAAAAAGATACTTATTTTGTGATTATAACTAAATTTTGTTGTTATTTCCGAAATATTGTCATAAAGAAAAGTGAAACATGTAAATTGCCGAAACATATTTTAGCTCTCGTCAAGAAGGAAAGGACATAGTATTAAAAATGAGAAATAATATCATAACTTCTACTTTTACTCAATTCAATTTCATTAACAAATTAATTTTACTAGATAAATTGAACTTTGTTTTATATATAGAAAAACCTTAGTGTTTAATGAATGCTGTTTGCCAAGGAAATTACTTACCGCAGATGTACTTGAGGCATTGAAGAGAGACAATTAAAAGTTCTAAATTTGTTTGATTTCTACGAGATAGTTTAAACTAACCATAGATTTGGGTCTAATTCTATTCTTAAAGATAATTAATAAGAGAAATTTTGTTATATATTTATAAATTATTTTAACATTCTTTAAAATTCACGACATATCATGCATTAGGAAATAAAAATTTTTATTTTTATATAAATTGAATTGAATATGTATATGGTTTCGCTATGACAAATAACCTACTAGATTATTTGAACTTAGTTATGGAAGTTCTTGCAATTTAATAGTTAAATATTTTTATACATATTTTTCTAGTAATCAAACTTTATTTTTGTGTGCTATTGCTAAATAATATTAATTAGTGATAAAAAATATAATTACTTAATTATTAAAAGAATCCAAATGTCTGTTATTAGAAAGATAACAGATATAAATTAAGAGTGAACAATTTAAACAGAGAATCCAAGCCAAAATCCTATAATTAAGAGTGAACAATTTAAACAGAGAATCCAAGCCAAAATCCTATAACAAGCCGTAAAATAAAAAGTATTCTTTATTTGGAAATATAAGCTAATGAAAATTAATTACTCGAGATATTAATACGAGTCACACAAATACGTATATATATATATATATATGTACACACATCTTGAAGTAGCCAAACTGTACCATTTCACGGAACAACCATCACACAACTAGAAAGCAGGAAGAAGAACACCACCAACGAAGGACATCCCACCGTGATCGGAGTTAAAGAAATGGTAGGTTTTGGGAAGTCGGACGTCGGTGTCAAAGACCAGTCCACCGCCACTATAAACACCCTCTCACCGGATTATCTCATCAATCTCGACCAGTAAGTTCCTCTTCTTTATGTTCTAATAAACATATATCCCATTGTAAGTCAACTCCTCATACCTTGTTCATGATGGTGTCTTCTGGGGTCTAACATATTCGGTGACTACTCATCACTGTTAACTTAGGAGAAAGCACCATTCATGATACGTTGAGTTTATCTTATGTCGTTTTCTGTTAATATCCTTACCGTTTATATAGGAATTTCGGTTTTACTGGATAATAAACCATTTTAACATCTCATTTTATTAAACAGAGGCGATCCTACGCTGTTCGAGCCATATTGGAGGAAGCTAGGGGACAAGTGTACGGTGGTGATAATGGGGAATGAATCAATGAGCTACTTCGCTGACCCGTCGAGCTTTTGCTGGTTCTTGGAACCGAGACTGTCAGATGCGATCAAAAGCTTGCATCGCGTGGTTGGGAACGCAGCTGTGGAAGATCGTTATATAGTGGTGGGCACAGGATCGTCTCAGCTCTATCAAGCGGCTCTCTACGCCCTAACTTCACCCGGTGGGCCGGAGCCAGTCAATGTTGTTTGTGCTGCACCTTACTACTCAGTGAGACACTAACCCTCGCTCCATTTAGTTAACAAGTTCACCCAATTATATATGCGTACACATCGCAAAATGTACGAGAGAGATGCTAAGCTTAAACTATCTCCTTGATGAATTATGCAAGAAAATTTCTTTTGGTTCTTGGAACTAAGAATAATTAAGACTTATTTACTTTTTCTATTATAAAATTTGAAAGAAAACAATGAACCTTTTACATATAAACGGAAAAGGTCTTAAGGTATCTAAGGTTTGACTTAGCTGTGGACTCGATGGATAAAGAACTCAAGTCGGTGCATGAGAATAATGGATTACACAGTCATACTTAGATCAGTTTTTGCAAACTAATAAAGCAGCGTGTTTCTTGGGTGTGGTGTAGCTGTAGAAATTCATGTGAATAGCATTGTATGGCATGTACTAATCAAGAAATTAATTGCTCCATTGGATTGGCACTTTTCTCTTCTTCTGATCTTGTGGTTAATCATACGATACGTAAACTTGTTGGAAATAAGGAGGGTGTTTATTAGAGGGACAAAGAGACAAACATGTTTCTTAACAACATGCATAAACATTTAGGACAAACTTAATGTGGAAACGCGATGTGGATCCTACTGAAACATGGCAACGTGACCATGTCTAAACCCATCTTTAAACACGGATTTAGACATGTCTGATGAGGAAACCATGAAACTTGCCCAACTCGTGTTTGATGCACTCGAATCCCGCATTGATCGGCGGGTTACAGGAACTAAGATGATTGATATAATTAAGAGCAGACAGTCAAAATGCCATCTCTGTGTTTGTGTATATGAGGTTTTATAATATTTATTGAGAAAGGTCGCTTTTCTCATAGCAAACAGACATCTTGCATGTTACCCACATTTTTTCTGTAGAAATTGGAGTTGATATTTTTTTTTAATTAAAAATGTATTATTTTATGTTGGTTACTTTGCTTGCAGACTTACAAAGAGGCAACGGAGTACTTGTATTCAGGACTGTACAAATGGGAGGGTGATGCATGCACCTTTGACAAGGAAGGAGCTTACATTGAGCTTATAACCTCACCGAATAATCCTGACGGTACTATCAGAGAAGCAGTGGTAAACCGAGGTGATGGTAAACTTATCCATGACCTCGCCTACTATTGGCCTCAATACACGCCCATCACTAGTCAAACCGATTACGATATCACGCTGTTTACCTTTTCCAAATGCACCGGCCATGCTGGTTCAAGGATAGGGTGAGATGGACTCTCTCTTTTAAGTGAACTATTTCTTAGTAATTAAATTATGACATCTCCTGAATACATACGTACATACATGCTTCTTATGTTACAGCTGGGCACTTGTCAAGGATAAAGAGGTGGCCCAGAAGATGATCAAATTCATGGAGATCAATTCAATTGGTGTATCAAAAGAATCACAGCTTCGAGCTGCAAAGATTCTAGGAGTCATAAGCGAGGACTGCCAAAACTTCAGGGCTGTTGGTTCGGAGAACTTCTTCGAATATGCTCAAAGCCTAATGTCTGAGAGATGGGAAAAGTTGCGAGATGTTGTAAAGAATAATCCAAGTTTGAGCCTCCCCAAGTACCCTCAGGAGTTTTGCAATTTCATTGGGAAGTACACAGAACCACATCCTGGTAATGCACTCTCACAGTATACGACTTTTCACTTGATCTTAGACAGAAGGCAGGGTGTGCCCTACTTTCCCCAAAAAAAGAGTTGGCTAATTGATGTTCTTTTCCCCCTTTTTTGGCCAATCTCAGGCTTTGCATGGTTAAAGTACAAGGAGAGTGTAGATTTACAGGATCTATTAAGATCGCAAAAGATAATAACTAGAGGAGGAGAGCGCTTTGGAGTTGATGCAAACCACGTCAGGATTAGCATGCTTAGTCCAGAAGACGTTTTCAACCTTTTCTTGGCAAGACTATCTTCTCTGGATAAATCACTGGTACTAAGAAACAATCAACAATTATAGGAATGGTAGGGACTACTTCACAGTCTTAAAAGGAAAATGTGTTTATGTTACTAGTAATTAAGAGGACTGGAAATGAAACCCGGAGGGTGATGATGATTATTCGAATACAGCCGTCCATCCATATCCATCTGATGCTCGATTAATGCCTTATAAGTGACTACAAAATTCATTGTAAACCACAGGGAGTAAATGTTCAATTTATAATCAAACATCTTTGTTGAAGTTGTAGCTGCGACAAAGCATGTATTACGAAATGTTACGCCGTCTTCTACTCAGAATAATTATATCCGGTTTCCAACTTCGACGGAGTCTGTTGTCCTGTGACACTTCGAGAGTCCAATGTGGAGTGAGAGATACATCAATTCATCAGGAGAAAAAAGTCAGCATCTAATTTATTCTATTCTATTGACAAATAAAAATATAACATTACTGGAAATTCTAAATCGAGTATTCGAACGTGTATAAATAACCAACTCCTTAATCGCAGTAATCATACTAGCTTTCCCGAGCACTCGTGGATATTCAGTTATTCTCCCCTGGTATTAAAACTTCAATTTATAACCACTCTCAGTTCACAACAAATGTACCACAGAAAATATCTGACCAAACTGTTGTTTATTTAATTATATTTAAATATCTCCGTTTTATATGTGAATTGTCAAATTGGAGACACCATGCTTTATATACTCAGGAAAGAGTAGATCATCTTTCACGCGTAGTCCAAGTATCTCATTAGGTTCATAATATGAATATAAGCTTCAATTGTATTTCCGCCAATCTTTAATCCAATACATGATATTGTTTTCTGTTCTGACTAATTAACAATTCAAGATTGCAGTTTTACTTCCTTGGAACATTGAATCAAAAACAATTTCCCGACCCTGGCAATCCCGGAATTGCAAATCATGAGCGACTCAAAATAACTCGCGCAATAAAGAATGTATACTTTCTAGGTTCCATAAATTAGGCTACCTTTTATAATATTACAACAACTTGAAACTGAAGGGATGTACAAGGGGAAAATGAATCTAAAGATAATCATCTCTAAAACAATGAACATAATGACAAACTTGTCATTGGTCCTTTGTTAATGGACTTGATTTTCTTGCCCAGAGGTTCAATCTGATTACATAAACATGGCAGATTGACAACCTCTCAGTGAGCATCGCAAACTGCTTCCTGTGGCCAGTTAAAGGAGCCACTTATATGAGCCTTAGGCTTAGTTTGGAGGAGCTGTGACGGTTAATAACCTGCTAAAATCAACATGCTGAAATGTTAAAATGATAATAGTTATTTGACAAATGCAATTGCTGTTGCTGAAAAAAGATAAAATGACTAAAAAACTCATTGAATTAATCAACTATTAATTGTTGTATAAATAATTAAAAATTATATTATTAGTCATATAAATTTGAAATTATAAATAATAAAACATTAAATATAAATATAAATAAATTTATTAAATAAAATATTTCATAAAAAATATATTATTAATCATATAAATTTAAATTATAAATAATAAAATATTAAATTAAAATAAGAAAAATATAAATAAAATAAATTTAGTAAATAAAATATTTCATAAAAATATATTATTAGTCATATACGTTAGACTTACTTTCTATTAGTTGAGGGTATAATGAAAAATAATAATTATTAAAAAGTTATTAATGGAAAATAGAATTTCTATTGTAGAAGCACTTTCTTTTCCGCAACCTTTGTTTATCGATTTCTGCGGCGCTACACTTTCCTCCAACCTTCGGTTGTTCGCCTACAAATCCAAATATGTGACTACGTTTGAAAACTATGGTGGATAAGTACTTATCCCACCACATCGCAAATCCAAATAAACCCTTTGTTCATACTCGGCAGCCCTTGTTATGTATCTCACCCGTGGAAGATAGTACAACAAAGTTGAATTGACTAAAAACATTGGCAAAGCCTTTATATTTTAAGTCATTTTTACAAATGCGTCGCTAATTACAAGTCTTTGGCAATCCTTTCTTGAAATCGTGGAAAAAAACTCATCCTTTTGTGACAGTTTGTTGTTTTCATCGCCAAAAGGCTACCCTTTGGTGATGACTTTCTAAATCGTTGCGAAAAGCTAGATTTTTGGCGATGATTTTTTAAAATCGTGTTCAAAAGCTTAAATAACAAAATAACTCTTTTAGCTATAATCATGAATTGACTAACTTTGACTTAATAATTTTGTGACTAAATATCATATTGAGAAAAATCAAATTTAATATTATTGATAATGATTGTAAGTGTAAAAATAAATTTAGTCAACAAAAACGTCAAATCATTTCAATAATTTATAAAATTATAAACTCAAAATTAATTAATATTACGTTTATTTATACTTTTTACTTTTCTCTTTTAAATTACATGATTTGATAATTTTATGTAGCTTAAAAAAATTTCAAATAGTTTTAACATGAAGTTTATAATATAATTATACAAGTTTCTTACGGGAAAAAAACAATAGATAGTGATATATGGTAAGTAATATAATATAATGATGTATGGTAAGTGATACAAGATTCTAATTAAAAGTTTAACAATTCTTACAAATAAACAACAAATAAAGTTTTATGTTTATTCCTTTGAAAAGAAAAGGAAATAATTATTTTTTGGGATTTCAAATTACATGAAACTTGACAGATAAGGTAAAACAGTTTCCTATGTCTAAATTCCCTAAAAGGCTCTTTGAACGTTCAAAGGTATCAATTGAAAGAGTGAAAGATCTTCCACTAAGAGTTGGTTTATTGACAACCTCTTCTAATAACTTCTTGGCTTTAACTAAATTAGTACAAGATACGGTGATTTCCCAGATGCAGTATGGATTGTTGGACCAATGGAGGTTGACAAATTAAATCTTTCTATGTTTTGATAATAATAAAACTTAAAGAATTAGTTAAGTAATAATTTTAGGTTAATTGGATTAAAATGAAGTTGATGGAACACTAGCACAAGTTGATTATTATGTGTTACAAGTCAGATGCAAATTGGATAAGTCGATCAAGATATAAACAACGTGTATTTCATGAGAAGATCTCGTATGAAGAATTCAAATAAGCATCTCAACAGTCAAAGATTGGAGATTTTGTGAGATCTGTCAGTTAAAGAACTAGACAAGTCGACTATTATGTTGCAAGTCGACTATCAACAATTAGACCTGTGAGTTGGATAAATAGAATAGTCGACTATCATGGTATTAATCGACTATTCGAAGAGCGGAGCTGAAAAATTCCTGAAAAACATTTGTGCTAGTAGACTAATTCTTGAAGACAAGTTGACTATAATGTACTAGTCGACTATTACACACTGACTAGTTGACTATCAATTCCAGGTAAACAAAATTTGACTTTGTCAATTGATTTCAAACAGGAGAAAATTTTTATACAATGACTAAGAGCATTCTACAATGGCTAGGAGAAGTCTACAACATCTATAAATGTCTTGAAGTCTTCGAATAAAGGTCTTGACTTCAAAGGATTGATTACACAAGTCCAAAGAGAAGCATACTTGCTATAGTTCAACAATTATCCTCACATTGCTCTCAAATTTGCTTCTTAGCATATTCTAATTGTATTCAGATGTAATGAGCTTTACTACTTCATTTTTATCATTGTTATTATTGTTAGCTGAGTGATTGGAGAAGAATTGCTTGGAAGGTAGGATTTGTACCGGGAAAACAAATCATCTGTAAGGTATAGCTTGAGCCAGAAGTCAAGTTGATTGGAAGAATTCACACTGAACTAAAAAATGTGTAGTAAAGAGCTTTGACAAAATCCAGAGTGGGAGCTTAGGTAGAGGACTTAGGTCTTAGCACCGAACCTCTATAAATATTGTGTTCCTCTCTTCTCTACTCCTTCTATATTTCGATTTGTTTTTGTTTGTATTGTGTGTTCTAATTCTCTGTTTTGTAGCACTTTGCGAAAAAGTTAAAATATCTATTCAACCTCCCTTCTAGATCGTTTTCATGGACCATTGAATTAGATAACCTGCACGTACCATGGGTTTCACTTAAGGAACAAATAGTATAGAAATAAAAAAGTTAAATCAAACGGTTTAAAGAACCTAAATTCAAACACAGATATACCCGATTAAATGACTCCATCATCGTTACAATGAATAGACATAATTTTTGCAATCAACGACTATTTCAAATCAACTGTTTTTCCTAATCTTGTACGGACCCTCGATAAATCTCCACCACTCATCTATGTTCTCTTTAAGATTTGAGGAAGCTTTACACAACACATAATATTTATAATCAGGCATTCATCTAATAGCTTCCTAACAAAAAATGAGTTACAAATAATAAAGAAGGAGAGGTAATTCAAATGATACTTAAAAACTTGAAGAAGAAGATTGGCCATTGAAGGCGAGCGATGATTAGACTTTAATGAGGACACTTGTTGTTCATCAATTTGCTCTTCATCTAGGTGAATTTTTCCACATACCTTCCATCAGAGCTTATTTCTACCATAAAAAAACTAGTCACCATGTCAACATTCTGCAATAAATTTATGTTAACAGTTTTATTGTGAAAAGAAATAGAAACAAAAGCAAGTAATTTTTTATAATCTATATAGAAGCATAGTGTACAATTTAATAAGGAAACAATAAATTATATGAAGTTAAATGTAATTAACAAAATATTCACTATAGAAGCAAAGATCATAAGAACTTAATTTTTGAACCATCCAAAAATCCCCTACATAAGTACTTTCTATGTTTGCCACTCACCGTTAATAAGTCAATATAACTAGGCTGAAGTTGAGTTTATAAACTATTAAATATCATATTTCTCTAGATTTATGACTATCATATTTTTGAAATTGTTACCAAAAATATTCAAAAATTGTATATCATTTTGTTAACTCTCCCTACCTTACCTTTGTTTCTTTTGAAATTCAAGTTTAAATTAAGGTTAACTTATTCAATTGAAATTAATGATATGTTTACTTCAATAACCTCACCAAAAATATGTAATTTATTACTATTATAGGATAATAGTAATAAATTTAGCTTAAGGGTTTCATTGTAAAAAAATGAATGTTGGTGATGATTCATTAATCGAGAATTTCATATGTAATGTTCCTTAAGCAAGCTCTCATTGAAGTTATAAAAAATAGTACTTTAAAATAAGCTATAATTTTCTCCAATATATAGGCAATCTCATATCAAATGCCAATCCATTTTTAAGAAGACATTAAATCAACATCCTCAAATATTAAGGTGTCTTTCTGGAATGGAAGACCATTCCAGTAAGTTGATAAAGCTAAACACTCACAAGAAAACGTGCAACATAATTCTATAAGTTCCTTATTTATTTGATAGTCCTTGAAAAAATAGATGCAGATAGTAGTGGAATATTAAGTACATTTTTTATTATTTACTTAAACTTCTCTCTCTCTTTTTTACTTTTTATTTTATCCTTTTGCTAGTTTGATTCAAGTTTCTTATTTTAAAATTTAAATATAAATGGATATGTTAAGATTGAAAATCATAATTATTTTTTATCAAATATCAAAGAGAAATACGATATTGATAAATCTGGATTAAGCAAGAAGATACTAAGCTAGTATAAAAGAATCAAGTAATTTCATACCTAGAGGTTAGCGTTCACCAAGGATGGGAGTGATTTGTAACTCCTCTAAGAGAAAGCTAATGACTACATATTTCAGAACATTGACCAAAGGTAAAAAGAAGAGTGAGAAGCAAGATAGAGGAACTTGTACCTGGCAACTTAACAAGCTTAGAGAAAAAGATTGCCTTCAATGGTTCAACCCTAATTTGGATCTAGAAACTCTTTTAGTAAGGGATTGTTTTGAATTTATGTCCTCTGTTGGGGTAATTAGGTTTTCAATTTCATTAAACAAGGTGATTTCGACTTCACCTTTAGCGACAAGTACAAAAATCGTTGCAAAATGTGAAACTTTTGTGATTATTTCACCTTTGGGGACAAGTAAAAAAATAGTCACAAAAATGTGAAACTTTTGCGATTATTTTTATAATTGGTCGTCAAACCCTATTCCTATATATTACACTCCATATATTATAGAAATTATATATAATAGATAAATTCTATATAACAGTATAGAATTTATACAATAACTGAGATATGAGAAAATTTATCTATTATCTATACATTCATAAATCATTATACTAATTACAATTATTATCTATACATGAATGTATCATTATATTAATTACAATATGTAACTATATTAATTGCAATATAGTAAAAATGGAAATCAATATTAAATATTAATATCATATTATTAAAAATCAATTTAATATTATTGACAATGATTATAAATCTAAAATTAAATTTACAAAAATTTGTTAAATATCTAAAAATATATGATAACATTTGGTGACGTTTCTCTGAATTCGTCACCAAATGTTGGCCTTTTGGTGATGTTTCTATGAATTTGTTGCCAAATGTTAAGACCATTAGCGAAGTATCTTTTAATTCATCACCAAATGTTAAGAACATTTGTGAAGTTTCTCTTATTTCGTTGACAAATGTCTTCATTTGGTGACATTTTCTAAATTCATCGCCAAATGTTTGTCATACTCTTCAAATATTAATGAAGACAATGTCTTTTATGTAATAATAAATGATGTCGTTATTGTTATTGAATAGATAATAACAATAATAACAAGATGATGACAAGATCACAACAAGAAAAGGAAATCCCAAGGAAGCAACAATAAGGAGAGGGGTCCTCCAGAGACCCAAGAAGTGCTTACTCAGTACAACTACTAGAACTACCTTTGATGCTAATCATCAATGCGGCAATGAATGAAGAGCAGTATTAGTGGCTAAAGGACAAGATGTTCGTCACAGACCCTAGCATAGATTAGGAGACAATGAGGAGGTTGGTTTGGTCTAAAAGGATTGAGACCTGATCAATGTTGGAGTCTGGTCGAAATTCTTTGAGATCGTTAAGTCCTCCTACTAGGAGTTAACACTAGAGCTGCTCTCCATGTTCTTTATGGAGAGAGGTGGTTACAACAGAGATTGTCTGAACATGATCCAGTTCTTGCTACGAGGAGAGATGGTCCAAATGCATTATTTTAAATTCACTATTAACATGGGGCTATAGGACTTAAATTTCGTGGGGACATATGAGTACTTAAACTTGCGAATAGACTTCCCATACAGGATGTCTTTCCAGTAATTCTAATGCACAATCAGCAATAACGGAGATTATGATCTAAGCATATCAAAGGCAACATCACTGTGACACCTACTGCTTTGATATATTCACGGAGTTTTGAGCCACACTTTGAGGAGACGGGGTGATATTCAAGAGATCGTTAACAACTTATACGCGTTTTATTTATTGAGTAAAAGCGAGAGGATGCCAATCCACATAGGGCATGCACTTGCCCAGTTTGTCAGGCGTTAGAGTGAGGAGAGAAAGGTCGGCACGATCTACATGGGACCTTAGGTAACTATCATTGGGAAAGATACTAATGGATTCATGTTATGAAGGATCCATACAATAGGAAAGAGTAACTTTCTTGTAATCTTGGTTATTGTAAATTTTGTTCAATTTTAGTGAACATTTGATTATCCCAATCTTATCTTACCTAAGTCCAAGTTAAACTCTTATAGGGACCTTTCGATTTTTGTTTCTAGTTTACATACAAGCTATGGAGATATGATAATATTACAAGCCTATGGTTTAAAGTTCTTCTATTTATTGATATGAGAGTTTTTATACTTTTCACGTAAAGCACTTGAGTGCATTGAGTGAAACTTTGGTGATAGTGTAAAGAATTGTGCGTTTGATTTCAAAAATTATTGATGTGATTATTATTAATATTGACTTATGAAGTTAGTTTTAGGATAGTTTGATTCTAATTTTTTGTCAATTTACTACAACAAAAATTGCTTTAGGTAACAGACAAAAGTGTAGCTTTAAGTACAAATATCGTTGCCTTTTTTATTAAAGCAACGGAATTCATATCCTTACAAGAAGTGGCATTGCAATAAGTATGTTAGAGTAGTGCTCTAAAGACAATCACCTTTAAAACTTTTGTATAAACTTTATTTTGATTAATAAAGTCAAAGGCAAATTTTCATTAATTTGATGTTCGTTTATTTATGAATTGATGTCAATATTAAATCGAATTAATGAAGTCCACAATACAAAACACAACATGAATGAAATCATAATGAGATCATCATAATGACATTCCTATCATGTGTAATTATGTTAGTATCTAAATTATCCCTAGTCACATGATTAATAAGACAGGACATTATTAATCCAAATAGACTAGCATATGTTATACTCCTTGATTTAATCAAGTAGTAGATCTTACAAACTATAAGCATGAGATGTTTAGAGTTAACATGTGGATGCTTATTAAGAGTAGTAAATATATCGGATGACCCACTATAAGATTATCATATAGATGATCTATCAAATTTCAATGATTAATCTCATCATATCAATAGTGTAAATATCCTTAGACTTGAGGTACTCAAGGATATCTTGGATACTAATCCTGTTCTTTGACATAATCCCTTGTTACTTCAAGACGAGGTCACTCATAGGTTGGTAATTAGGTACAACTATTAGTATTTGAAGGTAATTGGGCAGTCAATAAAGGATTCACCACTCCTGATATAAGGAGATGATACCCACGGTCTTTTGTCAGTCATTACTCAGGAGTCTCTGGCCAGAGCAGTTATGTGTTATGAAGAGAGTCTTCAATGACATATAAAGTATGAGATCTTAAGATAAGAACTAACATTACTTGGACTAAATGTGATACAGTCAGTTTAGTGGGAGTTGACTTATAGCCCATACTCCAAACCAACTAGGGTATAGAATGGTGAAAGGACGAATTGCACGGTAATTATCTATGGAAAGGTTCGTAAGTGAGATAATTAACTATCAAAGAGTTCATGTATTAATCCACTTATATTTCGATAAATTGGCATCATGAAACTCTTTATGATTTGCTTGAATTAAGAGTTGATTCAAGCACCCAAAATAACTGAGAACCTAAAGGTCACATGTATAAAAGCTCATATGAAAAATAAAATGCGCATGACTGTCATTGAAGTAGGCCACGATCATGACCAAAGGCACGACAGATGATGCATAAGTGAGTTCTTCACTTATGTACACATGAACAAACAAGTTAAAATACACTCAAATGAGAGGATAAGGGGTCCAAAATTTTTCTGGGGATAGAGAGAAGTGGTCTTGAGTCTTGTTCATGCAATTTATGCAATTGTTGTATGAATTTAATTACATGCAACATAATCTTGATCTATCGCTCCATTTTAGCATCTACTTGAACTCATCTTCTATGGTGCTCCAGCTACCCTTACACACTGTTGTTTCTTCATCTTTGCGTGTTCTTGAGTGATCAAAGAAGGTGTTCGATGTTTGCTACAACCCAAACAAGGAGAAGATTAAAGAAGGAGGAGCATTATTAAGGGTATATGTGCTGAAATTTCATGTTCTTATAATCTGTGTATGCATGCATCTAAGCTTCTGCATTTTTTGAGATGTCATGGGGTTGGAATTTCGATTTTGACACTTCCTCTGCATTGTTGTGCGTGTGATGTATAAATCCATAGCTCCCTAACGGTGATATCAGAGCCACTTATGCATGTATTAGATGATGTATTGAACATGTGCAAACTGTTTGTTGGGTTGTGATTGACAAGTATATTGATTTGGAAAATTTTGTATAAATCGTGGGAAAAAAAATTTATTTTCTTTCACACAAATGTATATAAGTTGCTATATTATGTTTATGTACAATGAAATTGCAATTGAATGTCATTTGCTATTTTATTTTGAATTAATATCCAGTCTATTCACATGTTGGTTTCTGGAAATTTCTAAAAAATGGAATGTATGTGCCGATTTTGAAAATTTCCTAATAATTCTGGAAATTTTTTTCTGATTTTCTTTCACAAAAATGTTTATAAGATGTTATATTATGTTTTTGTTAAAGTAAATTTCAATTTAATTTCAACTGCTATTTGATTACAAATTTAGTTTCATCCTTATACATGTATGAAGCTCTAGGAAATTATGGAAATCTGATGAACATGCGTCCTTGTAAATTTATTATTTTGATGCTAGTAGCATGTTAAGTGCAAGTGCTTGAAATTAGGGTTTCAGAAAGTTTTCAGACATCGAATTGGTCTCTTTAGTGTCTAGTAGGTTAACAAATTTATCTTGATAATTTTGGCTTGTACCGAAATTTTCTTGATAAATTTAAGATGACCCAAAGACTAATTGATGTTCAAAAATTTTGGAAATCTTAGAGATTAATTTAGAATTAATCCAAGTAGAGCATTGCATTTCTAGTATGACTAGAAAAAGATGAGTACTATAATTAAAGTGTTTATTTTGGATATCAAAATAATTGAAATTTTAGGGTTCCTAATCGAATCACATTCATAATTCGAATTAACGAAGACTAAAACTAGTACTCGATTCGATTCAAGAGTTGAATCGAATCACAAACTTTTGATACATAGACAATTCACAACCTAAATTTAACCTTTTGTGTGTTACATGCATTAGACGCATTTTAAGAGTTGGTTAAAATGACATGATAAGGTGGTTATATATATATATCCCTCAAGCAAAATATTAGGACTTATTCCTTCCATTGATATGGCAAGAACTAGAGTTTTTTTAGAGTTGGGTTATTGGGCAAACTCAAGCCTGCTCTACACGAATATGTTCAAACTATGGAAATTAGATTTCTGGATTAATGGGTTGTTCCTCCATTGATATGGCAAGAACTAGAGTTCTTTTAGAGTTGGGTTATACGCCTCGACCTTCTCGGCTGGGCCTCCAAGACAAAATCCTTGGAGCCCCACACGTCTTTCTCCGTTCGGCCGGCTCAACCCTACCTGACCGATTCGGCCTCGGCGTTGAACGGCCAGCACGGTCTGGGCTGTATTCGACATCGCTCGGCCTTTATGCTTTTCGATCCCAAAAGGCGATAATGAGAACAGAATCTCGGGCCGCCTGGACTCCACACCGCTCGACCCCAGTATCATCTAGTCCTATAGCAAGACAATGTTCGACCGATCGATCTTATCACAAGCCATCATACAAGCGAACTGCGCCAACTCCGTCTACTCCTCCGACCCTTCTCTTCGGTCAGAATCG
>JAOSBN010000001.1:5503836-5514037 GCA_027563595.1 Erythroxylum suave
ATTTGCATGAGAAAAGTCTCATTTTTTGTTCATTTCTTCTAAGAAAAATCTCCTCCAAACATTTCTTCTCCTTTCCCGCCATAGGATTTTGTTAACCAAGTTGTCCTAGAAGAACAAGAAGTAAATCAAATTGGTTAAGGATACAACGATAAGTAGAGGATAGATTGACAAAGAAAAGGATTCAAAAGCAAAGGTTTTGGATGCAAGAAGAAGGAGAAGATAGCATAGCGAGAAATTAAAGCTCTAGCGAAGGAGTCGGTAATATCACTATCTTGTTTATGATTATTATTATCCTTATATCATATCATCTATAGATTGGCATGATGATTTGGATATATTGCTTCTGCTGTAAATAAGATTTCTAAGAAGTTTTATAATATAATGGTTCTCCAAATATGGCATGCTTTATTTTCCCGATCCAACAAAGGAAGGTTAATCCCCTTAGATTACTCCGAAGTATGATATCCAACAATCAAATAAAGTATTACAACTCAAAATTATCTAACTTATTCACTTGATAACTATAAATATAATCATTCATACAAATGTGAAGTAATGATGCTTAAATGATTGAAAAACACTTAGAAACATATATAAAATACACCCAAATGATTTTTGACAAAAAATGAGACAAAACCTATTTATCGTATTTTAGAACCATTACTAGTCATTGGATTTAAGAATTAGCTATTTCAATGGCTATTCATAGAGCAATGCTCCATCAGTATACAATAAGGGAACTAGATTCACTAGCCGTTGGGACATTGGTTGACTAGTATGTATATTAGTCAACCATTATCTATTAAAAGCACCATACTTACTAGCCATTGGAATATTGATTGACTACTAGACATATTAGTCAATCAATATGAGATATTGGTTAACTAAAACATCAACTAGTGTTATAAAAAACTCTCAATACATCATATTTAATAACTTTAACTTATATCGGTCAACTACTAACTTATATAGGTTAACCAGTTATCCTAAAAACATAATTTTAGCAAAATTTAAATGCTTGAAATCAATTTATTTAATTTAATTATGATTTAAATGACCCTTAAATTGTTCCATATGGTTTGTTTAACAAGCCTTTTTCTTCTTTTGTTTCATGGTTTGATCTTCATTTCTTTATTATAAAGTTCAACTTATCATTTCATTATCATACACTATCTTCTTGAGTTTATGGTTTCATTTTATTTTTATATTAAGTTTTACTATTATCAAAACATCAATTGGAATCTTTCTTGATTCAACACATGCTAAAAAGGTGTCTAGTACTAAGTTAATTTTTGATTGGAAAACAACTCGTAGTTTTATGTTCAAAATCGCAAGTATACGAGTTATGACTTGTAGTAATAAGCAGATATCGATCCCATAAAGATTGTGCTTAAGCACCACTTAATTCATATTAATCTTTGTTTAAGAACTAGAATTTTTTATGGAAATAAACTAAAAAATTATACTAAATTAAACAACTAACAAAACACAAATAATAACTAAAAAATGCAAAAACTTGGAATGTAAGATTTTCACAACTAGCGATCACTTTTTCCCTATCTTCTCTCCCTACTATTTGTTTAATTGAGTTTTATTTCACCTAAGATGTCCTAATGTATTAACTAGCCTCTCGCAAGGTGTAATTAATTGTCCCCAGTTAAATTAAATGAAGATGAGTAAGCAATCTCTCAATCAAGAAAATCAATCCACAATTCAACTAATGATGAAGTTACCCTATAGGTGATCAATTAAATTAGACAAGATCTCTCTTTTAACTAATCAATTAACTTAATGAATGTAGGTCTATAGAATGCCAACTCTCATTGTACAATTCTACACAAATAACTCAACTCAATCTCTTAATATATTGTAAGGTATATATATATTCAACATTCATATAAAACATCTATCATTCAAATCAACAAAATAGGAGTTTAACAAGAAGTTCGAAAACAATCTCTACAATTAAATTACCTATTCATGATGTCCATAACATCCCTAATAATCATATAATCCATCATATAATTGCTAGAAGAGAAAAAAATGAAAGAAAACAAATTGAATCAAAATCCTTCTCTTCCTTTCCTAAATCTAGAATATTCGACATAGGTATGTTCTTTTCCTAATTGTGAATGATAAACCTTGTATCTTTACCTCTCCCAAAGCTATAAACCTGTGTTTTTACTCAAAGAGGTAAGTCTCACATGAAGCTCTCTTTTTCCATAAGTTTTATAACCTTATATAGTTCATAAAACCTAAAAATAGTTAAACCCCGCATATATCTTCAAGTTAGACAACCCACAATCGCAGGAATTGACATGAAAACATGATTGTGGGTTCTTGTATTATGATTCTTCCTCTTCTTTTCCCCTCTCTTGGTATCTAGCTTAATTGCAAATGTGGCCAACCTCCATTCCTACATCAAAATGATTAATTCTTACCCTAAATCAATATCAAACATAAAAGAATACAATGAAGATAAAACTAAACAAACACATACAAAATAAATCCTAAAATACAACAATAATAATCTATTGTGCAAGAAACACATGTCAAATACTTAGAAACACACACACTAATGCATAACTTCAACTTCCCCACACTTAAATATTTGCTTTTCCTCATGCAAAATCAAACAAAACCGATCAATTCTATCACTTCATTTTTGCAAAGATCAAGGCATGTAATCCCTCAAATTTTGGCCAACTCAAATATCAAGCTACTACACATATCATGAATACTTTTCATTAGTGTACATAAGCAAAATCAACATATGGCACTATCACTCAAAGATAAGTATAGATGCAAAATGAATCTTCCTCACAGTTTCACCCATTTCTTTTAAGTGTTTGATGATTAGTGTTTCGCTCAAGCTCCCTATAGGAAACTATATTATCATAGGCTTACTAATACACCAATTCTTCTTTACAATGATTACATGCATAAATAGATCAAAAGGACTTGCTTAGAGTTGTAATGTGGTAAGAGTTAAGGTGGGTCAAAAGGGTAAAAGGTCTAACACAAGCATTCGTAAAGTAAAAAGTGGATAATAGGAATAATAAGACATAATTCTAAGATACACAAATGTAAATATACTATTACTCTACACTTATTGATGTTACTCGAGTGTTCTTCCTTTTTCTTTTCTTTTTTCTCTTTTTATCCACTTTTTTATTTTTCATTTTCGTTTTTTTCGTTTTTTCTTTTTAATACAAGGAAGAAAAAATTAATAAAATGGAAATTAAATATAATGCGATTCAAGAGTAGGAGTCTCACTCAACTCATCTCGAATTTTTTTTTTAGCAAAATCCCCAACTAATGAATTGCTTAATACTCTATTAAGCTTATGAATGGGTAGGTTAATGGGGTTTCGGGTTTTAATATTTGAAGTGTTTTTAAGAAACAAAATGGCTAAGGCTCAATGGTAGTAGAAAGGGATAATAAAAGGTAGGTCATTTAAGCCAAGGGTTAACACAAAAGGGCCTTAATAATCTCATTTAAGCATGCATCTAGTATACTCAAATCAATTCAAAGCAAATTTTGAAGGTAATAGCCTATGGAAACATCATACAATAAAGAAATAAAATGACTATACATAGAGTCATATAGGCTTAATCCTCATATTGTGGCTCAAATGAAAATTCATTATGAATTTCTAGACTACCTCATTACTCAAGTATCAAATTGTGAGTAAACTTATGCAACTGACTACTTTTCATCACTCAATATGGTTTACTCTCTACTCAAGTAACCTTATCTGAGTTCAAGTATGCATTCAATCTCATTCCAACTAGCATGACAGAATCTTATGGCAAAACAAATTTAAATGATTTAAGTATGGTCCATTGCTTAACACAAAACAACATAATATGCCTAAATCATGCATCCTAATTAACCTAATTAAGAAAATGCAAATAGTGACTAAAATGATGCAATGGACGAAGCAAGTATCACCTCCTCACACTTAGAGAACACATTGTCCTGAATGTGACAAGGAAGCCATAAAATAAGGTAAAATGATATCAAACCAAACAAAAGACATTCAACTAAACAAAAGAAATAAAATAATGTAAAAGTTCAGGGTAAGAAGGCTTATGGAGATTGTAGTGGTGACAACATTGGTGAAGCGACTTCAATATTATTCCTCTGAATCAACTTGAGGAATTTCTTCTTCATGTACCTCCACTACTTGTGCACTTGTCTCATCTGGGTGTCGAGCTCATTAATTTGCAAATTCATTATTAATGTTTAGAGGCCATTTGGTTAAGGATTTGTTGGAATCTATCGACCTCTACTGATGCAGTTGACTCCGTTGACTCCTTTTCCATTGCTTCTTCTTGTGACTCAAGGGGCACTTGAGATGTGGATGGTGGGGAAGTGGTTGAATCTTTGCCCTTCTTGTTCTTAACGACTATATGCGTCTAGGCGTCTCAAATAAGGAACATTAAAAACATCATATCTAGACATACACACACTATCCACATTAAGGTTGTAAAATAAATTTAAAGCAGTAGCAATGTATGATATGCCAAAATAAGAGCATTTATTACTTTCAGATTTGTTAAAAACTATTAAGAACATAAATTTATGAAGAAGTAAATGCTCAGTGCTATGAATTAAAGTATTTGGTGCATTCTTAGAGTCAAAATTAGTTTTACTTATTATAATTTTCCAGTAATCATCCACATAAAAGTCATCATGACCATCCAAAATTTTAGTGTTTGATAAATCAAAAAGTTCATGAATGATATTATAATCAAGTTTATAAACATGGCCAACTATCCTAAACCAAAATATATCCATTTTAAGATTGTAACAGATAGTGGTGAAAAATTCGACAATCATCATAGGATAAACCAGCATATCATAACGAGTTAATCTACTCCAACCAATATTTGCAGCTAATCACTCAATTTTTCACCTTAATCCTAGATTTTCTACTAGCTTAAAATCAAAATATCTAGGAGGCATTCAATCTCTATCTTTAAAGTCCCGAAATTGCATACCTGCATCTTTTGAATAAATAAGAAATGGGGCAAAAAAAGTGACCACCATATCTGGTTTACCTTCTTTGGAGACTTGAAGGTGTAGTTCATTTATTGGCTTTTGAGTAACTTGCTTCTTTAGAGCCATTGGATGAATAAAATCTGCTAAAACAAGGAAGAGAGAGGTGAGAACTTTTTTATAGAGAAAGAGAGAAAATCTTACCAGATCCTTGTGTTTTTAAAAGATTAATTTAAAACAAGTGTAAAGGATTGAAAGATTGATAGAAGAAGTGAAAAGAATACTAAGACTTGAGTGTACGATAAAGGTTTAGAGAGGTTGAGAGAGTGGGTTTCGTGGTTTTAGAGAGAGAGGTTGTGAAAATTTTGAAGAATGAAGAAAGAAGAAAGAAGGTGGGGGTAAATTTAAAAAAATTATCAAATAGGGCTTCCCACGATCGTAAGAATCCCTATCATTCCCACAATTGTGGGGAACTTACTAATTTCTATGGTCATGGTTTAGTCCTAATTTTCCACTTCTGAACCCTCTTCGAAGCTAAGCTTAGCATGCATTCTCAATATTCGTGCAACATATAAAGCTTAGCATGCATTCTCAATATTCGTGCAACATATAAACACATACAAATCATCTAATCAATAAGCAGTTTGAAGAGAAAACAAGTTAAAAATTAAAGAAAATCTAAATAAATACCAAGCAAACACAAATCAAACCTAATCACAACTAAATAAATCAAACAAAAAAGTAAACAAGAAACAATCAAAAGAAAAAAAAATTTCATAGGTTGTCTCCCATAAAGTGCTTCTTTTAAAGTCAGTAACTCGACATTCTTTTGTGCTTAAAGTGTAACACCCATATATCCCCTGGAAGGATATGCAGATGCAACACACAATAGGACCAAAATAAACCAAAACATACTAAATGTGTCACACCCCATTACCATTAAGTACATACTGGAACACCCCGTGGACATTCTAGTATACAATCTATAATAATGGTGTGTTAGCTATCTCACCTTCACTTTATAACATGGCAACATATCCAACTTAGTCATGGCATCAACTATTGTACATAAAAGCCATCAAAATTAAAAACCAAAATTAATAAAATTATTACAGCATATTCCTCTTTTCATTTTGTAATCAAAAATCAAATTTAAAATTTAGCTTTCAACATCCATACATGTACATTAAAAGTCTCCAATATCATCAAAGTAAGTACATTATCAAGCCTAATACAAATACGCTAAATGAAAGAGGAAATATACAAAATATCTATCTAAACTCCTCAGTCTCAGCTGATCGACCTTTGAGTCATTTCTTCTTTACAAAAGTATAAGAATTATGTTTCTTGTAGTCTCTCAATAGCTAATGTCCTCTCTCGGTCCTGAAATGTCAACATACAATTTTGGGTGAGTTTTGCGAACTCAATGAGGTAATCATCATCAATGGTTCACTCAATTCAGTAACACCTTATCACACGTAACAAATATTTCAAATCTTTGCATACTGAAAAAAATATCACATGTCACATTCTCATTCAAATATAAGGTACCAATACATTTTTAATCAATTAAACATATCTATTAAAATGTATATGCAATGCACCTGAGACTCACTTTCACTTGTTATTGTTGTTGTTGTGACCGAATGCCTTTTTACTAGCTCATATCATTTAGTAGATACTGGGTACTTTTGAAACTGAGCCTGAGGCTCTAATTATAGTATGAGCTTTAAGCTCTTTACACTGGCAACTCTGGACAAAACTACCTTTATCTTTCATGCATTCATGTAATGGAATACTTCACATTCATATATATACGATCAGTCACTTAATTTCAGTTTAACTTTCACATTCACATTTATCATCGGACCTTTGTCTGACTTTCAACAATAATGTGAAGTATCACCTATTCATTCAAATTCACATGCAAGGAGCACTTCAATATCACAATCATCAAATTAGAGTCTTCCAACCTTCATGTTCGGAATTAGTATAATCAATCATACATTCTTAAGAGAATTTAATCATAATAAAAAAAAAGTAATTGAGTGAGACCATCTAGGTTACTCATAGTTTGCTCCCAAAGCTATTGCCTTGAAGTTTTGGCAATATCAAGAAGTGGTCGATCTATTTGTTCTTCTATATGCAATCATATACAAAATTTACACATTCAGATAAATAGTCAATCATAAGCACATTCATGAATGTATCATATATTATGCGTGTTCAATGACAATTTCTTGGGTATGTTTCTTTAATACACTTTATAAGTAATTTCAATACCTTCCAAACATTTTCAAACTGTACTTATACTGAAAGAGTGATCTGTACTCAACTTCCACCCAGAAATTGAAATTCTTAGAGACAGAATTGAAATTATATTTGTTCATACAATTTGTAGCTTGATGTCTCTAGTTTACTCCAAGTTAAAAATTATTCCATTTTGATACATACAGATCAAGATATTGTGAAAATATCAAAGCATGTTCAGTGAAAATACTCCAGTTATGAAATTCCAGAACTTCTCATAAATTTTGTCTCAAATTTATCACTCAGTCTCTACCAAATGATTTCATATGGCTATAATTTTTGCTGGCAATGTAAAACAATTTGTTTCGAGTCTAATGGTTAAAGTCCCATATCATTTGGAGGTCAGGAGAAGAAGATATGAACAAAAGATCAAAGGATATTCAAAACAGTCCCTCCTTTTTTCCAGAGTTTCGGATTTGTGATTGTGCATGACTTTCTTCCTCCATTGGCAGAGTCGTGATCCTGCCGAGGCACGATTGCAACTTCCCTTTTTTTGCAGGAAGATCACAATTTGCTTTGTTTTCTTCCTTCTCTTTAATTCTTTCTTGTCATTTTTGACTTGCAAGTAGACATTTTCAGACAACACTTTCTCCTAATCAGATGTTCCTCTATGTCTTAAGTTTACAATGACATCAAATTCATACATTTAGGTCCTTTATCATGCAAGTTATGATCAAAATACTCCATACTATTCCTTATGTCTCAATAGAATACTACTCTCAACTTAAAACTAAATTTCAGGGCTTTTATGGACAGAATTAAAATTTGACTTCTATAAGAAAGTTGTAGACGTGTGTCTCTAGTTTAATATAAACCAAGATTCAACTCATTTGAAAATATATAGCTCAAGATATGAGAAAAAGAATCAAAGATGGTCAGCAAAAATACTCTAGTTCATATTCAGACTTCAAAAACTAAAACCATGTACGTAAACCATCACCTTCTTCTTCCTCTCTCTCTACTGTAAATTTTGTTTTCATGAACAGTAACAACCTACGAACCAGAATAGAACTTGCAGCCACTTACACATGCATCCATCCACAAGCATGAAAACATCATCTATACTAATCCTTTTCAGCTTAACAACACAAAAAAACTCAAAAATCCAAGGTTCAAACTTAAACATCAACAACCGTATACTCAAACATGAAAAATTCCATTTTTTTGTATTGTTTAGTTTTTCATTATATACACTCTAAAACAACCAGAACCTTATTCAGTGTTTTACACTTGTCTAAATCCCATACCTCTAAATTCAACTTACTTCATGTTTTAGGCACTCATAGAGATTCCCATAAATTCATAGTCAAGATAAACATAACAGAGCACCATGAATAATAACTACTATTTTCCTGCACTTCTCTATTTTTCTGTATCACATGCAATAATAGTTTCATTTCATCATAAGTTTTTCATCTTAGTGTATTTCCAGAACTCTAAATTCTCATTTGACAAAAAAAATATTTAGTACGATTTCTACATTCTTTTCTAGTTCTCATCAATTTTAGATTCTTCAGTTTAACGACAACAAAGCTACCCTTCATGCATGAATTCATTTCTAGCAATAAACATCATCAAAACCATCTACACAACATCTAGAATACTTAAATACAACTTACTTGATGTTTCAATAAAATTTCTAGTACTGTCAGTAATGAATAGGGCTTCAGTGGATGGGGATGGAAAACAATGAAATTGCACATAATCAAACACTAGTCAGGTTGGTATGTTTGTTTTGCACAGGATAAAACTAGTGTAAGAATCAAAACAGTGTTGGAAAATTTTTGTGAGGCATTCGGTGACCATCGAAAGCTTTCTTCTCTTCCCCAAAAATAATCATTACTACATGTATCCCTTGCATGTGAGCCATGTGTCAACATGCAAGGCTACCACATGTTACTATTTCATTGATCTAAATCCTAATCCAAAAGACCCAAAATTTTTTGAAAATTTCCTAAAATTCACCAAAAATTCTAAAATAATACTATTAGTCTCCAAATAAAATTTTAACACAAATAAGTCACAATTCACATTTTAATTAAGCAATCATACCCAAAAAAATGTCAATGAATGCATGTACAATTATTTTAATGTATCAAAATAAATACTCAAATATGTGTGAATATACAATGATGCATGAGCTTAAATTGCACTTCTAATTTCTCACAGTACACTCAATTCTATTCTGGGATCTAGCCTTGAACAAAGGATGTTACAATTCTCCCTTGCTTAAGAAATTTCGTCCTCGAAATTCTTACCTGATTTATGAAACAAGTGGGGATATTGCTTTCTCATATGCTACTCTATTTTCCAAGTTGCTTCTTCAATCGAGTGGTTTCTCCAAAGGACTTTCACCAATGGAATTACTCTGTTTCTCAACTGCTTTGTCTTATAACCCATTATCTGTACTAGCTCTTCAACATAGCGTAGATTACTAGCAACCTCAATTCCTTGTGTCGGTATTACATGTGTTGGATCATATATGTATCTTCTCAACATGCTCACATGAAACATATTAAGCAGTTGAGACATTTCATCGGGCAAAGCTAACTTGTATGCCAAAGGTCCTATCCTCTCAATGATCTCATGAGGACCAATGTATCTATGGCTTAACTTTCACTTTTGACCAAACCTCATCACATGTCACCAAGGTGACACTCTCAGAAATACTTTATCTCTGACACTATACTCCATTTTCTGACGATGCTGATCCATATAACTTTTCTCTCTATCCTGAGCCACTTTTATTCGACTCTGGATCAGTTTAACCTTCTCTATGGTATCTTGGATCAATTGAGGGCCTTCTATCATTCTTGATCGCGGCTTATCGTACAATCCTAAGATTGATCCTTGGAAACCGGTCAAAATCAATTTATACCAAGAATTG
>JAOSBN010000001.1:5514137-5535707 GCA_027563595.1 Erythroxylum suave
CACTTAACAAATTCATCAAAACAGTTCACTCACTTCTATTATTATTATTATTTGACTTTCATCAAAATCAATAGAAGAAGTGAAGTCTTCTTGACTTAGCAATCCCTTTCTTTTTTATGATAACAAATAATCATAATATTAGAAGATAAAAATAATATGCAGATGAATAATCAGATGAATAAAGTAAAAATAATATTAAGATGAGTATAGCAATAACTAGAAATTTTCTAATTCTCCTTTCTACTATTCTCCACCATTTGTTATTAATCAAAAAGATAGTTTATTTTAGATGCTTTGAAACTTCAAAAAACATTTGTTGAAGATTAGTGTGGATCGCCTTAAGGCCTTCTTCTATAGAAACACGTAGAAGTGTTATTTCCTTATGAAGATCACCCACTGCATTACCTAGTTCATCAACCTTAGTATTAATTTCCTTAATGTTTTTAGCTAAGGGTTCCTGAACTTCAGTTTGCTTGTGACTAGCTTCAATCAATTTGATGAAATTCTTCAAGAGCTCCAAAATCATAGTTGCATCTTGTAGTATTTTACTAAGTGGATGAATATGTTCAAAGACAGATGGTTTTCTTAGTGAATCGCCTAATTCTATAATTTTAATTGAGGATACTTTGAAAGATTGTTTTCCATCAGGGATGTCAAGATCATTAGGTCTGGGTAATTTGTAAATCTGTTACCCTAGAAGGTGTAAAATAGTTTTAATTAAAGGAATCAAACCTAAGGGTTTGAAATGAATGAGCAAATGCACAAAGATTTCTAAGTAAAAAATGATACCTTCAATTGTGATATTTTCATACCTTCATTTTGATATTATGCCAACTATCTTGAAGCTTTCGTCTGTAGTAGATGCTCCAAAGTTACTTCCTGATTCCCTTGATATATGATGTGATACATAGGCGCTTACAAGTTAAGCTGCGTGACATGCATCATCTATGTGCTTTACTGCCGCTTGAATTTCTTTTTTTGTGAGATCAACATTTTGTTTTTCAAGAAGCTTCTTCTTCTTCCCTTTTTCTTTCCTGACTACCAGTGCTGGACTTCTAGGTTATACATCTGGTACTATCTTGATTATTGTTTTGCTTGTCACTAGATAGATTGTATAAGGATCTTTTGTAATCTTCGACGGATATGGTTTTGTCTTTCTATCTTGTAGAATACTATATAGTCTTCATTCTTCAGGATTTAGAAGATGTATCGTCTGATCATTTACTGTTATAGGTTCAACTTGAACCTTAACTTTTTGTTTAAAAGGTTCTCTGATGATACTGTTACGATCAGGTGTTGATTATTCTATGACCTTCATCTTCAAATCTTCTTTCTTTATCGGCTGAGGAGGGTTGTAAGTTACTAGCTGTCGTTCAGATGATGTCTTTGTCTTCTTTTTTGCAGTCTGTGTCTTTTGTAAATAAAGCGTGTCAGCCTTCCTCTTTGAAGACACTTGGTGAGTTGGTTGTTGAACCTTGCTTTCCTTCTTCTCTGGAATTGTCTTAGTTTGTATCGGCTTATCAGATGACTGTTCAACCTTTACCTTTACTAATATTCTTTTAGATAATCGAGGTTTTGCTTGTTTTTCAGATGAAACATTTCCTTTCCTGTTTCGTCTTACTGAAAGCTCCCTCTTAGACTGTGCTTTCGGTATGAAATCTTTATCCACTTCGGCTTCAATTCTGATCCCTAATTTATGAATATTAGGGGTTTTCATAACACTCTTAACATCTAGTTTTACTATGTTTCCTCTATCAAGTAGTATTCCAGATGCTTTGAAAAATCTTGTTAACAACATAAGATAAGGTAAAGAACCACTCTTCAGATGATAATCCTCCTTAGCCTTTATCATGTACATCTAGGAACATTAATGGGCTGGTGAGTGAGTAGATGAAACAAACAACGCTCATCATTCATTGTCACCACTTCCTTTGATCCTAATCTCAGTAGGATACAATAGAGAAGAAGTGAGTGAAGGACCCTAGCCTTTGGAATGAGGGTTAAAGCCTTCTTGGCTCTAGGATTACTGAATCCATATAGTTTTCGATTGATGTTGGCTTCATCTATATGACTTTAAGCGATCCAGTCTGTATTATTGAACAATTCTGCTCCTTCATTTAGACACCCAATAGCCTCCACAACAAAATCTTGTGTGATTATTACTGACAACTCATCTACCATCAATACCAAGGTGTTGTCTACCACCTTAGTGTTCTTTTAGAACTCATATATTTCATTTATATACACTGGCTCTCAAATATTGAAGAAGATCTTCCAATCCAATTGCTTTAATCTAAGGTTTGATATTTATCTGAGCATTCTTCAAGGAAGTGAAATCGACGAGTGTTCTATAGGTAAGAGATTTCAGCATTTTCTAATATATAAAACATAAACACTAAACAAAGAAATGTATTTCATTTTAAAAAGCAAGGTTAGTATATAGAGAATATTAAGAGAAAGATATGAAATGAAATGAGAAGAGTTTGATGTTTAGAGTAAAGTGTTGGATTGTCTTTGATGAGAGAACTTTAAACAAGTTAGATTTGAAATTTTTTTCATAAAAATTCTAGAGTGTGAAGTGTTATAGATATTGCTTTTTATATACATTCTTGAAAAGTTTCCGTTTCTATCTAAAAACTTGTGACTTTTCAGCTTCTTCAAGAAGAATCGTCTGGATCATAAAGTTTCAGATGAATGGTTATTTAATGTCACCATATTGAGATTTCGTTTGATTTCCTTGAACTTGCCTTCAATTAAGGGTTTGGGGAAGATATCTGCCCACCGTTGATTTGTCTCAACAAATTGTAGATTGATGATCCCTCTCTGTATATATTCTCTGATAAAATTGTGTCTAACTTCAATATGCTTTGCCCTTAAGTGCTGTATTGGATTCTTTGACAGATTGATAGCAATTGTGTTGTTCCAGAGGATTGGAATCTGATCTTCTTGGATAAAGTAACCCTTTAATTGATGCTTTATCCATAATATCTATGAACAACAACATGCAGCTGACATGTATTTAGCTTCTGTAGTAGATAGAGTAATTGAACTTTGCCTCTTTCTTGATCAAGAAATTAGATTATGACCAAGAAAGTGATAACCTCCATTTATACTCTTTCTATCAACCCTATCCATAGTATAATCAGCATCACAGTAACTAATTAACCTAAATTTTTTTTACCTTTCTCATACATTAAGCAAAGATTAGTAGAACCTGCCAAGTATCTCAATATTCTTTTAACAGCAATATAATGAGATTCTCTAGGATCTGCTTGAAATCTTACACATAAACAAACACTAAACATTATATCAAGCATGCTTGCAGTTAGGTAAAACAAAAGAACTAATAATTCCTTTAAAAAGACTTTTATCAATCTTGTTACTAGCTTCATCCTTAGATAAGACGATTGAAGGATGTATAGGAGTTGACATTAGTTTAACATTTTCCATTTTATATTTGACTAAAGGTTCTTTGATATACTTTTGTTGTTGAATAAAAATCTTTTCTTCAATTTCTTTAATTTGCAAACCAAGAAAGAACTTTAATTCACCCATCATACTCATTTAAAATTCACTTTTCATAAAAATTTCAAACTTTGAACATAATTATTTAGAAGTTGCACCAAAGATGATATCGTCTACATTTATTTGAACAAAGACAAAATCATTTTTAATATTTTTCTGAAATAATGTTTTATGTACTTAACCTCTAATAAATTCCTTTTAAATCAAAAACGAACTCAGACGATCAAACCATGCACGAGGTGCTTGCAGCTGACATGTATTCAGTTTCTACAGTAGATAGAGTAATTGAACTTTGCCTCTTGCTTGACCAAGAAATTAGATTATGACCAAGAAAGTGATAAGCTCTACTTATACTCTTTCTATCAACCCTATCTCCAGCATAATTAGCATTACAGTAACCAATTAACCAGAAAATTTTTACCTTTCTCATACGTTAAGAAAAGATTAGTAGAACCTAGCAAGTATCTCAATATTATTTTAACAGCAATATAATGAGATTCTCTAGGATCTGCTTGAAATCTTGCACACAAACAAAAATTAAAGATTATATTAGGTCTTTTAGTAGTTAGGTAAAGCAAAGAACCAAATAATTCCTTTAAAAAGAGTTTTATCAATCTTCTTACCAGCTTCATCCTTAGATAAGATGATTGAAGGATATATAGGAGTAGACATTAGTTTATCATTTTCCATTTTATATTTGACTAAAAGTTCTTCGATATACTTTTGTTGATGAATACAAATATTTTCTTCAGTTTGTTTAATTTGTAAACCAAGAAATAACTTTAATTCACCCATCATACTCATTTCAAATTCACTTTTCATAAAAATTTCAAACCTTGAACATAATTTTTTAGAAGTTGCACCAAAGATGATATCGCCTACATATATTTGTACAACGACAAAATCATTTTTAATATTTTTCCGAAATAATGTTTTATCTACTTGACCTTTAATAAATTCATTTTTAATAAAAAATGAACTCAGACAATCATACCATGTACGAGGTGCTTATTCTAATCCATACAAAGTTTTATGAAGTTTATACATATAATATGGTTTATCATTGTCTTCAAAACCTAGGGGTTGTTTTACATAAATTTCTTCATCTATAAAACCATGCAAAAATGAACTTTTCACATCCATTTGAAACTATTTTATATTGTAATGAACAACATATGCAAGCAAGATCCTAATAGCTTCTAGTCTAGCTATAGGAGCATATGTTTTATTATAATCTATTCCTTTTTGTTGATTATAACCTTGAGCTATTAATCTAGCTTGGTTACGGGTTACTTTTCCTGATTCGTCTAGTTTATTTTTGAATACCCATCTAGATCCTATAATAAAATTATTGGATGGTTTAGGAATTAGAGACCAAATTTTATTCCTTGTAAATTGATTTTAACTCCTCTTGCATAGCTAAAATCCAAGCTTCATCTTGAAAAACTTCATCAATTTTCTTAGGTTCTAATTCAGAAACAAATGCTACATTAGCCTCTCTTCTAAAATTAGATCTAGTTCTCACTTCTTCTGATGTTTCTCCTATAATCAAGTTTTCTAGGTGAGAAGATTTATATTGCTAGTCTTTTTTTAAGCTAATATTTTCAAAATTATCTATTACTTTATCAAATGGATCGTCTTGTAGAGAATCGTCTAGGTTATTAACTAAGGGGGCAGATAGAGTTTCATCAGCAGAATCATCTCGTTTACCTAGATGAGAATCATCATCAAACTTTACATGCATAGATTCTTCAACAGATTTAGAAACAAGATCATAAACTCTATAAGCTTTAGAAGTAAATAAATACATTCCTGAATTGATCTTAAAATCAAATTTATCCAAATTTTCGTTTGTATTCAAACTAGTACATTTGCAACCAAAAGGATGAAAGTAAGAAATATTTGGCTTTCTTCCTTTACATAATTCATATGGATTTTTATTTAAAATAGGTTGTAAAAACACTCTATTGTGAATATAACAAGTCGTATTTACAGCTTCTACGCAGAAGTACTTAGGAAGATTCATTTCACATAGCATAGTCCTTGCTATTTCTTAAATCTTCCTATTTTTTCTCTTTACAACTCCATTTTTGAGGAGTTTTAGGAGTAGAGAAATTGTGGAAAATTTCATTCTCTTCATAAAACATTTTGAATTGTTCATTCTCAAATTCTTTACCTTGATCACTCCTAATTTCTAGCAATAAAAATTCCTTTTTCATTTTGTAACTTTTTGTATAAAAATTTAAAGCATTTAAGAGATTCATCTTTATGTGTTAAAAACAATATCTAAAAAAATCTAGTAAACTCATCAACAATTACGAGAACATACTTTTTTCCACCAAGACTTGCTGTTCTAGTTGGACCAAACAAATCTATAAGTAATAGCTCTAGAGTTCTAGATGAAGTTAAAATATTCTTAGACGAAAAAGATCTTTTAACTTGTTTTCCTTTTTGAAAACTTTTACAAAATAAATCTTCATTAAAACTTACCTTTGGTAAACCTTTTACTAAATTATGTCTAACTAATTTGGAAATATGTTTAAAGCTAATATGACCTAGCTTTTTATGCCAAATAAGTTTTTCATCATCTTTTGTTATAAACATCAAATATTTTGATTTTTCAAATCGTCTAAGTTAATTTTATAGAGATTATTTCGTCTCTTAGCAAAAAAGAATATGGAACCATCTTTTTTTTTACTATACAAGAATTTTAATTAAAGGACACTTCAAAACCAGAATCACATAATTGAATTATACTGATTAAATTATGCTTTAAGCCATCAACTAGTAGAACATTATCAATAGACAAAAGAGAATCTTTACCAATTTTGTTGATCCCAATAATTTTGCCCTGCTTATTTTCTCCAAAAGTTACTAATCCTCCTTGCTTATATTGGAGGTCTAGGAAGACCTTCTGCCTGTCATGTGTCGCGAGCAGCCACTGTCCAAATACCGTTGGTGGTGTTTGCTTCTTCTAAGTAAGTAAATGTGTATATATTATATCCATTTTAGATATCCATATATTCTTGGGTCCTTTGGGGTTAGTCTTTCCATATTTTCTTGGGTCCTTTAGGGTTAGTCTTTTTATTATTCGAAAGGTTAGTCTTTTAATTTTTCTTCAAATAATAAAAGTGTTGTTTCTTTTTCTTTCTGTTAGGAACAAAATTCCTATTATGAACAACATCACTATTATGAATAGCATTTCTATTTTTAAAGCCTAAACTGCTTTTATCATTTGGATGTCTATAACTTCCAATCATGACATTCATCCTTTTTGTACTTTTTGTAAATTTCAATAAATCTGCTGAAAGACTATTAATCCTTTTGTTGTAATTGATTAATTTCCTCATATCTATCTACAATAACTTTCTTTTTCATATTGTCTACTTGTTTCTTAAGGCAGACATTTTCTTCTTCTAAGAGTTTTATGTTCTTTAAATTTTCAACAAAATTTTTTTGATAACCTATATTGTTTTAAGATAATATGTGAATCTTCTAAAAAGTTTAAATAGGCATCCTGAAAATCATTAAAGTCAGAAATTACCTCATCATCGCTTTCCCCTTCAGCTACCAAGCACATATTTGCTTGTTCTGATGTTTTTAAGTCAGATTCAAATTCATAAGAATCTAGATCTTCCCATGTTGCCATCAAGCTCTTTTTGTTTTCTTGATTTTTCTTTTGTTTTTTTTTTAGCAACGAACATTCAGACTTGTAATGTCCTAGTTTATTACACTCATAGCAGATGATAGAACTTTTTTCATTCTTCGAATCTTCTTTTCTATTCTTTTTTAAAGAGAAGTCTTTACTTCCCCTTGATTTCATTTGCAAGATCCTTCTAATCTTTGTTGAAATTAAGGATAGCTCATCATTATCTTCACTTGAATCTTGATTAGATTAACTAGCATCATCATTCTTGATTTCTACAATCTTTAATCCTTTTAAAGATTTGTTTCTATTTTTCTGCATCTTTTGATTCTTCTGACCAGCCTTCAATCCAATAGATTTATCTCTTCTGGGTTTATCATTTGTATCAAGCTCCACTTTATGGATTTTCAGTGAACCAAGTAATTCATCTAGCTTCAGCTTGCTTAAATCCTTAGCCTCTTGTATTATTGTTACTTTGGGTCTCCATCTTCTTGGAAGAGTTAAGAATCTTTCTTAAATGATCTTGATTATTATAGATTCTCCTCAGAGCTTTAAGTCTATTAATAATTGTTTGGAATTGTCCAAACATCTGATCAATAGACTCATCATCTTTCATCTTGAACAGCTCATACTGATGAACAAGAATACCAATTTTGGATTCTTTCACCTGGTTTGTGTCTTCATGTGCAATGGTTAATGTGTCCCACATTTCCTTTGCAAATTAGCATCTATGAACCTTATGATATTCACTTCTACTTACGACACAACTTAAAAAGAACTTCACCTTTAAGTTTAATTGAAAGTGAGTTTTCTGATCAACAGACCATTGGTCACGAGAGATGTTTTTCCCTTCGTTGTCTATTAGGATATATAGTCCATTTTCAATGATATCTTAAAGATCAATGTGTGTGGATTCTAAGAAGAGCCGCAACCTATCCTTCCAATAATGATAATCTTCACCATTGAAAGGAGGGGGTCTTGAGACCGAGGCACCTTCTGTTATAAAAACATGTGATTAAGTCATGGATCCTTATCCTCACTTTGTAAAAGTGTTTCTTGGAAACTTGCTCTAATAAGAACTAAAGTAAATCACTTGTTAATATAGAAATCACGTATAATATGCAAAATACACAAGAAGAGGGGTTGAATTGTATTAAATAATCTAAGATATGAATCTTTAAAATCTTCTTGATTTTCTTGATAAATTCATATGATTACAAGATTAAACAACGCATTTAATTTGATAAGTAATGCTATAGCAGAAGTTAGTATCTATTCTTCTAACAACAAGAAAATAAAAAAGGTAAGAGTTAGAGAATATGACACTGCGATTTATACTGGTTCACTCTTAACTTTGGGCTATGTCCAGTCCTCAGAGTTCGTCTAAGATTTCACTATCTCCTTTAACATTACAAGTATTGTTTATACACTTGTAGAACCTCTTCAGGTCTCTTTCACAAAGTATTCTTTATCTGCTTCCTTATCCTCTTCAGCCTCTACCCTTTCTTTCACTCGAAAAGATATTGTTTGAGCTTCACGTTACAGATGTATTTTCTCTTTTTCTTTCTTTCTTTTCTTTGACAATATTTTTCACAGCATGAGCACTTGAGCATAGAATTTCTCTAAGTATTTTTTGTACATTCAGAGTTCCTTTTTTTTTAAAAAAATCTACGACTACAACTAATATTTATAACCTAAATCTCCAATGATCTTCATGAGAAATCTGCTTGTAAAGTCTTCTAAAGTCTGTTATTAGTTGAGTCCTATAACTAACTCCAACTGATAGACGTTCTAGCACATTCTTCTATTACGTCGACTTACTTAGATTCATATGCTTCGTCTAGTGTATTAGACTTGATCACTTCATCTGATTCGTCTTAGATGCTTTATCTTATTCAGCTTATACTTAGGTATGATCTTGATTTGATGATTTGTGCTACTTATATTTATCTGCACACTTAACAAATTCATTAAAATTATTCACACACTTCTATTATTGTTATTATTTGACTTTCATCAAAATCAGTAGAAGAAGTGAAGTCCTCTTAACTTAACAACCTTAAATCTTCACTAAACAAAGAGATCTTTGGCTTAAATGGAAGGTCTTCTCTTCCTCTTTCTTATCTTGAATAGTTTTAAAATCACACTTGAAAGCTAAGAAAAGATAAATCTAAGCTTGCCCACTCTTTTTATCTCTCTTGGATGGACTCCCTCATTTCTCTTTCTCTTACATGTTTTTCTCTTCTTCTCTCCCTTCATTCACATTTTTCTTCATCTAATGTACAAGAAAACATTTTCCTATTCCAATTTTACAGTTAATGAGTGAAAAAATTCAACTTTCCCCTTCTTTTAATGCTTCGTAGTTCTTAAACTCAAGTGACATGCCGCACTTGCCCTCAATACATTCTTAATACTTTAATTTACTAACAAGTGAAATAAAATCCTACTAACACTATAATAAATAATTAAATTCCAATAATCAATCTATGATGACCTCAGAATTTATTTAAATCATGCTTAACTCAACCAAAAAATTCGAGGGCCAATACAAAGCTTACATTATACATGCATAAGATAATCAATTTAACAACAAGTGTCATGGTCACATGTGTGGCAATATCTCATCTTGCATGTTCATGCATAAAATTCATTAATTTTTTTTATAAAAATTAATATGGAATTTTCAAGCATGCATGTTCATTAGATTTCTAGAATTTACCAGAACTTCATATATACATGAGGTTGAAACTAAATCTATAATAAAATAGAAAATACATTTAATTGCATTTTATTTCTACAAAAACATAAAACAACACCTTATAAGCATTTCTACGAAAGAATAGATAACAATTTTTCTAGAATTATTACGAAATTTAAAAAATTAGCATATGCATTTAGTTTTCCAGATATTCCCAGAAACCAACTTATGAACAGTCTGAATATTAATTAGAAATAAAATAGCAAATGACACTCAATTGCAATTTACTTTGATATAAAAAATGTCATAACATCTCATAAACATTTCTGCTAAATAAAATAAGAAAAACAAAATTTCCATAATTTACACGAATTATTCCAAATCAACATGCATGTCAGACACAACATACTAAACACTCTTCACATGTTCATTATATCATCTATTACAAGCATAAACTTACCCTAATACCACTGTTGAGGATGCTATAGATGCATTCTTCCCATGTATGAGAATGCAGCGGAAGTGTTAGAATCTAGATTTTGATACCATGACTACCTCGAAAAATACATAATCATACATGCATACATGGATGTGGAAGGGAACATGAAATATAAAAAATTTTACTTTTTCTTTCTCCCCTTTCCTTATTTCTTACCCTTGTTTGGGTTGTTGCAAACACCAAACTCTTCCTTGATCTCCCAAGAACATACAAAGATCAAGAAGAAACAATGTGTACATGTGGTTTGAGCATGAACCTAGATGAGTTTTAGTAGATGCTTAAGATGAAAAGAAAGATCAAGAATCTTGTTGCTTGCCCTTTAATTCATGCAACAATTGCATAAATTGCAAGAGAAAAACTTAAAACACCTCTCTCTCACTCTCAAACTGTTTTGGAGCCCTTATGCTCTCACTTAAGTGTGTAGGAAGTGGTTAGATTCTTGTGTACATAAGTGAAGAACTCACTTATGCACCAATGGCTACGAATGTGGCCTACCTAAAATCAAGCTCACCTTTAGTCACAATCACGGTCTACTTAAAAATAACCACACACATTATGTTTTCATCCGATCTTTATACATGTGACCCTTAGGTTCCCTTAACTCTTAATCCAAGCAAATCATGAATGGTTTCATGATGCTAATTTATCGGAATATAAATGGATTAACTCACGAACTCTTCGATAGTTAATTATCCAAATTACAAACCTTTCTGTATATAATTACTAGGCAATTCATCCTTTCACCATATTATACGCCACTTGGTTCAAAATATGGGCTATGTGTTAACTTGCACTAGAATGACATCTAGTCCAATTGATGTTAGTTCTTATCCTAGGATCTTATTACTCTATATGTCATTGGAGAAACTCTTCATGACATATAACTACTCTGGCCAGAGACTCCTGAGCAATGACTTTGACAAGAGGCAGTGGGTATCATCTCCTTCTATCAGGAGTGGTGAAACCTTTATTGGCTACCCAATTACCTTCGAATATCACTAGTTGTACCCAATTACCACCCTAAAAGTGACCACTTCTTGAGGTAACAAGGAATGTTGTCAAAACATAGGATTAGTATCTCAGATATCCTTAAGTCCCGTAAGACTAAAGATATTTGCACCACTATTATGATGAGAAGGATCATTGACATTCGATAGATCATCTATATGATAATCTCATAGTTAGTTATCTGATGTACTTATTACCCTTAGTAAGACCCTTAGTAAGCATCCACATGTTAACTCTAAAAATCTCATGTTTATAGTTTGTGAGATCCACTGTTTGTTCAAATTGAGGAATATAACATGTGTTAGTCTATCTGGATTAATAATGTCTTATATTATTAATCCTATCACTAGGGATTGTTCAGATACTATCATAATTGCACATGATAGGAATTTCATTATCATGATCCCATTATGATTTCCTTCTTGCTATGTTTTGTATCATGGACTTCATTAATTCAATTTTAGATTAACATTGATTCATATATAAACAAATATCAAAATAATAAAAAATGTCTTTTGCTTTATTAATCAAAGCAAAGTTTGCATAAAAGTGCTAAAGGTGATTGCCTTTAAAGTACTACTCTAATTGTCCTCAATGTGATAAGGCAACCACAAAAGGAAACTAAAACACAAAACAGAATATCAAAAAAACAAGTAAGTAAAACAACTAACAAGGTAAATAAAACAACGTAAAAAAGTAAATGGTAAGAATGCTTCATGGAGATTGTGGTGGCGAAGGGATAGGGGAAGAAGTTAGCATGTTTTTTAGAGAGAGAGAAAAACTCACCAAATCCTTGGATTTTTTAATTGGGTAATGTGAAATAAGTGTTAAGGGAGTGAATAATGATGGAAAATATGGAGAAAACACCAAGATTTGGGGGGCGGGGAGATGAAGGATTAGTGAGGTTTGGATAAGTGGGTGTTGTTTTAAAGTGAGAGAATGTAAGAAGCTCAAGAAAGAAGAGAGAAGAAAGAAGGAGAGATTTTTAAAATCCTTCAACTGGGGATCCCATAATCGTGGAAATCAATATGCTTCCCAAGATCGTGGGTTAAGACTCCAGAAAGTTTCTAAAAAGCATTCCCATGTTCATAGGAAATAGACCCATTCCCACAACCATGGGAACTTTGCAAACACCTAATCTTGATTTTCCAATATTTCAGCCCTCTTCCAAGCTTAGTATGCATTCCCAAAATTCAGGCAACCTGCAAACATATTAAAATCGCCCAAAAAATAAGAAATTTGAAGAGAAAACAAGTTAAAACTAAAAAAAAACCAAGTAAACACTAAGAAATTATAGCAAAATCAAACCAAACATAATCAAAACCAAACAAATCAGACAAAGAAGTAAACAAAGAAAAGCAACCGAAAATTAAACATGCTAAGTTAAGGTCATTAGCTTGACCATTCCACATGCATTCATGAAAGGATAAAGAAATGGAAAGAGATGATTTGCCTTTCTTGTGAGTATGTCCCTCCATAGTATGGCTTGCATCTATGCCTATTGACCTTGAATACTTCCCTCTTTTCATTTTCCAACTCTAAAAGTCCATCAGGAAACACTTGAAGGATCTTGAAGGGTCCACTCCCTTTTGACTTTAGCTTTTCGGGAAATAACCGAAGTCGTGAATTAAATAAAAACACCAAGTCCCCACTCTTAAACTCCTTTTTAATGTGAGCATCATGCCGCTTTTTTGCTCTTTCTTTGTACAACTTAGCATTTTCATAAGCTTTAAATATCAACTTTTCTAATTCATCAAAGTTGTAACAATCTCTTCCCGCCCGCAGGCTTCCAATCCATATTCAACTTCTGAATTTCCCAATAGGCTCTCCACTCCAATTCCAAAGGTAAATGGCAATCCTCATCATACACAAGTCTATATGTAGTAGTACCTATGGGGGTATTGAAGGTTGTCCTATAAACTCAAAGTTTATCATCTAACTTCAAAGCCCAATATTTCCTTGAAATGCTCACTACCTTGTCCAGAATCTTCACCAACTCTCTATTCACCACCTCCACTTGGCCACTAGCTTGTGGGTGGTAAGGGGTCACCATCTTCAATAGAGCTTCAAAGTTTTTATTGCAAAAATTACTCCCTCCATCACTGATTATCGCTTTAGGCACTCCATAATTAATGAAAATCTTCTTGATAAATCTTTGCACCACCTTGCCATTATTGGTTGGAGTAGTTTAGACTTCAATCCACTTTGAAATGTAATCAAATCTAACCAGTTTGTATGTGTTACCTAAGGAGGATAGGAATGGTCTAGTAAAATCCAAGCCCCACAAATCAAATATTGCTACTGCCATAATGTTCGAAAGTGACATCTCCTCTAGCTTTGGCATGTTACCCACTCTCTGGAATCTATCACACTATATCATAAAGTTTCGGGCATCCTTAAACAAACTTGGCCAACAGATTCCACATTCCAAGATACAAGCTACTGTCTTGTTAGCTCCATAGTGTCCTACATACACTGACCTATGACTTTAAGTTAAAACATCAAGCTTTTTATCTTCAAGGAAACACATGCGAATCACATTGTCAGCACAAATTTTATATAATGTAGGATCATCCCAATTATAGTTGGCACACTGGAATAAGTAACACTTCCTTTGTTGATATGAGAGATTAGAAGGAAGAATACTAGCTAAGAGGTAGTTTGCAATATCTACAAACCAAGGACGAAAAAGGATTTTTTACCATCATTAAAGCCTCATCAAGAAAACTCTCCTCGATTTTCTCTACTTCTTTATAGTGCCCCCTTCAAGTTGTGATAGGTGATCCTTTACAACATTTTTTGCTCCCTTCTTGCTTTTAATCTCAATGTTGAATTCCTGAAGCAAAAGCCCCACTGGGTGAGCCTAGCCTCAGTATCCTTCTTAACAAAGAGATATAATAATGTTATATGATCTATAAAGATAAGAACATGTGACCCTAAAAGATAAGAGTGAAATTTATCACATATAAATACCACAACAAGCAACTCCTTTTTCATAATTATGTAATTCAATTGTGCTCCTATCAAGGTCTTGCTTGTGTAGTAAATGACAAATAGCCCCTTTTCCTTTCGCTGGTTAAGGACAAAGCCAATTGCACGATTTCTTGCATCACACATAATCTAAAAGGGAAGAGACCAATCTGGCAATGTCAAAATGGGTGCTATTGTAAGTGCCTTCTTCAACTTATTAAAAGCATCTAAACAAGCATCATCAAACGAAAAAGGCACATATTTAACTAATAAACAAGTCAAGGGTCTAGTGATAAGAAAGAAATCCTTAATGAACCATCTGTAGAACCTTGCATGACCAATGAAGGCTCGGATGCCTTTGATGTTAGTAGGAGGTGGTAGCTTTTCAATCACTTCATTCTTAGCTCAATCCACTTCAATCCCCTTACATAAGATCTTATGGCCCAATACAATTCCCTCTTGGACCATAAAATGATACTTCTCCTAGTTCAAAACTAGATAAGACTCCTCACATCTTTAAAGCACTCTGTCTAAATAAAACAAGCAATGATCAAAAAAATCTCTAAAGATAGAGAAGTCATCCATAATTCCTCCATATCATTCTCATTCATGTTAGCAAATATGGCCATCATGCACCTTTGGAATGTGGCTGGTGCATCGCGTAAACCAAAAGGCATCCTTCGATAAGTGAAAGTCCCATATGGATAAATGAAAGTGGCCTTCTCTTGGTCTTCCTAGTATATAAACACTTGATTGTACCCTGAATATCTATTAAGAAAATAGTAAAAAGAATGGCCAACCACTCTCTCAATCATTTGGTCCATAAATGGTAAAAGGAAATGGTCTTTCTTAGTGGTCAAATTGAGCTTCTAATAATCAATACACATTCACCAACCTGTGATGGTCCTAGTAGAAATCTTTTCACCTTTTCCATTCTCCATCACTATCATGCCTCCCTTCTTAGGAAACATGGTATTGGACTCACCCACTCACTATCTGAAATGGGGTAAATGATTTAGACATGTTAAATTTAACCTGTTCATCATCATTTCTTAAAACAAGTTTCCCTTCAGGCACATCAACTAATGCATTACCAGTACTCATAAAGGGCTACCTAGAATCGATGGACCACTAGTAATGTTCTTAGGCCAATGGTTATATGTGACTTTTGTGCTAACATTCTGACTTATTACTTATATATTATGAGGTATTCTTTTATATATGCATGTATATTGTTTATGTAATTTGATTTAAATTCTATGAACAATATTAGGCTTATACCATCAAGTATGTGACTTGATGGTAAAACTATAAGCATTATAGTACTATTCTAAACCTTCCTGGTCGATCATTATTGGTGGAACAATAATGAATTAAGGCTAGTATGTGTTCTAATTGATGATCACATTTTACTGATCATGGATATGAGTTATCAAATTAGATACATAGATATATGTTAGAGAACATATATTGGACCGAGCCACAGAAAGAACACTACATCATTTCATGTCATTAGTTATTCTCAATATAATTTGACTTTAGTCCTTTGACCTAAAGTCGTCATGGTTCCCTATATGAGAAATTCAGTGTTTTGACATTAGACTAAGTTATCTATCCGAATATCAAGTAGTCTTATACCGTACACTAAATGAATCATGCAGAGGGATATGGATGACATAGATGAGATTTGTACCTCTCTTAAATGTGAGAGATATCATTTAGGCCTCTTGGTAAGTTTGACTGAAGAAATGCATGACCGTGCTCAAATGAATTAATAAGGAGTCATCAATGTCATTTGTTATAGTCAGTCAACTTAGGAATCAAGAAACTATGATTAATCAAAGGTTGACATATACCATGCCTTATGACTAATCTTGATATCATATTACAAAGGGATTGAGTTTATAACCGTGATTACAGGTTAAATCGGATTATCAATCCTTATTTGGTTTGGGTAGTCATAATGTCTTGCTAGTGGCCGCTTTCTAACATCAAATGAGCCTACAGGGTCACATATTAAGAGTGATGTGATTTATTAGGAACTGAATAAATATATATGGATATGTTTATTGGGTTAGATTGAATTAAGTTATCGGGCTTTTATTATATAAGATATGAGATATAACTTATTGCACTTCCATAATCCCAGTGCATTTAGGATTATGATATTCTTATTTCTAATAGGTTTGGGAATAGATCCTATTAAAATAGGATATTCCTGATCTTATTAAAATAGGATTGTCCTACTCCCACTAGGAATAGGTATAAGGGCTTCTCTATAAATAGAGAGCTTATGTCTCATTAGAGGACACACAAAAAGCCCTAATCACCTAGCCACCTCGTTCTTTTTCTCTAGAGAAAAACTGTGTAGCTTTCTCAATGTTTTAGAATGTTCTTGCACACACTAGCATCTTCCTCATTTGGATACTGGTAGAGGATGTTCGTGAGCTGCAGTGTCAAGATATCTGAAAAGAATCCCAATCTGCAGGCTTTAAGAGGTAATTTCATACACTTCTTATTATAAAATTTTAGTTAACCAAGGCATAAGACCCGAAATCCTATGGTCCATTCCACTATGCATTGTGCATTCCTGTGCCATAAGTGATCCAATATGGATAATGTCTATCTGCTTCAAAGTCTAACACAACAAAATCAACAAGAATGATAAATTTATCTACTTTTACTAACACATCTTTTACAACTCCAAATGACCTCTTGATGGATTGCTCTACAAGCTGAATAAGCATGGATGTTGGCTTGACCTCTCCTAATCCCAATTTCCTAAAAATAGAAAAAGACATCTAGTTGATACTTCTATCTAATCACGTAAACATTTCAAATGTTCAAAGTTGCCAATAATATATGAAATAGTAAACTCTTTAGATCTTGTGGTTTTGAAGGATTATGCTTGAGATGATCAAACTCCAATTCCTTATCAAGGTTACCATCTGATTGGCCTCCCAAATTCATTTATGTGTTAGTATGTCCTTAAGAAACTTTGCATACTTAACCATACACTCCAAGGCTTCCACCAATTATAAGTTATTCTAAAGTTTCTTCAGTTTCTCCAAAGACTTTGACAACTAAATGTTTACCTAATGTTGTCTCACCCTTTGTGGATACGAAATTTTAGGCTTGTATGGTGGTGGTGGTACGTATGGCCTCTCTTCTACTTTATGTTCTTTTATCTTCTTGTGTTTGTCCTTTGTTTAACTTTCCTTTTGCACACTTAGCTCCTCCAGTTGCTTGCCACTCTAAAGTATGATGGCCTTGAGTTATTCCTTTGGGTTAGCTTTAATGTTGCTTGGTAGGCTACTTGCATTTCTATAAGACAAAGTAGTAGCAAGTTAACCAAGTTATGGATGGAGGACACACGGTTTTTCAAGATTTGGTCAAATTTTTTATCCTAACTCGCAAACATCTGTTTTTGATTCTCATCCTACCTTCTATGACTTTCCTCTTAGCTTGAGAATTTAGACCCCAATATGTCCATTAACTTATCCATTTTTCTCTCCAAAGACCTAAGATGGTTTTGCTGAAATCCCGACGGTCCTTGTTGTTTTGTTTGGTTACCTGCATTGTTAGTACTCCAAGAAAAATTTGAGTGGTTTTTCTACCCTAGATTGTAAGTGTTTGAGTATGGATTGTTACCTCGATGTGGTTGGCCTAAGTAATTTACTTGTTCTATGCTGCTAGCTCCTAATAAAAAGCATTCTGCTATGCAATGGTTGTCTTGCGTATAACTCATGGTGAACCTGCTTGGCTTTGGCTATAGATGAAGAAGCTCTTTGTATATTGTTCAAATACTTGGTGAGGGCGGTAATTTGAGCTTGGAAGACTGTGAAATAATCAACTGAAATCATGATTTTTTGTTCCTTTTTTCCTTAGCTTACTCCTTTCATTCGACAACATACAACTATTACTTACCAACACCTCCAAAATATCATAAGTTATGTCAATGGTTTTCTTTATCAATGACCCTCCAGCAGCTATATCTATTGTCCCTATTGTATTATGATTCACACCATTATAGAATGTCTATAGTAAAAACTCACTTAGAAGGTTGTAGTGTGGGCAGCTTCTTTGTAACTCTTTGAACCTCTCTTAAGCTTCATAATATAACTCCCGTCATGGTGCTGAAAGTATCTCATTTCCATTATGATCTGCATGATCTTTGTTAATGGGAATTACTTAGCAAGGAAGGCTTGGGTTACTTGCTTCCATGTAGTAATCTAAGATGCACTATATGAGTTGTACTATACCTTGGCTTCATTTCTCAAAGTGAATACAAATAATCTAAGCCTCATAGCATCATCAGAAATCTCTTGGAATCTAAAAGTGTCGCATATCTCTAAAAATTTTGTTAGGTGGACATTGGGATCTTTAGTTGATAACCTATAGAATTGAACATTGTTTTGGGGTATGTTTTGGAGTGGCAGCTTGATTTCAAAATTCTTTCTTATGACTGCAACCATTGCAACTCCTTGTGGACTAAATCTAAGCCTCATAAAATCCATCAATGTTCTCTCGGCCCCACCTTGTTCTCCTTCTTCTGCCATGTTTGTTCAAAGATTTTCTTTGCACTTTGCTATCCTTAACCTCCTTTGTTGTCTTTTAATATAAAAAAAAATTTCCTCAAAAGCTTCATCGTAACTTCTTATGCTCCTTTTGTTTATGAATCTGCAAATACACAAGAAAAAGTCTAAAAAACTATCAAATTAAAGTTACCCAAACTAACAAATATGCTAAGCAAATATTCCCCGATAACGGTGTCAAAAACTTGTTGATTGCAAAACCAATTCACTAGTTTTATGCTCAAAATTGTAAGTATATCGGGTGTAACTTATAGTAAAGAACTAATATCGATCCCTCAGACATTATGTTTAGATGTTACTTAATTTTGGTTGCTTTGTTTCATAATCAATTTTAATAAATATAAAATGAAAAATTAGACTAAATCAATCAACAATGAAGAAATGATGAAGAAAAAGTGTAGCAACTTGGAAATCAAGATTTAAAAATTAGAGATCACTTTTTTCCAATCTTGTCTCCTTCTTACCTTGCTAATTAAATTAAGCCTCACCTAAGATATCCTAATGTATTAACTAGCATCTCTCAATATGTAATTAATTGTCCCTAGCTAATTTAAATGGAAATGATTAAGCAATCTCTCAATCTAAAAAATCAGTCCACAATTCAAAATAGTTATGAAGTTATCTTAAGGGTAATCAACTAATTGGCCAAGATCTCTCTCTAGCTATTCAATTAACTTGATGTCTATAGGTCTATAAAGTTCCAATTCTCATTGTACAACCCTACACAATTTACATAACTCAATTTCTCAATAAATTGCAACGTGTATGCTCAACATTCATCAAAAGCATCAGTCATTCAAATCAAAATAATAGGAGTTCAATAATTAATTCAAAAGTAATCTCTACAAATGACTCAGCCACTCAGAATGTCATTAACATCCCAATAACCAGAAAATCCATAATAAAGATGTTGGAAGAGAAAAATGAAATAAGAACTAGATGAAGCAAGCTCTTTTTCTTCTTTTCCCAAATCTAGAAAATCTGGAGTTGGTGTGCTCTTTGTCCAATTTAGAATGAAAATCTTGTTTCTTTACCTTTCTCTAGGCCCTAAATATAATTTTGTCTTAAGAAAGCAAGTTCTCTTGACACCATCTATAGCCATAGGGATTAGTGCCCTTATATAGTCACAAGAACCTAAAAATAAATGAAATCCGCATATATCTTTGAGTTAATGATCCAACGATCATAGGAATTAGCATGAATCCCATAATCATAGGTTCTTGTCTTACAATTCCTCCACTTATCTTCACCTCTCTTAGTCCCTAGTTAATTCTTATCCTAAATCAACATCAAATATAAAAGAACAACCATGAAGATCAAACTAAATAAAAATGTACAAAAAAAGTCCTCAAACACAACAATAATAACCTACTGTGTCGGACCCCATTTTCAGAGCCCAGCGATCGCATTTTGGATACCTGACCTTTTTCACAAATACGGGCCTTTCAAACTGCCCCTGATTGACCCATCTCCATTCAAGCCTAATTATGTCCACGAATAGCGTTGGTGAGTCCATAAATTATATACATACATCCTTCTGATCGATTAGCAAAACTTCCTTCCTTCTTCTTCTCTGTTCTGACTTGTCGTCTATATGCTGATGTGTCGTCTATGCGATGGTGTGTCGTCTATGTGCTGACGTGTTGTCTATCTTATGATGTGTTCTCTATGTGCTGATGTCTCCTCTATGTGTTAATGTGTCCTCTATGTGCTGATGTGTCGTCTATGTGATGACGTGTCGTCTATATGATGATGTGTTGTTTATATGATGACGTGTCATCTATGTGATGACATGTCATCTATGTGCTGACATCATCACAGACGATTCCTTTCATCTATGTTGTTTTTTTGCATTCAAAACTCAATCTCTTCAATTCTAACAGGCTACACTGATACTAACATCTTTAGCAAGTCAATAAATAAGATCATGCATATGTATAATTCACCTTTTTTCCCAAATCTTTAAATTTACACAATCATACATAGAAAGGAATTTAATTTCACTATCCCATTTTTAACACAGTGAGAGTTGGTTACATGCCAATACACTTATTAACTTAAAACAAAATACATATGATAATCAATGTTGATATCCTTAATAAGCTATCCAAATCACTAATTTAGTAGAATTGTCTAATATCTATTCTGGAGTCGGAATGCATTGCAAGGGTCACTGCTCTTCTCAATTTGCACCTGAAGAGGGAGAATTGGGGGTTAAGCTACACAGCTTAGTGGCTAAAAGGCTTACAGCCATTGGCAATGAGCCACACATTCAAACATATATATATATATATAAATATACATTCATAATTCAATCTCAGGACATCATCACCTAGATCATATTGAATCTAATTTCACAGCAAAGCACCATTGACCATGTGAATTGCAAATGTACATACAATTGGCTCGAGGGTTCCATGAACAAAACAGAGAAACCGAAGTTTACTTCGTGAACAAAACTAGTCCATTTTTGGATCTCGTGGGCCATAAGCATGCAGCTGGGAGAAGGCTTTACATTGACGTCATGTGACTAATGAAATGGTTCCACTCTTGCCCAAACAAAAGCACATATTCATTTCCATGCATTTTTATATTCTCATGCTCAATTTAGTCAATCACAATTTGCACT
>JAOSBN010000001.1:5535807-5560433 GCA_027563595.1 Erythroxylum suave
GATGGAAGGATACCCGGGATTGTCATGAACATGTATTGTATATAATTCATTTCATACATGTGCATTGTTAAACAATGTCAACTGTGCAAAGCGTAATATATATGTATGTTAATTGTTATAGAGGAGCAACTGGAATGTCAACTTCCAGATGTGGTTGGCACTTCCAGGCATTAGCTTCGGGAGCAACTTGTGAGTGACCTAGACGGTACTCTCAATTATTAATTGCTTATAAAATTTACGGTGAATAATTGGGGATTGTGATTTGTGTCTGATTGTGGATTCCGGACAGAAGGTCCGATGACTGAGTACTGGGGAGCTATGACATAAAAGTGCTACTTGTATGTGATTTTGGGACCTACGTGTTTTTAATGTGATTAATTATGATCACGTTTTTAATGTGATTAATTGTGACATATGCATACGCGCATAATTGTGACATATAAATTTCATGCATGATTTCATGATCAGATAATGATAGTTGTGACCGGAGCAACCACCGAGAGCTAAAAGCTCAACGTTTGTATTCGGGCCTAGAGTCCCACTGCGATTCAAAGCCTCATGCTCAACGATTAATGTGCCCACTTTGGAACAGTTCAGAAACTTGGTCACAACACCGAAATAAATTGGAAAAGTGTCACATGCGCATTTCATATGCATTTGGTTTAATATATTTGATTTAGTGAAAGGCAAAATGCCTTATACTTCTGTGAAAATAAAAGTGTAAATTATGGGACCATGTGATATTTCTGATTTATATGAGATTATGAAATATCTGCGATATGCTTGATTGTTGCATGAATTGAGTGAACCATCGATGATGGTTACCTCACTGAGTTCGCAAACTCATCCAAAATTGCAACATATTTTTCAGGACCGAGAGTAGACTCTTAGCTCTAGAGGAACTTTCCTAGCCATGTAGATCGTGTTGGTGAGAGAAGTCATGGCTCATAGGTCGGTCAGCTGGGACTTTTGGGATGGCCTAGATAGATTTGATGTATTTTTTCTCTTTCTTATAGCATGTTGTATTAGCTTTTTAAAAATTGATGTACAAACGGTGAAAGTTGACAGACGTGTAAACTTCTGGTTCTGTTGAAATGAAATGAGGAAAAAAATTTTGGTTTAAAAAACATTATGATTTTTATACTGATGTTTTATTTTGATGCCATGTGAACTGTTCGTAGTGATTGATCGTAGCTTACCCTTATCGCAGGATATGTACCGGAATGACCTACGGGCATCCCGGTGTGCACCTTGCGGTAAGGGGGCACTATATAAAGGATCTTAGAGGATCCACTCCATCTTCACCCGAGCTTTCTAGGAAATAACTGAAGTTGTGAATTGAATAAAAGCACCAAGTCCCTACTCTTAAACTCCTTCATTTTAATATGAGCATCATGCCACCTTTTTGCACTTTCTTTGTAAAACTTAGTTTGATTATAATCTTCAAATCTCAACCCTTCCAATTCATCAAGGGTAATCTCTTCTCACCCACATGCTTCCCATTTATATTTAACTTCGAAATTGCCCAATAGGCTCTATGCACCAACTCCAAGAGTAAATGGCAAGCCCTTTCATACATAAGTCTATATGGAGTAGTATTTATAGATGTCTTGAAGGCTGTCCTATACACCCAAAGTGTATCATCTAACTTTAAAGCCTAATCTTTCTTTGAAGTGGTCACCACCTTCTCCGAAATCTTCTTCAATACTCTATTCACCACTTCCATTTGGCCACTCATTTGTGGAGACTCCACTCAATATGCACATTATATCTTTTCAATAGAGCTTCAATGGGTTTGTTGTAAAAATGACCTCCTCCATCACTGATTATCTCTCTAGGCACTCCAAATATGGTGAAAATCTTCTTGATAAATCTTTCCTCCACCTTGCCATCATTTGTTGATGTAGCTACCACTTCAACCCACTTCGAACACAACTCCAACCAGTATGTATGTGTTACCTAAGGATGGTGGGGAACGGTCCTATAAAATCCAAGCCTTACATATAAAATATTTTCATTTCAATGATGTTTGAAAGTACCATCTCATCCTGCTTTGATATGTTTCCAACTCTCTGGCATCTATCACATTGTAGCACAAAGTTTCGTGCATCTTTAAACAAACATGCCTAATAGAACCCACATTCCAATAGACAAGTCACCATTTTGTTCACTCCATAGTGCATTGCATACACTGAACTATGACATTGAGTCAAAACGTCATGTTTTTAATCTTCAAGGACACACTTGCGAATCACATTGTCAGCAAAAATTTTATATAACACAGGTTCATCCCAAATATAGCAAGAACATTGGAATAAGAAATACTTCCTTTGTTGATATGAGAGATCAGAAGTAAGAATACCACCTAGGAGGTAGTTTGTAATATCTGCAAACTAAGGACAAAAAAGATTTTCTACCATCATTAAAGCCTTATCAAGAAAGATGTCCTTGATTTCCTCTTCTTTTTCATAATACTCGCTTTAAGTCATGATAGGTGATCTGCTACAACATTTTCTACACCCTTCATGTCTTTAACTGCAATGTTGAATTCTTGGAGCAAAAGCACCCACTAGATAAGCCTAGCCTTGGCATCTTTCTTGGCAAAGAGATAACATAATTCTGCATGGTCTGTAAAAATAAGAACATGTGAGCCTAAAAGATAAGAACGAGATTTCTGGCATGTAAATAACACAGCAAGCAACTTCATTTCCGTAATTGTGTAATTTAGTTGTGCTCCTGTTAAGGTCTTGCTTATGTAATAGATGACATGCAACCTTTTTTCCTTTCTCTGGCCAAGGACACAAACAATGGCATGATTGCTTGCATCAAACATAATCTCAAAAGGAAGAGACCAACCTAGTGATGTAAGAATGGGTGCTGTTGTAAGTGCCTTCTTTAACATGTTAAAAGCATCCAAGCAAGCACATCAAACACAAAAGGCACATCTTTAACTAATAAATGAGTCAAAGGTCTAGAGATAAGAGAGAAATCCTTGATGAACCATCTGTAGAACCTTACATGACCAAGGAAAGGTCAAATGTCATTGATATTGCTGGGAGGTGGTAGCTTTTTAATCATTTCGGTCTTAGCTCGATTCACTTTAATCCCCTTCCTTGCATGAGATCTTATGGCCCAATACAATTTGCTCTTGGACCATGGAATGACACTTCTCCTAGTTCAAGACTAGATGAGTCTTCTCACATCTTTGAAGAACTTTGTCTAAATTAAAAAATTAGTGATCAAAAGAATCTCTAAAGATAAGGAAGTCATCCATAAATACCTCTATGAAGTTCCCATTCATGTATGCAAATATGGCCGTCATGCACCTTTGGAACATGGCAAGTGCATTGTATAAACCAAAAGGCATCCTCTTATAACCAAAAGTCCCATAAAGACAAGTGAAAATGGTCTTCTCTTAGTCTTTCAGGTATATAAGCACTTGCTTGTATCCATAAAAGGTAAAGGGAAATGGTCTTTGTTAGTGTCTAAATTGAGCATCCTATAATTAATACACACTCTCCAACCTGTTATGGTCCTATTAGAAATCACCATGTTCATTATCAATCACTATCATGCCATCCTTCTTAGGCACACACTATACCGGACTCACCCACTCACTATTGCAATGGGGTAAATGATCCCCGCATCCAAAAGCTTGACTACCTTCTTCCTCACAACCTCTTACATGTTTGGATTTAACCTTCTCTATCACACCCTTATAAATTTACGTCCTTCTTTTCGGTTAATCCTATGCATCACAACATTAGGGCTAATCCCCCTAATATCAAAACCCCATGGCTCTTATCCTCTTCTTAATGATCTCCACCACTTTTTCTTCTTACTCACAATCAAATTAGTTAGAGATAATGATGGGTAAGGTATGGTTCTTACCTAAAAAGCTGTATCTCAAGTGGAAACGTAAGGGTTTAAACTCTAAAGTAGGCAACATAATAATCTAAGGTGGTGTGGGTGTATCTATTCTCTTAAACTTCTCTAGCTTAACTTCCTCACATAATTCATCTTATCACGCACTCTCATTCGTATGCACTTCAATTTCATCAGCTTCCTCTTCAACCTCCTTCACACACAAATCCACAACATCAAAGAATTCATCATGTTAAATTCAACCTACTCATCACCAATTCGTAGAACAATTTTTTCTTCATGCACATCAACTAATGCCCTACTGGTATCTTGAAAGGGCCTACCTAAAATCAGTGGACAATGTTTATATGCTTCAAATTCCAATACAACAAAATCAACAAGAATGATAAATTTATCCAATTTCACCAACACATCTTCTAAACTCCATATGGTCTCTTAGTGGATTGATCCACAAGCTGAATAAGCATGGATGTTGGCTTAACCTCTCCTAATCCTAAATTACTGAAAATAGACAAAGGCATCAAGTTAATACTTGCACCTAAATCATATAAGCATTTAGAAAATTCAAAGTCATCAATATCATATAAAATAATAAAGCTCCTTAGATCTTGTAGTTTTGAAGGTAATGTGCTTGAGATGATTGATCTACAATTCTCCATCAAGGTTATTGTCTGGTTGTCTTTCCAAGTTCATTTATGTGTAAGTATGTCCTTCAGAAATTTCGCATACTTGGGCATGCACTCCAAGGCTTCCACTAATGATAAGTTAATATAAAGCTTCTTCAGTTTCTCCACAAACTTGGAAAGCTGAGTGTCTACCTGATGTTGTCTCACCCTTTATGGATACAGAAGTTTAGGCTTGTAGGGTGGTGGTGGTACAAATGGCCTCCCTTCTACTTTCTCTTCTTCTATATCCTTGTCTTTCTCCTTTTTTGACTCTTCTTTTGCACACTTAGATCCATTAATTGCTTTCCACTCTAAAGTGTGACAACCTTGAGTTGTTCCTTTGGGTTGGTTTCAATGTTTCTTGGTAGACTACCTACATTTCTAGAATACAAAGTAGTAGTAAATTGACCTACTCAAACCTCTAAGTTGTGGATAGAGGAAGCACAGTTATTTAAGATTTGTTCAAATTTGGCGTCTTGTCTCACAGACATCCATTTTTTATTCTCTTCCCACCTTCTTTGACTTTCCTCTTAGCTTCAGAATTTGGACCCAATATATCCATTAACTTGTTCATTTTGCTCTCCAAAGACCTAAAATAGTCCTTGCTAAATTCTGAGCGGTCCTTGTGGTGTTGCTTGTCCATTTGCATTGTCAGTACTCCAACAAAACTTTTAGTGGCTTTTCCACCCTAGATTAAAATGTTAGATTATAGATTGTTACCTCGTTGTGATTGGCCAAAGTAATTTACCTAATCTGTGCTACTAGCTCCTAACATGAAACATTATGCTATGTAGTAGTTGTCTTACCTATATAACTCACAGTGGACCTGTATGGCTTTAGCTGTAGATGAAGAAGCTCCTTGCATACTGTTCCAACTACTAAGTGAGGGCACTAATTTAATTTTTCAAGGTTGTGATAGAATCAATTGGAATCATGCCTTTTTATTCCTTTGTGCTTTGCCTACTCCTTTTGTTCCATCATATGCAATTATTGCTTGCCAACTCCTCGAAAAGATCATAAATCATTTAAATGGCTTTCTTCATCAACAACCCTCTAATAGGTGCATCTATTGTCCCTCTTGTAGTCTAATTCACACCATTATAGAATGCTGAAAGTTTGTAATCTCCTTGATGACTTGCATAGTCTTTGTCAATAGGAAGTACTTATCAAGGAAGGCTTGGGCTATTTGATCCTATGTAGTTTCCTTGATGATGCACTAAATGAATTGTACCATGCCTTGGCTTGATCTCTCAATGTGAATGGAAATAATTTAAGCCTCACAACATCATCAAACATCCTTTGGAATCTAAAAGTGTTGCATGCTAGTAATGTGCCCTAGGCCAATGGTCATATGTGATTTTCAATACTAACATTCTGACTTATTATTTATATATTATGAGTTATTCTTTTATATATGCATGTATATTGTTTATGTAATGTGATTTACATTCCATGAATAGTATTAGGCTTGTGTCATCAAATATGTGATTTGATAGTAAAACTATAAGTATTATAATATTATTCTAAATTCTCCCTGGTCGATCATTATTGGTGGAAAAATAATGACTTAAGGCTAGTATGTGTCCTTATTGATGATCAGGTTTTATTGATAATGGATATGAGTTATCAAATCAGATATATAAATATATGTCAGAAAACATATATTGGACTGACCCACAAAGAGAATACTATATGGTTTCGTTTCATTAGTGATTCCGAAAATGGTTTGACTTTAGTCCTTTAACCTGAAGTCATCATCGCTCGCTATATGAGGAATTTAGTGCTTTGACATTAGGCTAAGTTATCTTTAACTGGATAACAAGTAGTCTTATGTTGGACAATAAATGAATCATACGGATGAATGTGAATGACATAGGTGGGATTTGTACCTCTCTTAAGTGAAAGAGAATCATTTAGGCCTCTTGACAAGTTTGACTGAAGAAATGCATGGCCGTGCTCAAATGAATTGATGAGGAGTCATCAATTTCATTTGTTATAGTTAGTCAACTTGCGAGTCAAGAAATTAAGATTAATCAAAGGTTGACGTGTACCATGCCTAATGATTAATTGTGATATCGTGTTACAAAGGGATTAAGTTTGTAACCGTGGTTGTAGGTTAAATTGGATTACTGATCCTCATTTGATTTGGGTAGTCATAATGTCTTGCTAGAGGCCACTTATAACTTATGGGCCTTTAAGTGTGATCAAGCCCATTGCCAACTTCAAATGAGCCTATAGGGCCGCTCACAAAGAGTGATGTGATTTGGGCTTATTCTCTTGGGCCTAATTTATTAGGCACAAAATAAATATATACAGATATATTTATTAGGTTAGATTGAATTAGGTTATCAGGCTTTTATTATATAAGATATAATATGGGCTGAAACGTATTGAGCTTCCATAATCCTAATAGGTTTAGGATTATTATATTCTATTCCTATTAAAAAAGAATTGTCCTATTCCCACTAGGATTGTCCTAGTCACCTAGCCACTCGTCCTTTTCTGAGAGAAAAATACTGTGCGATGTTTTAAAGTGTTTTAGAACATGCTCGCATACATTAGCCACTGCTCGGATCGTTCTTCCTCGAGTGGATACCGGTAGAGGATGTTCACGGGTTATAGCGTTAAGATATCTGGAAAGAAACTTAATCCACGTGTTATAAGAGGTAATTCCACATACTTCTTGTTGTGAAATTTTTATTGACCAAGGCACAAGACCCAAATTTCTATGGTCCATTCCATTGCACAATATGCATTCCTGGGCCATAAGCTATCCAACATTGTGTATCTTGAAAAAGTTTGCTATATGGGCATTGGTATCTTCAGTTGATAACTCATAGAATTGAACATTGTTCTGGAGTATGTTCAGGAGTGCTTACTTGGTTTCAAATTTGTTTGTTGTGACTGCAGGCCTTACAACTACTTGTGGACTTAATCTAGGCCTCATAAAATCCATCAATGTTCTTTTATCCCCTCCTTGTTCTCCCTCTTTTGTAATATTTATTTGAAGATTTTCTTGGTGCTTTGCTCTCTTTAACTCTCACTCATGCCTTGTGATATTTGATAATCCTTCATCACCAAATTCAATAGACCTTCTCATGCTCATTGTGTTCACACACCTTTGTATGCTCATTGTGTTCATGAACCACAAGTATACGAGGTGTAACTTGTAGTAAAGAATAGATATCGATCCCTTAGAGATTATGCTTAGATAATACTTAATACAGGCTGCTTCATTTAAGAACCAATTTAAATGAAAATAAACTGAAAATTTAAATTAAATCGAACAACTAATAATAAACAAACGATAAAAAAAATTGCAAAATCCTAGAGTTCAAGATTTAACAATGAGAGATCACGTTTTCCATATCTTATCTCCCTCTTACCTTTTTAATTGAATTGTGCCTCACCTAAGGTGTCCTAATGTATTAACTATCCTTTCTCAAGGTGTATCTAATTGTCCCTATCCAAATTAAATGGAAATGATTAAGCAATCTCTTAATCTAAAGAATCAGTCCACTAATTCAACTAGTTATGAAGTTATTCTATAAGTAATTAACTAATTAGCTAATATCTCTCTCTAACTAATCAATTAACTTGATGAATGTAGGTCTATAGAGTGCCAATTCTCATTGTACAGTCCTATATAATTTACCTAACTCAATTTCTCAATATAGTGCAAGGTATAAGCTTAACATTCATCAAAAGCATCATTTATTCAAAACAACAAAGTAGGAGTTTAATAAGTAGTTCAAAAGTAATCTCTACAAATAATCAACCACTTATAATGTCATTAACATCCCCAATAACCAAAAAATCCATAATAAAGATACTAGAAGAGAAAAAATGAAATAAGAACTAGATGAAGCAAGCTCCTCCTCTTCTTTGCTCAAATTTGGAAAATCTAGAGTTGGAACTCTCTTTGCTCAACTTGTGATGGAAATCTTGATTGTTTACCTCTCTCTAGGCTCAAAATCTATTTTTAAGCTCAAAGAGGCAGGTTCTTATGACACTCCCTTCAGCCCTAGAGATTATGCCCTTATATATTGACAAAAACCTAAAAATAAATGAAACCAACGTGTCTCTTCGGGTTAGGGATCCCATGATCGTGGGAATTAACATGAATCCCACAATCGTGGGTTCTTGTCTTATAACTCCTCCACTTCTCTTCTCCTGTATTGGTCCTTAGCTCAATCACAAAGGTGGCCACCCTCCATTCTTACATCAAAATGATCAATTCTTTGAAGCCCAAGGAAAATAACCAATCTTATAGAGTTATCGGGAAGATCTTAGCTAGAGGTAACTATTATGAGGTTATCGGAATCTAGGATTTTGATTCCTCTGGCTCAAAGGACAAAATTCAAAATCCAACTAACAATGAGGTGTGGGAGATAGCTAAGGTGGGAAATGTACTATAAGAAACATAGAAAGTGATAAGACTAGTTCTAATAAGGATGACCAGTGAGTTACTACTGCTAGTACTATTATGAAATTAGGGACTAAGGGGAAATCTAGTATCTTTAATAAGAGCATTCTACTTCTACCTAGGAATGATGCAAAAGAACAAGATCCTAACTTAAGGTGGTGGTGGAAGAGGATTTATCCTGATGGAACAGGATTTATCTTAGGATCAATTAATTAGAATAAAGTAGAAGTTAGGTTAAAAAAAGAAACATAAACTAAGAGTTTGGTAATCTTACTCACCTTTCTATTAATAAATGAATATGTTCTTTTAGAATATTAGAGGTATGAAAACCTATTAAAAAGCAGGAAGTTAGAGATCCTTTAGAGGAGAGGAAGCAAGCCCTTTTGAGATTTTTGGAAACTTAAGTAATATCTCCTAATCTAATCTTTAAGCTAGTATGAAGATTATGAGTAAGAAAAGGAATGTTAGATCCAACCATGAGCATAACATTTATGTTAGGATTATCCATCAACATTAATTTTGTTGAAATTTTGAATATTACTTCTTCAATCCAATTATGCTCCTGTCATGCATTCTAGAGGGGATTGGTGAGTCATTGGACATAACCATCATCTATGGTAAATACCAAAGGCTTAAACTCTGAATGCTAAGTACCAAAGACCATAGATGAGGGTCGTAATATCCCATTTTACCATATTAAGGGTTAGGACCCTAGACAACCATATATATGAAATAGTATTGATAAATTAGGAAGTGCCTTTCTTACTCATTCAAAACTTTATCATACACATACGTGAATTATGATTTTTGTACACATTACAAAGACTATTTATACACTCAATTGACATTTTTTAAGGTACGAATGATTTCAAATGATCGGAATGTGAATTGAGAATTATCATGTTGTGAAATTTGATTTAGTGAATGATGATTATTAATTTGGAAATTTATGGTAAAAATTGACAGATTTATGAAATTATGGATATTTTAGATATTAGAAAAATGCCACATGGCAAGATAAATTGACTCATGGTAATAGAAATAAGTGACAAATGTTAATAGAAATAATTGTCAAGTGGCATTAGGAATTATTGACAAGTGCATAGAAAATTGTGGGATAAATAGACTAGAGATTAAATGTCATTGGGTACCATAATTAGAAGTTATTAATTTGGTTAATTCGGTGGTTCTTTCGTCCTTCGTGTGCTCATTGTGCTTATTTTGTGCTTCTTAATGTTGGGAAATTCATCATCTATCACTTCTTTCGTCCTTCGTGTGCTCATTGTGTTCATGCACCTACAATCAGACAAGGAGAAGTATTAAAAAATCTTAAATCAAAGTAATATGAATCAGACACGATGCTTAATAATCAATCATCAGCAACGGCGCCAAAAACTTGTTGATGGCCAAACCTGTCTACTTGTCTTACGCTCAAAAACCACAAGTGAACGGGTCGTGACTTGTAGTTAGACAAAGCAGATAACGATCCCACAGGGATTCATGACTAGATGCTACTTAATTTAAACACAAATTTGTTTAAGAAAGGAAATTGTTTAATGAAAATAATATGGAAATTAAATTAAAATTAAAAACTAATGTAAATGGTGGACAATACCGAATTTGCAGAAAATCTGAATTCAAGAATCTAAATGCTTGAGATTATTTTTTCCCTATTTTGTTTGCTCCCTATTTTATTGATTGAATTGTGTCTCATCCTAGATTTTTGAATGTACTAATTACCTTGTCTCAAGGTGTAACTATTTTTCCCTAATCAAATTAATGGGAATTTTTTGAATGATCTCTCAACCTACCCATTCTTGATGATGATCCTGGTCTTCAATCCTTCCTTAATGTTCCAAACATGTGTTCTTCACTCAAGGATGGTGTTTCTATAGGTAGGCGTCATCTCCCCTTAAAAATAGAGGCTTAATTCTATTTAAATAGCCCAAAAACCCTAGGTTTAATGAAGTCTCACAAATTGCCTTCGGATTACTATTCCCACGTCCGTAAATTTTGTATGACTCCCACAAACGTGGGAATTGGTAATAAAAACTCCTCATTTCTTCTGTAATTCCAACATCTACTGGGAATTTGTATGATTCCCATGAACGTGGGAATTGGGAACAAAATCACTCTTCTAGTCTTCTCTTCTTTAATCTTTTATTCAACCTCCAAGTTGCTCCCTTTTCTTTCCTACACAAAAATTGTCAATTCTTACCCTCAATTAACTTCAAACACACAAGAACAACAGTGAAAATCAAACTTAATGAAACCATAAAAGATGAATCGTAAACTAGAACAACAATCAACAATTATGCTAGAAAACACATGCCAATTACAAATAAAACATGTACTAATGCACACATATCAGTATTAAAAGTTGTCCTAAAGGTCCATAAAGCATCATCCAGCTTTGCTACGCAATCCTTTTGGGAGTTATTCACTTTTTTTTCCAAAAATTTGCTTTAGCTCTCGGTTAACCACTTCCTTCTAGCCACTAGTTTGAGGATGGTAAGTTGTGGCCACTCAATGGTCCACTTAGTGTAAGGTGTAGCTACTGTCTGATTATTGTCCTATGTATGCTTCTTACGTAATATATCCTTTAAAAATTTTTTGTCTTTCACATATGTTCTAATGCCTCAACAAACGAGAGGTTTATCTATAGTGTCCTTAGCTTCTCAACAAACTTTGTCAATTGTTCATCTAACTACTTCTTTTGTAGTCATTGAGGGAAAGGTACCTTGGGTTGATATGGAGGATATTCCCTCATGTCCACTTCTTTCTCCTTTTCTTAATTCTTCTCACTGGGCTAAGCAGGATGGTCTCTTGTCTTTGTGGGTGGTTCAATTTCCTTTTCACTTCAAAGTGTGATAGCCTTTAGTTTCTCCCTTAATTTTGTTCCTGAAGCACTAGGAACATTTCCAAAATTTTGCATTTGTCAGTTGACTCACTTGGCCTTCTAAGTTAAGAATAGAAGATGCATAGTTCTTAGTGAATTGTTCAAATTTATATGACAGCTTCTTGTGTGCATCATTTAGAGTCCCAGGTTTATTTAGAATTTTGTCTAACTTGGCTTCCATTAAGCTAGCATTGTCCTGTTGGAGGCTCAATTACCCTTGAGGTCGAAACTGCCCTCTATTGTTTTGTTCAACCGGGAGAAGTTAGGGTAATTCTTTAACCTAAGATTTTACGCGTTGGAGTAGGGATTATTACCCACTTTAAGTCTAAATTGCTTACCCATGTAGTTAACTTGCTCCGGGTTCTCTACCCTCATCAGGTAGCAGTCCACCATATCATGATCCAATTGGCCACATAGCTCACACTTCAATTGCACAAACTTTATTTGAGTTGAAGATGACACCTTCGTATTACTAAGTCGCCACATTAAATTGTCACTCTTAGCTTAAATCTCTATCATTTGATCGACTGCGATAACTCCCTTCAGCTGTCTAAAATTAGTAGGTTGCTTACCATCTCATCTATTAGCTCCTCCACTTTATCGATTATCTTTTTTATTAAAGATCCTCCTGACATTGCATCAATGGTGCCTCTAGTATGTGGAATGTCTACAGTAAGAACTCCTTGGGTAGATTGTGGCGTGGGTATCTCCTTTGCAAGTCCTTGTAATGATCCCACACTTCATAAATTGACTCCTCGTCTCCTTGTTTGGAAATAAGTAATTTCCTTAATTGTCTTCGTGGTCTTTATCAGTGGGAAGTATTTATCTAAGAAGGCATGCACTAGTTATTCCTACATCATAATGTTAACGAGGCTCAGTGAATGATACCAAGCTTTCGCTCTATCTCTATGAAAGAAGGGAATGAACTAATTCTAACAGCGTCTTTCGATATCTAGTGATACTGGAAAGTATCACAGATCTCAAGAAACCTCACGATGTGAGCATTCGGGTCTTCATTCCCTAGTCCACAAAATTGGGCAATCTATGAAGCATGTTGAAGAGGGCTAGCTTAATCTTGAATGAGATTGCTTGAAGAGGCGGTCTAGTCACTCCTTGGTTCGCTAGATTCAACCTTGGCCTTATAAAATCTATAGGGGTCCTTTATTTTCTCTCCTAGGGTTATCTTCTTGATCCACGTTTCTCTAAAATTCCTCGATCATTTGTAATTTCTCGATCTCTTATTTTTCTCGCTAACTTTTCCTAAGGGTTCATTCTAAATGCGTTATGTCTAAGTCTATCACCTCTGCTACACAAATCGGACCCCTCGTGACTCTTGTGTTCATGCAAGAGCATGATTCCTAAAATAAATGAACGAAAAATGAAAAAAATTTAAAACTATTCTTACGCTTTAAACTATAAAAGTACGTTGCCTTCCCTAGTAATTATGCCAAAAACTTATTCACTCAAGGTTATATGTGCTAAGTTTTACTATTTATAACCTTGGTAATTACCACAACCACATGGGTGGTTCGCATAGTACCTAAGGTGTCAATCCCATGAGGAAGGGAAATAGTCCTAAAATCTAAGGTCATCCTAAACTATAATAATCTAAACTAATAAATAATGCCGAAATTAAAATAATCAATAATCAAATATGAGAAATTAAAATGCCAAAAGAGTAACAAAAAACAATTCACACAATAATCCAAAAACCAACCTAGAAAAAACCAAGTGAGACAAAGGCGAATCTAATTCGAAACCAAGAAAATCTAACAAATTATGTAATTTCTAACTTAACAGGTCTAGACGGTCTTAAGGTGAATTACTCTCTCTTGAGTTATAATTCTTAACCCTACTTGATAATCCCTAATTCAAATTATGGGAATTATGATCTCTCCATCCGTAATTGGTCCAAAACCTAAATTAGTTCTAAAATTGTCTATTAACCCATTAGGAATCCGTGGTCAATCTCTCATTACACGACTCTACCAGTTTGATTCAACTCTCTACCCATCGATTCACCTAACTCTCGTTAGACAAAATTAATGATTTTTACCTAGTTCACACCCTCAATTTATCGCTAAGTTATAAAGAATCGAAATTGAATCACAATTAAATCAAAAGAAAACATAATCAAATAAACTTTGATAATCTCAAAAATCAAAAACCTGAAGGTGAGTATACACAGCGAATCAACACTCAACAACAGTAATCCTTATCAATATCCAAATTTTGTAGAATAATAAAATCAAAAATACAAATAGAAAATACTTTTGAAATGGATTTTAGAGGTAGCAACTTCGGGAAACTGCCTGTTCTGGGAAGTACTTCACATCAAACTTATCTCTGTGTCTCTCTTCCTTCATCTCCTTCCTTAATCGCTTGATCTCTCTCTAGGTTTTCTCTCAGAATTGAAAAAATCTCACTTTTTACGTCACTCTCTAGGCTGTTTAAAGGCTATTGGTGGTTGCCATTTAATGTTCTATTTATTTTGTGGAAGCCCTAGGTCAAACTTGGGGTTGAAATGGTCTAAAAATCACTTAAAATTGAGTTTTCATGTCAGCCTGACACAAGGCATGATTGTGGCCTTGTGTGCCATGATCGTGGCCGGTTCTTTAACCTTTCTGTCACAATCGTGACCCAATGTACGCGATCATGACAGAGATCGTGTCCTGACTTGAGCATTGTGGTTTGGTTGTTGTTGGCTCTTCCTTTTCTGTCATGATCGTGGCCAATGTGCATGATTGTGGCCAATGTGCATAATCGTCGTTGATTTTCTTTGGCTTAAAATTCTTTAAATCTTCACCGTTCTTCCCTGTTTGCCCTGCAACATAAGCACAAACTTCAAGGTATCTCACAAATATAACAATTAAGCTCAAAGATTCAAACTAACCCATAAAAACACTTAAACTCACAAACTAATATAATTACATCCTAAATGCACACTCAACACTCAAATTCACACTAAATACATAATAATTTACACGCTAAAATATTATGTGGAACACAACTATCAGCTATCACTAGGGAAGAGGCTCAAAACTCTCCAAATGTGGTAGCAGGTGTTTTAAATGTCTTTAATTTTGAAGCATTTGCATTAGTAGATCCAAGATCTACATATTCATTCATCATGCCGCATCTGGCATCTAAATTACATTATGATAGGGAGATGTTGAAGCGTGGTTTAGAAGTGAGTGCACCAATAGTTAGTACTACAATGATAGGAGAAGTATGTAAGAGGTTTATGGTTCGAGTTGGCCAGGTAAAGCTACAAGCAGAATTAATTATATTGCAATTAAGTGAGATAGACCTCATCCTAGGTATGGATTGGCTCGCTACTCATAGGGCTATGATGAACCGTTATACTAAGGAGGTAGTTCTTGAATCTCCTAATGATCCTAAACTAATCATTCAAGGTGTTAGTCAAGCAGTGCCAGGTAGATTGATATTGTTGACGAGTGCTTTGAGATTGATTCAAGGAGGATGTGAGGCTTATTTGGCCTAAGTAGTTAAAACCTGTATTGAGCAAATAGTATAGGATATTTCAGTTGTTAGGGATTTCCTAGATGTGTTTCCCATAAAGTTATCTGGCTTACCCCTAGATAGGGAGACAGAGTTCACTATAGATCTAGCTCTAGGTAGTGCTCCTATATCTATTCCCCCATATAGGATGGCACCTGTGGAACTAAAGGAACTTAAGGTTCAGTTACAAGAGTTATTGGATAAGGGCTTTATTAAACAAACTGTGTCTCCTTAGGGAGCCCAAGTCTTATTTGTGAAGAAAAAAGATGAGACCTTGAGGTTGTGTACTGATTATTAGTAGTTGAATCGGGTGACATTGAAGAATAAGTCCTAGTTACTAAAGATAGAAGACTTACTTGATTAGTTGTAGGGAGCTCAGGTATTCACTGAGCTAGACTTAAGATCAGGGTACTACCAATTGAAGATAACAGAGGTTAATGTACCAAAAAGTGCATTAAGGAGTAAATATGGACACATTGAGTATTTAGTGATGTTGTTAGGGTTGGCAAATGCCCTAGTAGCTTTTATGGCTTTGATGAATGTGGTATTCCAACATTATTTAGATAACTTTTTCATTATGCTTATTGATGATATTTTGGTGTTCGAAAAGCAAAGAGGAACATGCTAAACATTTGAGGTTAGTCTTATAGATAATAAGAGAAAATCAATTGTATGTCAAGTTTAGTAAGTGTGAATTTTGGCTTGATCAAGTAGTATTCTTTGGTCATATACTGTTTGGACAGGGCATATAAATAAACTCAAAGAAAGTAAAAGTAGTGATGAAGTGGGAAGCTTTGAGAAATGTGTCAGAGATTTAGGGTCTTCCTTGATTAGCTAGATACTACTAGAGATTTGTCAAGGGATTTTCACTATTCACAGCCCCTTTGATAAAACTTTTGACGAAGAATAAACCCTTTAGATGGACTAATGAATATCAAAGAAGCTTTGAGGAGCTAATGCATCAATTAACTACAGGATCGGTGTTAGCTATTCCATCTGGATTAGGAGGTTATATGGTATATAGTGATGCTTTACACCAGGGGTTAAGATGTGTTCTGATGCAGCATAGCAGAGTGATTCCTTATGCATCAACACAATTAAGGTCTCACGAGTTCAATTATCTGGTATATGATTTAGAGGTTGCTGCATTAGCAATTGCTTTGACGATTTAGAGACATTTCTATATAGAGAAACATTCTAAATATTCACTGATCATAAAAGTTTGAGATATTTGTTGAATAAAAAAGAGTTAAATATGAGACAACAACGGTGGATAGAATTGTTGAAAGATTATGATTGCACAATAGAGTATCATCTTGGTAAAGTTAATGTGGTAACTGATGCATTACGTAGAAAATTGGAAAGTAGTGTAGCATAAGTTTAGATAATAAGGCCACCAAACTTAATGCATTTGAGGGCATTGAATGTTGAGCAGAACTTAGGGTAGAAAGTAGTATTATTGGTAACAATGAAGCTCAAACTGATGTTACATAAATTGATCGGAAAAACTTAAGGTAAAGATCCAGAATTTGTGAGGCTAAATGTTGAGCAAAACTTAGGTTAGAGTGAAGTATTGTTGGAGACATTGAAGCTCAGACTGATGTTACATAAACCGATCAGAAATACTTAAGGTAAAGATCCAAAATTTGTGAGGCTTATTGAGAAGTTAAAAGTGAACCCGAATTCATAATTTGAATTGAGAAATGAGACATTGTGTGTGAAAAAGAGATTATATGTGCCTATTATTGATAATTTGAGGAAACAGATTTTGGAGGAAGCACATGTAGCAGCTTATGCTATACATCCTAGTACTACCAAGATGTATAATACCCTGAAAAATTATTTCTAGTGGCCAGGGATGAAAAATCAAGTGGTTGAATAACTAAGTGTTTGACGTGCTAACAGAATAAGGCAAAACATTAGGCTCTAACTGGGAAGTTATAGTCTTCACCTATTCTAGAGGAGAAATGGGATCAAATTATTATGGATTTCATTGCTAAAGAATTTGAGGCAACATGATGTTATATGGGTTATTATTAATTGATTGACAAAATCAACTTACTTCTTACCAGTGAGAGAGAACAATACACTGGGTCAATTAGCTCAGAGATATGTGAATGAAGTAATGAGATTACATGGGTTCTAATTTCCATTGTATCGGACAGGGATCCTACATTTACTTCGAGATTTTGGAGAAGTTTACTGACAACTTTAGATACGAAGTTAAACTTCAGTCCTACATTTCATCCTTAGATAGACAAACAGGGTGAGAGAATGATTAAGAGTGTTGAGGATATGTTTAAAGCTTGTGTTTTGGAGTTCTAAGGAGTGTGGGATAAGTAAGTAGCTCTGATTGAATTTGCGTACAATAATCATTATCACAGTAGTATTGGAATGGCAACATATGAGGCGTTATATAGCAAAAGGTGTCATTTTCCTTTGTATTGGGATGAAAAGGGTCTAAGAATTGTTAAAGACCCAAAACTGATTCAAGACACAATTGCTAAAGTGAAATTGATTCATTATAGAGTTAAAACAGTGCAAGATAAACAAAAGAGTTATGTGGATCAACACCAAAGGGATATGGAGTATCAAGTTAAAGATAAAGTGTTTTTGAGTGTATCACCTTAGCTAAGAGTGCTAAGGTTTGGTAAAAATGGTAAGTTAAGCCCTAGATACATTAGTCCATATAAGATTATTGAGAGAGTTAGACCATTGGCTCATAAGTTGGCATTACTAATAAAGATGTCTTAGATTCACAACATATTTCATGCGAGTATGCTCAGGAGATATCAGTCTAATCCGACATGCGTGTGACTTGTAGAGGAAGTTAAAGTTTCAAGTAATCTAAGTTATGTTGAAGAACTGGTAAAGATAGTTGCTTATTAGAATAAGCAATTGAGAAACTGATTGATTCCATTAGTGAAAGTCCTTTAGAGGATTCATTAGAGTGAAGAAGCTATATGGGAAACGGAGGAGAACATGAGGACACAATGGCCCTAACTATTTGATCAATCAAGTAAAAATCACGAGGATGAAATTTCTTAAGGGGGAGAATTATAATATCCTATTTTCCCACACTAGGGTTTAAGACCTTAGCCAACCGTGTATGAGAAATAGTATTGAGAAATAAGGAAATGCATTCTATACTCATGCATAACTTTATAATACACACCAATGAATTATGATTTTCGTCCACATTAAAAAGACTATTTATGTACTTAATTGACATTTTCTTAGGTATGAATGATTTAAAATGATTGGAATGTGAATTTACCAAGTCTTTACACCCACGATATTTTCCATCCTTACAAGACCATCTCATTTGTCTTTCTCTTCTACTTTTTGTTACTTGCTCTCATCTTCTTCATTTTCTCTCTTCTTCACTTACAACACTATCTTCTCACCAACACTCTCAACTTTGAGCTTTACAAAAAATCTGCACCATGCTACTTCCATCTTTAGTTGTCTTCTTCTTGGTATTGAAGACCTAACATATTTCACCATTAAATGTTGATGATCGTATAAGCATGAAAGGCTAAGGTTTTATGGGGATTTTAAGAATTGAGTAAAACAAGTAACATATTGTTCTTCATAGTTTGTTAGATAGAAGTTTTTATGATGATAGTTAAGATGGAACGATCATGAAAATGAAATATGATGAGTGTAGACATCTTGGGGAATGAATGGATATATAAGTTCTGTTTTTGGGCGTGTAAAGACAAGAGTTATAAGTGTTTATGTAGACGAAATAGATTGGGATTTAAGGTATAATGAAGGTGAAATTTATGCTTAAGAAAGGTGTTTATGTAATGTTTTGAAATGAGAGGAACTAGGATTTATAAATGATATAGAATTATGATGTTATGTTCTGCTTTTATATAAGAGATAAACCATACTTTATAGATTTTTTTATGGATGATTTGGAGTTAGAATTTAGGTGAGAATGAAGACGAAAAGAATAAGAAAATGATAAACTATGTATATGAGGTGTTGGAAACATGATGAAATGGTATAAAATGAATTATAATGAGTCAATTGAGTAGGATTTTGTGAGATTTAATGTAACCAATATGGTAGTTATATTATCTTGAGATGAGGTTGCATAAATAGACATCAATTCTAGAAAAGTTAGAGAATTAGTGATGTTTCTAATTATGTAGAATTCGTGGAGAAATGAAGGAAGAAAGGCAAAGTATGATTTTGGCCTTCAATGCACGATTATGGCCTAGTTATTTGGGATTTGTCATGATCATGACATAGTCCCATCATCATGGCTTGTTGCACAAGCTTCTGTCACAGTCGTGGGAAGGTCCTGAAGTAAATCACTTATTAATATAGAAATCATGTATAATATGCAAAATACACAAGAAGGGGGGTTGAAATGTGTTAAATCGTCTAAGACATGAATCTATAAATCTTCTTGATTTTCTTAACAAATTCAGATGATTACAAGATTAAACAATGCACTTAATTTGATGACTAATGCAGTAACAAAAATTAGTAACTATTCTTCCAACAACAAGAAAATTAAAAAGGTAAGAGTTAGAGAATATGACATCACGATTTATACTAGTTCACCCTTAACCTTGGGCTGTGTCCCATCCTCAAAGTTCGTTTGAGATTTCCCTATCTCCTTCAATGTTAAAAGTATTATTTCTACACTTGCAGAGCCTCTTCAGGTCTCTTTCACAAAGTATTCTTTATCGGCTTTCTTAGCCTCTTTAGGCTCTAGCTTTTATTTCACTCGAAAAGATATTGTTTGAGCTTCCACATTCACGTTAAACTTGTTTTTGCTCGCTTTCTTTCTTTCTTTTCTCTCAAAATATTTTTCATAGGATGAGCACTTGAGCACAAAATTTCTCTAGGTATTTTTGTACGTTCAAAATTCTTATTGAAGTCTAAGACTACAACTAATATTTATAACCTAAATCTCCAATGGTCTTCTTGAGAAATCTACTTGTAGAGCCTTCTAAAGTCTATTATTAGTTGAGTCCTGTAACCAACCCTAACTAAATGACATTTTACCACATTCTTTAATTTGATCAACTTGTTTAGATTCCTATGCTTTGTCTGGTGTCTTAGACTTGATCACTTCGTTTGATACGTCTTAGACGCTTTGTCTTATTCAACTTTTACTTAAATGTTGGCTTGATTTGATGATTTGTGCCATTTATACTTATCTGTATACTTAACAAATTCATCAAAACAATTCACACACTTCTAATATTATTATTATTTAACTTTCATCAAAATCAATAGAAGAATTGAAGTCTTCTTGACTTAACAATCTCCCCTTTTTTGATGATAAAAAATAATCATATTATTAGAAGATAAAAATAACATTTAGATGAACAAATCATTATCCAAAAATTTTCCAATTTTCTAATTCTCTTTTACACTATTCTTCCCTATTTGTTATTTATCTAAAAGATACTTTGTTTTAGATGCTTCAAATTTTCAGAAAACATTTGTTGAAGATCAGGGCAGATCGTCTTGAGCTCTTCTTCTATAGAAACACGTAGAAGTGCTAATTCCTCAAGAAGATTACCCAATGCATCACCTAGTTCATCAACCTTAGTATTAATTTCATCAATGTTTTTAGCTAAGGCTTCCTGAACTTCCATCTGCTTGTGACTAGCTTCAGTCCATTCGATGAAATTCTTCAGGAGCTCCAAATTGACAATGGCATCTTGTAGTATTTCACTAAGTGGATTAATATGTTCAAAGACAGGTGGTTTTCTAGGTGAATCATCTAATTCTATAATTTTAATTGACGGTATTTTGAAAGGTTGTTTTTCATCAGGGATATCAAGATCATCAGGTCTGGGTAATTTGTAAATCGGTTTCCCTAGAAGGTGTAAAATAGTTTTGATTGAAGGAATGAAACCTAAGGGTTTGAAATGAATGAGCAAATGCACAAAGGTTTCTAAGTTAAAATTGATACCTTTAATTGTGATACTTTCATACCTCCCTTCTGATCTTGTGCCAACTACCTTGAAGCTTTCTTCTGGAGTAGGTGCTCCAAAATTACTTCCTGATTTCCTTGATATATGATGTGATACATAGACGGTTATAGGTTGAGTTATGTGACATACATCATCTATGTTCTTAACTATCGCTTGAATTTCTTCTTCAGTGAGTTCAATTTCTTGTCTTTCAGAAAACTTCTTCTTCCTTTTTTCTTTGCTGACTACAGGTGTTGGACTTCTAAGTTGTACATCTGCTACAATCTTGATTATCTTTCCACTTGTCACTGGGTAGATTTTATAAGGATCTTTTGTAATCTTAGATGGATATGGTTTTGCCTTTTTGTCTTGCAGAATACTATATAGTCTTCGTTCTTCAGGACTTAGAAGCTGTATTGTCTGATCATTTACTATTATAGGTTCAACTTGAACCTTAACTTTCTATTTAAAAGGTTCTCTGATGATAATTGAACCTCTGTTACGATCAGATGTCGATTCTTCTATGACCTTCATCTTCAAATCTTCCTTCTTTATTGGTTGAGGAGGATTGTAAGTTAATAGTTGCTATTCAGATGATGTCTTTGTCTTCTATTCAACAGTTTGTGTCTGTTGTAATTGGAACGTCTTAGCCTTCCTCTTTGAAGACACTTGGTGAGTTGGTTGTTGAACCTTGCTTTACTTCTTCTCTGGAATCATTTTGGCTTGTATTGGCGTATCAGACGATTGTTCAACCTTTACCTTTACTAATTTTTTTAGACGATTGAGGTTTTGCTTCTTTTTCAAACAGAACATTTCCTTTCCTGCTTCGTCTTACTGAAAGCTCTGCTTTAGACTGTGTTTTTGGTGTGAAATCTTCATCCACTTCAGCTTCAGTTTTGACTCGCATTTTGTGACTATTAAAGGCATTGATAACACTCTTAACATCCAATTTTACTCTATTTCCTCTATCAAGTAGGATTCCAGATGCTTTGAAAAATCTTATTAACAGCATACCGTAAGGTGAATGACCACTCTTTAGCTGACAATCCTCCCTAGCCTTTGCCATGTACTTAAAAATCAAAAACAGAAGATTAACAGGTTGGTGAGTGAGTAGATGAAACAGACAATGTTCATCATTCATTATCACCACGTCCTTTGATCCTGCCCTTGGTAGGATACAATAGAGAAGAAGTGAATGAAGAACCCTAGCCTTTAGAATGAGGGTTGAATACTTCTTGACTCCATGATTACTGAATCCATATAGAGTTTGATTGATGTTAGCTTCATCTATACGAGTTTGAGTGGTCCAATTTGTATTGTTGAACAATTTTACTCCTTCATTTAGACACCCAATAGCCTCCACAGCGTAATCTGGTGTGATTATTACTAATAACCCATCTACCATCGATAACAAGGTGTCGTCTACCACCTTCACATTCTTCCAGAACTCATATATTTCATTCAAATACATCGGCTCTTAGATATTGAAGAAGTTCTTCCATCCAATTGCTTTAATCTCAGGTTCGATATTCATCCAAGCATTCTTCAGTGAACTGAAATCGACGAGTCGTCCATGGACAAGAGATTTCAGCATTTTCTTATCTATAAAAGATAATCACTAAACAAAGAAATATATTTTGTTTTAAAAAGCGAGGTTAGAACTTATAGAAAATATTAAAAGAAAGATATGAAATGAAATGAGAAGAGTTTGATGTTTAGAATAGAGCATTGGATCGTCTTTGTTGAGAGCACTTTGAACAAGTCGAGTTCAAAGTTTTTCACAAAAATTCTAGAGTGTGAAGTGTTGCAACTATTGGTTTTTCTATACACTCTTGAAAAGTTACCGTTTCTATTTGAAAGCTTGCAACTTTTCAACTTTTTCAAGACAAATCTTCTGGATTATGGGGGCTTTAAATGAATGGTTATTTAAAATCACCATATTCAAATTTCATCTGATTTCCTTTAATTTGTCTTCACTTAAGGGTTTGGTGAAGATATCTGCCCATTTTTGATTCGCCTCAACAAATTGTAGATTGATGATCCCTTTCTGTACATAATCTCTTATAAAATGGTGTCTAACTTCAATATGCTTTGCCCCTTGAGTGTTGTATCGTATTCTTTGAGAGATTGTCATAGAGGATTTGATTCTAATCTTCTTGGATAGAATAATCCTCTAATTGATACTTTATCCATAATATCTGTCAGCAACAGCTTACAGCTGACATGTATTCAACTTCTGCAATAGATAAAAAATTGAAATTTGTCTCTTTCTTGTCCAAAAAATTAGATTATGACCAATAAAGGGATAACCTCCACTTGTACTCTTTCTATCAATCCTATCCAGTATAATCAGCATCATAATAACCAATTAACCAAAACTCTTTACCTTTCTCACACATTAAGCAAAGATTAGTAGAACCTACCAAGTATCTCAATATTCTTTTAACAACAATATAATGAGATTCTCTAGGATCTGTTTGAAATCTTGCACACAAACAAGCACTAAATATTATAGCAGGTCTGCTTGCAGTTAGATAAAGCAAAGAACTAATAATTCCTCTAAAAAGAGTTCGATCAATCTTCTTACCAACTTCATCTTTAGTTAAAATGATTAAAGGATGCATAGGAGTTAACATTGGTTTAACATTTTCCATTTTATATTTGACGAAAAGTTTTATGATATGCTTTTATTGATGAATAAAAATCTTTTCATCGGTTTATTAATTTGTAAACCAAGAAAAAACTTAATTCACCTATCATACTAATTTCAAATTCACTTTTCATAAGATTTTCAAACTTTGAACATAATTTTTTAGTTGTTGAACGAATCGTCTACATATATTTGTATAATGATAAAATTATTTTTAATATTTTTCTGAAATAATGTTTTATCTACTTGACCTCTAATAAAGTCATTTTTATTCAAAAACAAACTCAGATGATCATACCATGCACGAGGTGCTTGTTTTAATTCATACAAAAGTTATGAAGTTTATACCATAATCTGGTTTATCAATGTCTTCAAACCAATCAAAAAGTAACATTCATATCCAATTGAAAAAGTTTTATATTATGATGAGCAGCATATGCAAGCAAGATCCTAATAGCTTCTAGTCTAGCTACAGGAGCATATGTTTCGTTATAGTTGTCACCCCCAGAATTTTTTTTGTGATAAATCAAGCATGATTAGATTAATGGGATAATTTAATATGGTATTTAATAAAGTTAGCATGAATTAGCATATGACATTAAATGAGTTAGGTAATAAATAAATGTGATTA
>JAOSBN010000001.1:5562137-5583746 GCA_027563595.1 Erythroxylum suave
TTTCAGCTATCTTAGCCTCTCCAGGCTATCTGCCTTCTCTTTTTCTTACTAGAAAAAGATATTGTGAGCTATTGTTACATATGTTTAGCTCTCTCAGTATCGCACTACAGAAATTCTCTTTTCTAAGTAAGCACTCAAAAATCACTAATTTCTCAAAGTTATAAGACTTGTAAAATTAATTAGCTCGAAAGCTTCGACTAAGACTAGTATTTATAGTCTAAGTCTCTAACTGCCTCTTGATCTTTGATAACCGCTTCTTGATTCTTGATAACCGTCAATTAGTTAAGTTCTATAACTAACTCCAACTAAGTAACCGTCCGATGTGCTACTGTATCATCTTGCGTCTGTATATTTGCATCTACATTAACTTGCGTCTGCTTTGTCTTGCATCTATGTCTTTGCGTTTATCTCTTTGCATCTATCTCTTTGCGTCTATCTCTTTGCATCTGTGTCTTTATGTCTATCTCTTTGCGTCTATATTCGTGTATCTATATTAACTTCCATCTGTATTGACTTTTGCGTCTATATTGTCTTGCGTATGTACATTTGCGTCTACATTGACTTGCGTCTACTTTGTCTTGCGTCTATGTTATTACGTCTATGTCTTTGCGTCTATCTCTTTGCGTCTGTGTCTTTGCATCTATCACTTTGCGTCTATCTCTTTACGTCTATCTCTTTGCATCTGTGTCTTTGCGTCTATCTCTTTGCGTCTATATTAACTTCTGTCTGTATTAACTTTTGCGTCTATGTTGTCTTGCATCTGTATTAACTTGCGTCTGTGTTGACTTACTTCTGTATTGTCTTCATCTGCACACTTAACACACTTGTCAAAACGTTCATTTGTTTCTAACATTATTATTATTTGATTGTCATCAAAATTGATCATCGTGAAGTCCTCTTGACTTAACGGTTTACAAATATCATTAATTGAATCAATAGCTAATGGCGGAGAACTAATATGAATGGACTCAAAACAGAGTAGACATTAATTCTATGCTCTATGTCTAATTGGAACATCGGTTGATAAAAGGATTTAATTATACGGAAGAATCATGGAAGGAAAAAAGGTTAGGCAAAATCACCTTGACATTCCTAAATATTTAGGTAGTCATGATGCATTGCTAGATGCCAATATTAATCTATGATTATAAATTAGTTAATTAGAGAATTAAAGATAAATTAAAATTCCTTTTAATTTAACTAATTCTAATTATGAATTACAATTACAATTTATAATCATTACTAACATAATAGGAAACCTAATGGCTCTCACATATAAAATAGGTTGAAGAGAGCAAAGTTAATTTAATCAAGTTGGACTTAATTGTAAAGTTTGAGAAACTTTATGTTTAAATATGAGATATTTAATAAACAAGGATCAATATAAGATATTGAATCTTATATGGGCATAATTGGTATTTAATTAGAATTATTTGTAATTCTAATTAAAGTTTAATTGAAATTAGTTAATTTCAATTAAATCACTAAAATGTCTAAAGCTTATTATAAATAGGTTTAAACTTTATGAAGCTAGCACTTCTTACCTAACCCTCTCTGTAAGAGTTATAGAGTTCTCTCAACTTATTCTGTAGACACCGTTAAAGGCAGAAAAAATTTGCAGCTATGGTGGTTAAAAAGAATCAGTTTTGGGAACGGTTCGAGGGATACGATAACATAAAGATCAAGCTTCGAAATAAGGTATGAATTAAGTTTCTGCTTTATTATGATTTGTGTTAATCATTTTGTAGAATTAAAGAGATCTTGGTTTTTGGGAAATCAAAGATTGCGAAAAAGTTTTGTAATTATTCCGTTGCAGTTAAGATCGGATTCTAACCTGGTCTCCCAATTATGGTATCAAAGCAAGTTTTTTAATTCTATCATTTGATTAAATTTTAGATCATTATTGTTGATGAATTTTGGAATTGAAATTGTTTAAGTGTTAAACAATATATTAAACAATGGAAATATAAAAGAACAACGAAACCTTAATCTATGAAGAAGTTCAGAAAATGTTGATGGATTAGTTATGACTTATGCTTTTTCTGATTTAGTGCGTTTTGGAAATTCTTTGCATGTTATGTTTTTCTACGAATATATGTTCTTCAAAAATAACAAGACAACACTGAAAACAATGAATCATGATAAGTGGTGTGAGTATCTTGTGATTTCTGAAATTGATTTTGTTTCTATTCCATATTCTTGTTTCCTAATTCTAATTATTAAAATTGCTTGCCCCATCTGAAAATCTATGAATATCAGAATAGTTATGGAATTCTGGATAAGTTAACAAAACTAGAAAAGAAGTGTTATTGTGGTTTTTCTGGGTTGCATCTTCAAATCTGGCTACTAGTATTTACGTCTAGGTTTGTTTACGGAATATTCCTTAGGGCGGTCACCAACTGTTGGCTACTAGAAAAATGTTATAGTGCATGTGGAGAAGACGAAAGGCATGTTTGACGAATTCTGGAATTTGTGGGTTTTGAAAATAAATTAAGCTTACTCCCTTAGGTTTGAGAAACTCATAACTAATGAGTTTCATAGTTTATACGTTTTCATAAAATTGTTTTTTTTCACCTGTGTGTTTTACCTTTTAAAATTTTGTCTTTTATTGCCTTGCGTTGCTATGTGATTTTGTTTTTAGGTTTTGCTTGAGTCTTGGAGAAGGCTTAATGGTTGTTGCTGCTGGAGTAACGTTATGTGATGGTGTAAATGGAGGAGTAGTTGTGGTGAAGTGGGAGATTCACTAGTTGTGATTTGCCATTGGTTGAGGAAGAAAACTAGTGGCTTCGCCACTAGTGTAGATGTTTGGAAGCACTTAGCGATGCTGATAAACGCCCATAATAAGATAGCAGTAAGGTGCCGATGGTAAGGAGAAACAAGGAAGTAGATAGGCGGTGACGGTGAGAAGCTCCACTGCATGAAGATGACAGTTCACTACTATGGACAGTTGTGGAGCACCACTTGACAATTGGGTAAATGTCGAAACACGTTGGATTATGGGATTAGTGCTTAGAATCGTAGGTGAGGGGAGTTGAATTTTTTTTTCCACAAATTAGGATTGAGTTTCGTGGAGAAGAGGGTGGGCGCATGAGATTCATGCACCCATCATTTGAGAACAGTCAATTCTTTTATTAAAATTGTTTTATTAAAATTAAATAGGCTAAAATTCTTAATAAATATAGAAAAGAGTTTTCTAATTGTCTTCAAAGGGTCAGTTTTATTATGATTGTTTTAGAATTTAGCTCAATTTTTCAATAGTTGAATTATTAAATTAAATTAAATATAAATTTCAATTCCAAAATTAAAGTAATTATTTTTCTTAATATGATTAAGATTAATAATTATATTGATTTCTAATTAATTTTAGAAACATAGTTTCTAAAATTAGAATTAATTACTTTCAATTAGATTGAAATTAATTAATTAGAAAAGTAGTTTCTAAAATAAGAATTAATTATTTTCAATTAGATTGAAAATAATTGATTAGATTTCTTTAAAATTAAGAAAATTGTTTTCTTAGGTAATTAAGAAAGATGCTAATTTATTTATTTCAATTTTATTGAGATAAATTAAATTTATGATTTTATTTGTTTAGAGAATTATTATTTTATTTATTTAGAAACTGTTTCTTTATTTATAAATAATAAGTTTCTTGATTTATTGGAAAGGATGTTATCTTGATTAAAAGTTGAAAAGTGTTTTCATTTATTTATCAAGAAAAGGAGCTTTCTTTAATATTTTTTAAAATAGTTTTCTAATTTATTAAAGAAAGATTTTCTAATTAATTAAGAAATCAATCTCTAAATAAATAATATATCATGACTTTCTTAATTAAATTTAAAAGTGTTTAATTTAATTTTGAAAGTAGTTTCTTTTAATTTTAGAAAATAGTTTTCTAATTATGGAAAAATAATTTCTAATGAGATTAGAAATAGTTTTCTAATTAGATTCTATACGTTATTTATGTAATTTTGGAAAAGAGTTTTTTAATTATAATAAATAAGAAGTACAATTTATTGAAATTTGTTTTCAATTAAATTTTATCAAAGGAGTCAAGATAATTGGAAATAGTTTTCAATTGGATTTGAAATTTGTTTTCAATTCAAATTAAATTTCTGTTTTGGAATAGGAATTTAATTTATTTAGGAACCAATGGTTTTAATCTATTTTAATTTTTCCAAGGAGTTGGAAATGTTATTTTAGATTATGAAGATCAATAATTAGAATCAAACGAAGCTTGACATTTTATGCATATAATTTGATTATAAGTTCATAAATTACATATTTTATTTATATGGTTGATATATATATATATATATATTGGATGTATGATAAATTGTATATTTTATATATTTGATATTTTACATGCAATTTGTGTTTGATGAGACAAATAAAATTAAATTCCTCATTAAAATATTAGGTACACAATGAGAACGTGATTGTTGCCTTCTATTGCTATAAGAATAAACTAGAGTTCTGTTTATTGTAGGCTTGTTGAGCAAACTCGAGGGCCGCTTTAACCCAAACATGTTTAATCTTATGATAGTGGGTTCTACTTATCTAAATTTGTGTGATTTGGATGAGCAAACTTATGATCACATGAATTTAGAGGTAAGGTTAGGAACAATCTATAAGATATATTTTGGTAAGAGTTGTCACCTAACGAATCTAGGAGTCAAATGAGATATGATTGATAAAGTTATTATCTACCTAATTTATGTCTAGTTAGTTTATTGAGCAAACTCAAAGTCAACTGGATCATAGCCCACTAGAGAGATTAGAGTAATCTTTCTGAATAGTAGTGAGAGCTATTATTTCGAATAAAATAATGGAAGTAACCAAATGCATGATTAAAGTCTTAATCTAATTTGGTACTCATGGCATATAATTAATTACTGCCTTTCTTACATTTGTATTTTGTTCTGAGTGGAATTTACCTTGTTTAGTATAATTGATACTAAGTTAGTGAACCTAAGTTGTTGGATAAAGGATATGCTTGAGAACAATTCTTAATGTTATAATAGAAAATTGTGTGCCCATTACGCAATGCTGCTATAATCCTTGTTGAGGATTCAGTGATGAAGTTTTAGAGATATGTCGAAGTCATATAAATGACAAAATGTAGTGACATTTTTAGTTGACTAATATCTCATAAATCTTGATGACAACATGTAAGATATATGTCAACAATATGATAGCAAGATGCAAAAGGTTGCATGGAGTAGAGCTAAAAGTATAGTACCTTATTAGAATTGTTCCACTTAATTTAGCCTACTAAAAGCATAATTAAGGGCTACAATTAAAGGCTTAGTTATAGTATGATAATAGTTTTCATAAAAAGAAAAATGATTGCATGACTTTTCTTGCCTATACTACATATGATAGAGATCATATGTATTTTTAATCCATGCTTATGAATATTTGATGCTGAATTTAGATTCAACATTATTGTAATGTTCAATGTGTGGTTGGAAATATATTGTTAAGTAAAAGTAGTTGATCCAATTTTATATAAAGAGTTTGTAAGTGTTGGATCAAAGGAAACTTATGCTTAACAAAAGAGGCAAGAATTAAAAGTTGGATAACCAAGATTATCCTTTTATGCCATACTGTTTAAATCAACATAACAAGAATTATAAAGTTGCATATTAGGATATATGTATCCTTTTGATTACGAATCTTATGAAACTTGAGAAACTTTTTATGTTAAAGAATAACAAAATCAAGGTAAAATGATGATGATGGTAATAAATTGTTAAATCTTATACATTTGATGTATTAGATAGAATAACAATTCATAAAAAGGATAATCATTATATTTTATTAGATTACTAATGACTTTATGTAATATAGTCATACGTATTAACTGAAATAATGATTTAAAATTTTGAAAAGTTCAAATTCTTTAAATATGAGTATAAATTAATCATTGAGAATGTTGAAGCACAGCGATGAGATCCTTGTGACAAGTTCTAAATTTTCAGTTATCTATAGGGAATGAGATTCTCTAGTAAAAACCTTTATAGATAAATTCATAAAAGTATGATTTATATAAAGAGGAAAATACAATATTAGATATTGTATGATGCAATATCATTTCTTCTACACCTATGCCTAGTACTATGATTTACTTTTTATAGTTCCAATTGAATCAATTAGCAAGATTTCATATTAGATATGAAATGATAAGTCTTTAAAAGACTCAAAGCTAATGATTCAAGAATGTAATGCTTGGTTAAAGCATATATTATCCATTAAGTTTAGAACTAAACTGGATAATAAAATGTTATGAGATATCTAAAAGATTAGATATAATCTTACAGATTCAATGAACAAATTGTTTTATTCAATATATACTTATAGGAGAATGGTTCTCAAGATAAGTAACGGGAGTAAGAAGGGATATGAAAAATTCAAATCTTATGATAGTACATCAAATTCGAACTAGTGCCTTTAATGATACATTTGATGTATAGTTGAAAGGTACGAGACGTTGAAAGATTCACTTTCGTGATGAATTCAAAGAGTAGATGATTGTGAATTTATTACGTCTACAAGAACGTTAGTAGGAATATAGTTGTCCTCTTCAGTGGGAATAGATGGAGGCATATTGCTCACAGAGAACAACAATTCTAGTTTTCAATTATTGAACACATACTTGTCCAAGAACAATTCTTGTTGGATATGAAAAGATAACAGCTTAATTCTGGGAATTAGATCTATAAAGATAGATTGGACGTTGTTAAATTGTTCTAAGTCCATATGTAGAGATAATGTACTAAAGATGATTAGTATTTAAGATATCGTATACTTATGAAATATTAAAGATATCCATTACTCTATATGTGAGTTGATATTTGAGTTCAAGATGATAAGGATATAACTTTAGAAGTAAATCCTAATTAAGGTTTATTTACTTAAAACAATATCATTTAGGATTGGAAACATTCCAATGTAGCAATGGTTGTTAATTGAGTCGTAATACATTTTTCATTTAGTGGAAATTAATAATTGGATCACAAGTTCTTTAGTAAACTTAATATAGTTTCTTTGCCTTGTTCAAGAAAGTAATGTACTATAGAACCTTAAAGCCATTGGGCATGCATAAGGAGCTAATGTCTCACCAAAGATCCAAAAATGTGTTTAGGCAAATTTTCTTAATTATGATGATAATTAAAATGGGAATTGTAAAACTTAATTCAGTGCTCACTATAAAGAATCTTGTAGAATTCTCTTAGCTAGTAGTAGAATAATCGTCATATGGTGATATGGTATGAGATACATAAATGATTAGCTTAGTGCAAGTAAGAGATTGTTGGTTTATGCCCTATAGCCAATCGCTTTGGTTGTAGTTTAGTGACAAATTATTTAAAGGCATTATTTATCTTGTACATGTTTAGATGTATATGATAAAGTCCATGGAATAATTGTACATTTCAAATGAAATTATAATGAGATTATAATTATGAGATTCATATTGCATTTATGTATTATTCATAATATTCCTAGTCATTATTAAGATTGGACCTTAATAGAGCGTAAAAAGATTAGCACACATTTTGTTTTTCCTTATGAAGGAAGTGGTCGATCTCATAGGCTAAAGTATAAAGATACTTAAACAAACGTGTGGGTGCTTGCTAGAGAACAAGTTTACTGAACAGACTTGATATGAGAAATCCATTTGGAACGTTACTTTTATGTCTATGGAATTCTCATTATGATGATTGTACAAGTGATCCTTTAATTTGAGGTCATCAAAGTTATATTGTATGGGGATTACTATGTTTTGATACTACTTATGATCTATTTTATCGTGAGTAGTTTAATCAGTAATCATTGGATGTAGTATGAACTATATGGAGGTAGTTGAGTGATCAAAATAAGATTCATTACTATAAAGTAATTAGGGAGAATGGTTCATTGTTCTCGATTAATATTGATTCCAAAAATCCTTAGCCAAGGTGGAATGAATTTTTTTAAATAGTTTACAAATATCATTAATTGAATCAATAGCTAATGGCGGACAACTAATATAATTGGACTCAAACTAGAGTAGACATTAATTTTATGCACTATGTCTAATTGGAACATTAGTTGATGAAATGATTGAATTATACGGAAAAATCATGGAAGGAAAAAAGGTTAGTCAAAACCACCTTGACATTCTAAAATATTTTGGTGGTTATGATGCATTGCTAGACGTCAATCTTAATATATGATTATAAATTGTTTAATTGGAGAATTAAAGATAAATTGAAAAGAGTTTTAATTTATCTAATTCTAATTAGAATTTATAATTATTATCAATATATTAGGGAACCTAATGGGTCTCACATATAAAATAGGTTGAAAAGAGCAAAGTTAATTTAATCAAGTTAGACTTAGTTATAAAGTCTGAGAAACTTTATGATTAAATATGAGATATTTAATAAATAAGAATCAATATGAGATATTGAATCTTATATAGGCATAACTAGTATTAAATTAGGATTATTTGTAATTCTAATTAAATTTTAATTGAAATTAATTAATTTCAATTAAATTACTAAAATGTCAAAAGCTTATTATAAATAGGCTTAAGCACTATATAGCCAGCACTTCGTGCTTAACCCTCTTTATAAGAGTTATAGAGTTCTCTCAACTCATTTGTGGATATTGTTAGAGGCCAGACATTTGTGTGGCTATGGTGGTTAAAACAGATCGGTTTCGGGAACTCTTGTACACCATAAAACTCTTGTACATATTGAGTACTCTTTAAGGCAATTTCACTGAAGTGTGAAATTGAATTTACAATTCTCAACAATTTCCGCGTATCCATGGATACAAAAGTGTAGAAGGATGCATTAGCTTTTTGTATTTAAATTATTTTCATTATTTACTTTAATTTTTAACTTTCAGAATATCCCTTGATAATGCGGTCAATTATAAATTTAATTGACCTTGAATACGAACACTATAAGGCTTTAGTTCTAGTATAAATTAAGAAACTTTCAAATAGAAGCAGAAGTGAACTATAAAATATCTTCTTAACTTAATACGAGATTAACCTATTTTCATCATCATCATTACCCAGTTCGAAATTTTGCATGAAAGCGGGTTCTGGGAAGGTTTGATAGTACGCAGCGTTATATATCCCTACAGAATGGAGAGGTTGTTTCCGGTAAACCCACATGCAAATGTGACAATGAAAAAAAAGGGAATGTAGGTTAAAAGAGTAGATATGTAAAATTGATATAGTAAAAAAGTAAGTAAATAAATAAATAGAATAAAAGAAAACGTTGATATATCTGTTATATAAAAAAAATCTAATGGACTTGTCTTATATTGGTTAGAGTCGTAAGGTTAATAAGTGGAGTATCACAAAAATTAGATAAGCGAAAGGTAAAAGCGCGCCTGATGAATGTATTTCCATTTAAAGGCTAAGGAGATACAACTTGTCCTACCCTACATCAATGCAAAATTAACATAAAAAAGAGTAAACAAGTACCTGCTTGGAACGAATACCATTTGACACTTCTAACACCCAGATTATATATTAAATAAAATTTAAAATATATCAACTTTAGTGAATTAATTTTATTTTATTATCTCATAAAAATATATTAATAAAATTAATATAGTTTATTAAAATAAATAATTAAAATTTTTAAAAAGCCTATTTATAAGGTAATATTTATTTGTGAATTTATATTTTATATTGTTAACATTAATGTTATTATTCATTGAGAAGCGCCCGAAAGAGGCTGTCTCAAAATTCCCTCACATCCAAGAGAGGTGGTCGTAAAAATCCTCTCTCTTAGATGATGCTAGGGATTTTTTACCCCTCCTCTTTAGCTTATTAGTTTTATTTATGTGGATTACGTCGCCGTGACGATGCGTTCAAGCTTATACCCTGTAAGACATAATTCAAATGGATAAGGAAAACATGATAAGCACTGTAATGTGTAAACCGTCACAAGCATCACCAAAGGTCACCAATACATGGCCTACTAACATTCTTGACAAAAGCACAAGTTTCAGATGGAAGTGAAACTGAACCTCAAGGCAAAATTGCTTCTTTTCTTCTAGGGAACACATAAGTTCTAGTTTCTCAGTTTTATATTTATCAACATCCATATGAGGACAAACAACATTTTGGACGGAAGACACTAAACAAATTGAGATGATAATCAAGAAGGACTAAAGATAAAATCTATGACAGGCCTTAATAGCATGTCTTAAATCCATGATCCTAAGGAAACTAAAAAGATGTGCGATTCCAATTTAAATTTTTACCGCAAGTAGTTTTTGAAATGAAGAAATAGGGGCTCTATGATCACATATTTCTGTCTGAGCAGCTCATGTACATTCATCCTTTAAATTAGATTATAACTTATAATAACAACAAATTAGTTATCGAATTTGACCTCAAGTGAAATAGAATATGGTGAACTGATATAAGAAAGTATCATAAGGAAAATTCAAAATTCCCAAAACAAATCTTTGCTCCCATTTGTATGTTATGTTTATGATCCAATGGCCAATCGCAATCATTTAAGCAAACGAAGAATAAGGAGAATAGAAAGAACACATGCCACTAATAAGCAACATGAAATTAAGACATCTGCCTATTATAGGCACAATAGTAGCAATAAATGCACATTTGGTGAGTGAACTGAAATTACCGTATATAAGAGTCACCTTTAGCAGGTACGTTAGTACTTTTGCTAGGATTTGAAGCAACCAAAGAGTAAATCCCTTCACTACCTCCATATGTAACAAAGACATTACCTTTGCTCACAAAACTCTCACCTTTATATTCACGAACTAGACCTTCAACAATGGAGCACATAAAGAGCCATATACAACATATAGCCCTTAAAATAGCTGCTGATTTATATAGGTGAAACACTCTTCCACAAAAAGAAAGATTGGACCTTTTGGAGACAGAATATGTAAATTTTTGTTAGTTTCTAAGTTTCAGATTTGCGGGTTGAGATCTTGTACTTAAGAAGTTTGAAGGGAGGGTGGCAATCTTAAGCTTGTTCCTTTCTTTCGGCTTCTTCTACCCTAATGGTTGATGAGACTTTCTTTGAGCTACTGGGGAGCTACTTTCTACCCTAGATCTTCTCATTACGTTCAAAGGTTTAGCATAGCCTTGTACAACTACCTAAAATTCATAATAAAATGAGTTTCTTCACTTATCCAGTCTACGTTCTACCCTTTCAAAAAAAGAGTGGGTGAGGTGCATGGTGCCAGAAATTGAGCCATTTTTTCCTTTCTTTTATGCCAGCCGCAAGCAAGAGAAGTGAATAGGAGACCTTGGATCCTAGGAAGGCTATTGGGTTGGAAGAGTAGGGAAAACTGCAGATCGGAAGAGTAGGAGTAGGGAGAGTCATCTGAAGAAGATCCCTATGTCAGAATGTTCATTGAGGGTAAAGGGAAGAGATGTGTGGAACTCGAATTGAGAGTGTCGGACAAAAGCTTCTTGAGTAAGTACTCCTTCTTGTTCATCATCGGAAGAAAATATATTAATACATTTGAAGAACATCTTTGAAAAATCCGAAGAGGTGTAGTCGTTTCGCAAACTTTCAAATTTTGCTGCAATCGTTTCTAGCACAATTAAAAACCAAAAATAATAAACAATCAAAAGTGAAATAACAAATCAATATCGAAATTTGTTAACACAGTTGGACACACCTTGCCTACGTCTACGAGTCCCTCACCCAGCTTAATTCTTCACTAACGACAATAGTTTTATACAAGACTTTTCTAAGCCGACACCACTCAACCTTTGATACTATCTCTCGTCCTCATAACCCGTGAAAGAATTTCACACCCAATAGTATGACCACCTCATAATAACCTTAATAAAGGATTTTCTCTAAAAATGTTTAATGAAAACGAAATAAAATAAACAACTCAAGTGATTAAACAAAATTTAACATAAGCGAAAACACTTGAGATAAAAAAAAGCAACTTCCCTAAATATGTTGCTTCATCAATGAAAGAACAGGAAGTTGTTATCTAAGATATCTGTTATGAATCTTCGATATAGTCACTGAAACATCCCACACACAGCAGCCACAAAATGTCTCAAATTAATAAAATTTTCATCACCAAAACCTTAACCTAATAGAGCTACAACAACTAAGACAACTACTGAAGTTTTTACAAAAAACTAACAAAAAAAATAATAACTACCAAGTCACAAAAACTTTTGGAATTTTCTCACATCAACACCAAAAATGAAAGCCACAATATCATATGATCCCTTAACAAAAAAATTCAGCAATACCTAGAAAAACCAGCTACCCAGTTGCTCTCAATGGATGTTCAAAATAGAGGAAAATGCAGCTGCCAAAATCACCTAGAATTAATAATCACGCAGCCACAAGAGAGAGGCTAACCACACCCAAAATTAATCCATAATTGAACCCAACTGAAGTCACACCTAAAAAGAAATTCATGGAGAAGTTCACTGCTTCGTACATACACACGTTAACATGTTTTTAGTGAATCGTTAAGGGCTTATCCAACTTTTCTTCTCTACTTCACCAAGGAGTCTTCAGATAATTAATTAATAAAAATTGTAGCACCAAGATGGAATAACCATCAACATAACCAAGGAGTCTTCACACAATTAATTAATAAAAACTACAACACTAATAAGGAATAAGCATCAATGTGAAGTTAGCCCAGCAACCCTTCCATCCAATTGGCAACCAATGACAAGAAGCTCACAGTAGATAGTACATCCATAATACAACCAACCAAAAAACAATACCATGCCATGAACCACTCACAAGAAACCTACACCAAGCCATGATTAACACACCCTTACCCACACAAATAATCCATGCACACCAGACCTGTAGAGCATATAGCAATTAACCTCACTAACGTCATGCGTAAGAGATCTTAACTAGATAGAATTCTAACTCCATATGTTTGTCTAAGATAGCAGATATTTAAATTTCAACTTTCAGATCATATAGAAATCCAATCCCAACTTGATTTGAATTTTAAACTCATCAACATTATTTTAAATGTCCAATTATCAAAAATGCCAAAATCAAATAATAAGATATATATCGTATATCTTAACAATCATAAAAGTCATGACTCTTAAGGTGTTTAATTAAGTTGGTTCCTTACTTGCAAAACTTATACTTATCTTAAAGCTTGAATTCAATTGTCATATGGGAAACGTGCTCCTGACATGAAGTGACATATTCCCATCATTAGTCCTATCTTCATGTCGTCTGTTTTAGGAAAAGATCCTCTGTTATTGTTAACTAGTTCCTGTTTTGTTCTATTAAATTTCATCCACATATTTATGTGGGGTCTATACAAACATGTAGATAAATTTAAATAGCACAATGGTGGAACATCCTAATGGGAACGAAGGATCTCATTCCTTCTGTTTCTCCCTCAACCCTTGCTTCCATGTTTTGTGCATTTCGATCTCCATTCCCTTTCCAACACTAAATTGTCGATGCTTAGCACTTGATGGGTACTGTGGGCTCGACCGCTTTGTAACAAGATAGTAGGTGATACATTTTGATTAGTTTTTCCTAATAAGTTATAGCACTGACATTTTCTAGTACTTACTCCTAGGTATACCATCAAAGAATAATAAATAATTCTTGCTTATGGTCATAAAATCGAATGTCGGAGTGAGGATGCAGATTCATTCTGAATTAATAATAGCCAAAGATAGTAAGAATTTCTAGTTTATTGAAATTATATGCTAGAATAGTTACAAATTTACAATATTAAGTTTTATGTGGTACATTTGGATAATAGGCAATAATTAGGATTTTGAGACATAGAGAGAGAGATAGAGAGAGTAAAATTTTCATAAAAAATTTTAAATACAAGTAAGTAATAGTTGGTGGTAGGGTTGGTAAGCCTTCTATAAATTCGTTATTAGGTGCTGAAGGAGACAACAACACGAAAACAAACCAATAATGGAATAGTAGTGTTCCCCTCAATATGAAAGAAATGGAAAGATCTATATGATTTTCCCTTTCCTAATGAAAGCATGATACGTGGAATAAGAACTTATTCAATAACACAATTTCCCTTGTAAAATTTTTCAGTGCCCACAATAATTTAATTAACTTGCGAGTTATCTGTGTCATCCTTACTCAGTGTATTGTCTAACAGCCATGATATATTGATGATTTTAACTTCATACATTTCTTAATCCTTTCTTCCTTTGTTTTTTAAACAATTTTATGTGTTTTGATTAATTGGCAAAAAAAAGGGCATTTTAACCTTATACTAAAAATATTGAATATTGTATCCGCTACACATCTATAAATTCACTACACCTACTAAGACAAAAAGTGCTTTAGGCAATAGGCAAAAATGTAGCTATAAGTACAATTATTATTGCCTATTTATTAAGCTAACAGAATTCATATCCTTATAAAAATTGGCGCTACAATAACTATAAGACAACAAAAAAATTTTATTAGGCAACAAAATAAAAAATGTTGCTTTACGTCTTAACTAAGGTAACACATTAGTTTCAAACTATACCAACAATGTTAAATAGATATTTCAACACTTTTAAGAATTTGTAAGGCAACAAAGTGAGTTTTTTAGGCAACAATTTGTAACAATAAAAACAATAATTTATTCTTTGGTTACCAATGTTATTTAACATAAAATCAAACCCTTATCATTATATAGACAACATCTTTATATACATGAACATAAATATATAAATATTAATGTACTTCTTAATTATGTACGTGCTATCAAATTTCATTTATATATAATATATAGTCCATAAGGACATGTAAAATTCAATCTTTAACATATTCAAAATACAAAAGCCAAAAATCACTAGCTGAAATATTTATCTACAATATCATCATCCATTCCATATCAAACAGAAGTGAATTAATCTAAATACTAAACAAAACCAATATGTATGGGGACTTCAAAATTCTTCACCAAGTACCTCCTTGTCCACTCCTAATCATCACCATCCTACTAAAAAAAAGAAAGAAACAAGAAGTATATTAGAATCAAGACGTTGTCTGCAATAAATCTCAACAGAAAAGAAAACAAGATGATGTACAACAATAGTGAGTTAGAATCAATTATTCAAATCTATTAACTATAATTCAGTACACAATCAACTACCATATCGTGGCATGTAAGATAACACTTAAAGTTTAGTTATTGGTAGAGCTTAAATTTTTGTTGTAAACAAAGCAAGCACCATCCTCTAAGTCTTGATGCTACGCTGCCATTAGATATATGCACATACACTAAAAACTAGCATTTATAGTTCCAGAGTAACACTCTTTGGAAGTGCTTCCATAAATCGGTAGATTACCCATAACATTGCATCATAATAGTTTAATATTAACATTTGACTAACTTAGATACCAAAATATATAAAGAGATTTCTTTGTTACGTAAAAAGAAAACACTTGAATGTTCTTGTAGGGAACTTGGGCAGTGGTCCACTAAGATTGGCGTAAGACAATTCTCTAAAACACTAGACTAGAGCAATGTTTAAAAAACAACCATCAGTAAGATATTAAACAACTAAATTAAATTTAGAAAAAAAAGATAAAGATCTTTAGTTGTTACAGCTTGCTTTAATTTTCAAGGCACTGAAATGAAAACCTCTAATCCTAAAGTGGGTCTAGAGGAGAAAACCATACTCACAAGAAAGTAAGCTTTAGGACTTTGACCAATGACATAGAAAAAGGCCCCGACAAACTATTGTTGTTCAGCCTTCTACTCTCATTACATAACAAAACCAAAGGACCAACTTCATTATATAAAGATCACTTTAAGAATGATATCATATTAGAATTGATTAAATATTGTAAAAGAGACAAAACCATTTGGTTCATAGTAGTGAATATAAAATTAATAGCATTTATCTAATACACATGCACGACTCTTATATTTCTGAATTATTTTTTGTTACCATTTTCTCTCTATTTTTGCAAATAAAATGAATGTTTCTTGATAATTAGAGGGCAACTAGTAAACTAATTTAAAGTTTGAAATGGAAGAGAATCAAAACATAAAAAGAAGAGCTAAGCAAAATATTGAAAATTTGAACCTTTATTAATATTAATGAAGAATGCAAATTCAAATTCAAATTATCTAAAGGTTACAAGCTTCATAATAGCAACTCATAGAAATCATGTCCATGGTTCGGAAAGAACTAAGAATCATAATTATTTTCTTGATATCACTCCTAATCATTCTTAGATAGGAAAGCCTCACACTTTTAACTATGAAAAGTGCTCTCTTCTTTTATTTAAATATTGTAACATTCATCCCAACTTAGGCTAAAAATAAGAGCTAAGCAAAAGCAAAATATACAAACATTTCTTTATTAATATCAATAAAGAAACACTCAAAATTAAATCATAAAAATTTTACAAAACAAAAATTAAACTAGATTTTTAAACATGTTACACATTCATGTACAATCTTACAGTAGAACGACCACAACTAAGAAAAACAATAAATGATCAAATATTATGGTTGGTTTCATATCTGGGATGTGATTGCATTCTTTCTATAGAAACACAGTAGAAAGTTTAGTTAACTATAAAACATATAGCTTAAAATGTTTATAGGTGAACACCGTCTAATGTATGAACATAACAATAGAAAATTTTGTTTGCTTTTCATCGGTATCATACTATAATGGACAAAAACTTGTTAGGCTTTTGAGAAATTGTGAACTTCTTCTATTTCCAACTAATATATATATGAAAATGTGTTAATTGAACTAGAAGGAACCTACATAGCTTTCACTAGTGATGTAGAAATCTCTGTTCTTGCATGTTAGATATCTATCAAACCAATTCTATAAGAATACCAAATTGTCTTAGGCTAAAATGAAAGAAAATTAAGGTATATGTTAGGTTTAATACACCATGATTTGTTGAATAAAATTGACAAAAAGAGTGTTAGGTTGGGATGTGTCAAAACCTTTGATTTAGTCAGACACATAGTTGTAGAATGATGTATTTTCTGAATTAAAGAAACCAACCCCTGCATGTGAAATGAGAGGTGAAAAGGTTAACTAATTGCAAACTTTTGATTCTCTTAAACCTGAATTGGAATTGTCAATATCACCTATGTTCATGTCATCGACAAGACGTTTGTACTTTACAATCTTGTCGATGTAACCAACATCGAGTGTTCCAGAGGTGGGTTTAGCGTAAACAATGCTAAAACGGAGGTTAGATTAGAAGAGGGTATGCATCATGTTACAGTAATGGAACTCGAAGATCTAGAGAAGTAAGATAGCTTCAAGGAATAAAACTAAAGGGAGAGGGAAGAGGGGGAGTTTGATGACATCGTTGAGTTTTGAGTGGTTGATGTGATGTTTTTCGAAGGAGCATTTGAGGGTGGTGGTGTTAGGTTGTCTATGATAGCAAAAAAGAGAAGTCGTGAAATTAGAGGGAGAATTAGAGAAGGTTTTGGCTATGTTTGGCTGGACGGAAAGTTTTAAAGGAATGGAATGAAATGATTTATAATGGAATGGAATGTAAATGAATTTAATATTAGAAAACTATTATTTGGGAGGAATTGAAGGGTTCATAATGTAATATAGTGAAATGTTGTTTGGATGAAGGGTTTATAATTTAATATAGTGTCACGATGTTTATCATTTTACATTCCATCCTAAACCCCCAAATTGAAGTTTTTTTTTCATTTTTATTGTTTAGGATGGAATGAGATGTAATACGAAACTCTCCTCTTCCATCTCATCCCATTCCATTCCATAATAAACCCTCCTCCCAAACGATGAAATAATTTTACATTTCAATTAATAAACCTCAAACCAAACTTAACCTTAGGGTTTAAGGAAAAGTCAAAGGGATTGGAGTTTAAAGAAGAAGGTTGTGAGTTAAGAGAAGGTGAGGGAGAGCCATTTTGGTAGTGGTTTAAGAGTTTTTTAGTTACAGAGGGAAGAAGAGAACCAACAAAAGTTATTTTGTATATTATTAGACATTGAATGAAAAAATTTTCTTTTTTGGCTTAAAACAGATTTAGAAAAAAAAATTTCTCATGTTGGATGGAAAAAAGATTCCATGTATTTTAGTTTTACTAGTAACATTTACCTGTAGCATTGACTAATGTGTTTTAATTTACTAAATAAAAATTGGTAGCAATTTAATTTTTTTAAACATATTCCAAATACTTATCAGTAAATAGAAAATTTTATATTTTATAAAAAATATTTGCAAATAGATATATAAACAAATATGTAACATTAGTAAATAGCCTTTTGTAAATAAGTAAATGGAACTGTAATAACAATTTTAGATGTTGCATATATAAGACTCCTTTGCATCATTTTAAAAATTTTGTTTCCTTTTTATATACGTAGCAACAAATTATTATTATTATTTCCTTTTTATATTAGCAAAGGCTACACTTTAAAATATATTGTGTTATATTAATTTTTACCAATACATTTTTAAACTGTTACAAACATGTCATTGCTTAAAGCTATTTTTTCCTTTGTGATCATTTGGGTTGCATTAAAAATTTTAAAGTCCTAAAAAATCATCTCTCATTATATATACATATATGAGACATGTATAGGATGTATATAATATGTCTAAGCCTATTCAATAGATGTATTAAAAATGATATTATACGATGAATATAAACTTAAGCAAATTAGTTTTGAATAGCAAAAGATATTCTTCATAGTCGCATGGATTAATAGCAAGATTTAAACACAATTTTGTAACAAAATAACTCACATCTATCTCATGAAGAAACTTGAAAAATGTTCAATATAAACCTTATGAATAGACAAACAACAACAACAACCTAGAAAAAATCTCGCTGTCACGTAGGATTTAGAGAGGTCCAGTAATACGCAACCTTATCCCTAATTAGCAGAGAGATTGTTTCCAAACCTTATAAATAAATAGCATAGCACAAATTTTGGATAAATAGTAATTACTATTATAGGAAAAAGAATAATAATAGAAATAAATAACTCCCAAGGTCTTAATTTTGAGAAATTTGAAATTTATAAAACAATAAGTTTGTTTCTTCTTTTTTTTCTATATACGATAGGTTGATCAAGAAATATAAGTCAATTGCAATATCTCAAAAACTAATCATTATAATGACTGGCTTAAATCTCTAATGAGAATATTTTTCACAAATGTTTATAAATTGTCCACAATTTAGTTATTTGACATCTTTAAGTCATTTTGATGTTCTATTAACATGTTTTTGAGAGAATTTCATAAGAATTCACATGAGTTACATTCATTATTGAAGTGAATTATTGATTTATTGAAATTTATTAGATGTATTGAATAATGTATAATTGATAAAAATGTAATAAAATATATAAAGAATGGCTTATAAAGTTAACATAAAGTGATTAATTGAGTAAAGAATTTAGATATGGATAATGACTAGATAAGTACTTACCCTAGCATCATCTCTACATTTATGATTCAGTAAACTTAGAAGGTATTTATCATTGAGAAAGATAGAAATTCTCATAATATAAAATTGCTCTTTTTTAAATTATATTCATCTATTCTTAAGTTAAATTAATCAATATTTACACCTTATTAGAACTCCCAAGAATGTAATATATCTTGTAATTTTCTAAAAAATGTTTAATCTTAAGTCAAAAGATTTATGTAAGTACATCTTTAGTCCCCTATGCAACTTCAAATATCTAAGTCATAGTCCCTCCCACATGCGATTTTCTCTATTGTAGTTCATATATTAATTAATATTAAATCTAATTGTTAAGTCAAAAGGACTTCACGATGATCAATTTTGATGACAATCAAATAATAATAATGTTAGAAACAAATGAACGTTTTAACAAGTGTGTTAAGTGTGCAGACAAAGTATAGAACACAGACGCAAAGTCAATACAGATACAAAGACAACACAGACACAAAGTCAATACAGATGCAAAGACAACACAGACGCAAAGTTAATACAGACACAAAGACAAAACATAGACGCAAAGACAATACAGACGTAAAGACAATACAAACGCAAAGTCAAAGCACTGACGCAAAGACAATACAGATACAAAGTCAATACAGACGCAAAGACAATACAGACACAAAGACAACATAGACGCAAAGACAAAACGCCAAGACAATACAGACGCAAAGACAATATAGACGCAAAGACAACACAGACACAAAGACAATACAGATGCAAAGACAACACAGACGCATAGACAATACAGACGAGAAGTCAATATAGATGCAAAGTCAATACAGACGCAAAGACAACATAGATGCAAAGACAATACAGATGCAAAGACAACGCAGACGATACATGAAGATACAGTAGTACGTCGGACAGTTACTTAGTTAAAGTTAGTTACAGAACTCAACTAAATGACGGTTATCAAGAATCAAGAAGCGGTTATCAAGGATCAAGAAGCAGTTAGAGACTTAGGCTATAAATACTAGTCGTAGTCGAAGATTTCAAAAGCAAATGAATTTACGAATCTTACAACTTTTGAGAAATCAGTTATCCTTGAACTTTCAATGCTTACTTAGAAAAGAGAAATTCTGTAGTGTGATACTAAGAGAGCTAAACTTACTATAACAAAAGCTCACAATATCTTTCTAGTGAGAGAAAGAAAAGGATGAGAGCCTGGAAAGGCTACGTTAGCTAAAAGAATACTTTGTAAGAGACCTGAAGACGCTCTGGAATGGAAGAAAGAATATTTGTAATTGTTTGAAGTATAGTGGAACACTCAGATGAACTCTGAGCACTAGACGTAGCCCACAATTTAGGGTGAACCAGTATAAAAATCGCAGCGTCCATCGTCTATCCTTTACTTCAGTTTATTTTGTTGTTAAACAATCATATAGAAGTTATTTGCGATTTAACTACGTAATAATTTTCGTATAATCCTTGTGATATCTTTTTAGCAAGTTACAGAAGTTCTTAGCAAGTTTTTGTATTCATAAAAAGGATACACCATTCAACCCCCTTCTTGTGTATCGAGTTTCTTGTACATAAAGTCTATACTAACGTGTGATTTACTTTAATTGATATCAGAGCCCGGTTTCCAAGAACCACCTTTACAAAGTGAGGACAAAGATCCATGGTAGAATCACATGTTTTTATAGCTGAAGGTGTCTCCGTCACAAGACCTCCTACATTCAATGATGAAGATTATCATTATTGGAAGGACAGGATGCGGCTCTTTATAGAATCCACACACATTGATCTTTGGAATATCATCGAGAATGGACCATACGAACCAGTAGATGATGAAGAAAATGTCATTTCTCGCAACAGATGGTCAGCTGATCACAAAGCTAGATTTCAACTAAATTCAAACATCAAGTTCTTTTTGAGTTGTGCATTGAACAGAAGTGAATATGATAAAGTTCATGGATGCGAGACTGCGAAGGAGATGTGGGACACTCTATCCATCACACATGAAGACACAAACCAGGTGAAAGACTCTAAGATCAGTATTCTTGTACATCAATATGAGTTGTTTAAAATGCAGGAAGATGAGTCTGTCGATCAGATGTTTGGACGATTTCAAACTATCGTTAATGGACTTAAAGCTCTTGGGAGAATCTATGATAATCAAGACCA
>JAOSBN010000001.1:5586507-5606716 GCA_027563595.1 Erythroxylum suave
GGGGGGCGGCGGGCTAATAATTGCCATCATTTTAGCTGTAATATTTCTTCTCAGTTTTCAGACTTCAGTTGCTTCCATGTTATGTTCCTCTTTTTTCTTCCATGTCTTCTGAGAAGCAAGTTTTTGTTTTTCTAAGGTTCTGTGCTACTTATTGAAGATCCTACGATAATAATTGAACAGAAAAGTGATTTCTTCTATTGAGTCAGATTTTGAGTTCTCTTTGGATTGTCAAAGGGCTGCATTTCTGCTTACTTGTAAGAAGATTGACTGAGTGAAAAAGCTTTAGGAGTTATGCACTTCCCACCACTGATACTCATACACCAATTAAATCAAAGAAAATTGAAGTTGTAAATGACTTCTTATTCTTCAGATATTCGTTGATTGGGTTGAGGGAGCACATAAAGAAGCGTCCTCCGCTTGCAACAACGGAAAAGATTCAACAGTTTGTGAGGGTGAGCAATATTATTGGCTATCAGCTTCTTTCTTTTCTTTAATGTTGAGAAGTCACTGTTCTCTCTTCAGTTGTGCTTTGCCAACGGAAAAGGAGAATGACAACTAATGCAGTAGAATGTAAAGATGTTAAGATTCTCTTAGAGGAGCTTCTTGTGTTCCTCTTCCTATATTGTTATAGAGATATTTTTTCTTATCTGAAGAGTATTAGGCAGAGAGCCTCGTGAACAACGTCTGCTTCAGTGTTGAAGCTGCAGATGCTAGACTGTGCTGAGTGCAATAACTCTTTTCTTCTCGACAGGCAAAGGGGAGGGAAGCAATTGTTTCTGGATTTTATCATGAAGGCTATGAGGAATCTCTTTTGATGCTTATGAAAAGAAGAGGTGTTCATGCTGGCTTGGTGGTGAAGGTTGGAGCTTTTGCATTATTCACATTTCTTTGAATCATAGGGCTTTCCAAGATTGAATTGGAAGAGCTTGTCTTGAGAGGAAGCTTATATAATAAAACTTCATCTTCTTAACTTTCAATATTTAAACTAGCATTTTTAGATTATCAACGAATTTACTGTTCATTTAATTCAGGGTGAGGAAGGTGCTCTATCAATGACAACAAGATTGCGATCTCCAAATGCATCAAAAGGACTTCCTGTCAACTACTGTTCAGGATTTCGGTCATTGAGCAAGAAATATGCATTTGAACTTGATGGTTTGCATCTTCTAGACATAACTCCTTTATCTCTCCTTTATATTTGTATTTGACATTTTGGAAATGCTTTTGTACTTCAGTCATCACCTTATAGCATTGTGTTCTGAATCCTGAAGTTTTGATATTTTAGGGGTGTCACGTGAAAATTTCAGTGTTGAGGTTAATGCTAAGGACTATGGTTTCGAGCCTAGTGATACTCCAAGAACTGATAGATCTGTAAGTTTTTATTGTTTCCTTACTCTATCGAGCAACAATGACGCAGAACAAGCTCTTGTAATGCAACCATATATTTTGGAATGATTCATCTATTCATGCCCAACATGCCAACTAGGCAATATGTACTACAGCTTGATTGGTATCAAATTCTTTTTCGACGTGCATGACATTGCCATCTTAAGAAACTTGTCACTTCAATGTTATTAAGTATACATTGATTTGAACAAATATTTATGTCATCGTTTTCTTTTGTTTTCCTACTTCTGCTTGCATCAGGTTCCCAAGAACATAGAGGTGGGTCTAGCAGCTCTTCGGGGTGAGAAAGGACCAGCATATGATCGAATTGTCTTGAACGCAGGAATGGTGGATCATTTACTTGGATGTGATGGTGCAGGAGATATAGCATCGGCCCTGGACAGAGCCAGAGAAGCCATTGACAGTGGCGAGGCTCTTAGAAGACTATTGAACTACATAAGGATCTCTCACAAAGTGAGGTGAATGGTGCTTGCTCCGTTTAGCATCAGACCCCAAAACACCAGTTTTGTATACTTAACATCTTCAAACAGCATATATTGATGAATATATGCGAGGGAAATTGTTGTCTTCTTTTACAGCTCATCATCTGTTCACTTTCCTTCTGATATTGTTTGTTCTTGTTTGCTTTCCTACCTCAATGGTTTTCCATACAAAACACACGACACATTCTGCTGTAGCTGTTGTAAATTGTAAAATCTTTTTTCTTTATGAACAGAGATAGTAAGTAAATCACCTTGCGACACATACTTGGGACATTTTCTCCTACTAATGAGTCTGAGATGCTCATTACAATTTTATATAAGTAAATAAAGTTTCGGTGGAAGCTCTTGATTCAGTAGACTGTATGTCTTTGTCAAATATTCTTTATAATTCCTCAATTGGTGCAGGATTGGAGTAAGTGGCCGAAGGCTTGTGACAAGCCGGAGGAAGGTAAGGATCACGTAAAAGAGGTTCAATAAAACGGAGTATACGGACTTTTTTCTTCAAAGCCTAACCATCATTTCTACTTCGTACGCAATATGAAAATAACAATATTTAAATATTTAAATAAATGTTATGAATTGTGCAATGTTAGATTTGACTTTGGTACAGTATTCTACCATATGAAGTATCATTTAATATGATTTTTTAAAAATTATAAAATAATTCTTGAAATTTTTAAGAATATAAAATAGTTTTTCAATATATTGTTTTATATGATTTATAATTTTACATCAATCAGGTCTTTAAAAATTATAATAATAGGAATTTGAAATAATAACTATTTATCAATGTTAATTTTCACATATAAATAATAATAATAATAAATATAAAAAAATCATTAAGTTATTATAAAAATATAAAATTAAGAATCATACAAAGTATCTAAAATATTACAATTTTATCATATGATAAAGAATTATTATATCAAAATATCAAATAGAAAGAATAATAAATATATATGATTCTATAAGTATTACAAAAAGAGTTCGCGTCATGGAGCACAATTATCATGACACACAATTATGTAGAAATAAAACTTGGAATAAAAATATTTACAATTAAAAGTTTCATATTTTATTTCATATATAAAATTTAGCATATATATCAAATATAAGTAAAATTAAAAGAAGAGAAGAAATAAAAATTTGTAAATTCATTTAATCAGATATTTAGTCAAACTACATTAACTTCAATTCTCATTTGGTACAGATTTTTACTATTGAGAGGAGTCTCATCATTACTATCATTTAAATTTATTGCTTCAAATGACATATCAATACTTTATCATCTAAGATTATTTTTTAGGTTACTCTTATTTATCAAATTCTGTTTCTCATAAACTCAATCAGCTAAAAGGTGAATATGGTTAAGGCAAATCAGATCTATAGAACTACTTATTCTATTAAGAGTTCTAGTAAACAATTAAAATTAAATTATTAATAGATTATTCAAAATTATTTCAACTTAATAATGATAATTGCATTCCTTTATCGAATCTTTAAATTATATTAAACAAAGATGAGAACGTTCAATCTTTTGTATTCCATCTTATTCCTTTTCTCGAAATGGATAAATTCAAATGTGCTATAATTCCTTTCACACTTTGTCATACTTGCACATTGACTTAAAATTTGAATTGTAAATATTTGCAATTATGGAACATTATTTCCAATTGGTCCCACCAAACAACTGTAAGACAACAAAAGAAACCTTATAAATAAAATAAAATGGTGATTAATTTCCAACAAGCAACAAAAGTGAAAAATATAAACTTGAATTAAGTTTGCTTCTTTGACAAATGATAATAGGCATCCCAAAATCATCATAAGTATCTTTATAAACCTTTATTTGAGAGCTTAAAAGATTTTGGATCGTCTTATGGGCATCAAATGTTATAATAATCAATAACATTCCCCTATTAACTTTAACATTCTTTATAAAACTTAATCTGAAATAGACTCTAGGATTAAAAAATGTCTCAGCTGCAAATAACAAAGAATAAAGTCTTCTTTCCGTCTCTCATTTATCACTACAAGATAAGGTATATATAAAGAAGGTCTATTTTTCATATTGACCTTAATTGCTTCCTCCATTTTCTCTATGATATCATAAAAGTAAAACATTATTGCCTTCTCTTCACTATCAGCCAGATAAAGTACTCTCATCATAGGCTCACAAGCTTGTATTACAACTTGAGATTAAGACCAAAATTCATGATCTTCAAGTATAATTATAAAAACCTCCACTTCAGTATTAAACCAAACATGCTGACATACTACTAACTTATTACTTATAAACATTTGTTTCAACTCCATCTTTATTAGGATAAAACATTGAAGGGATAAATTGGTCACAAATCTTGTAATAGTAAGACGACACAAATTTCTACAATTTGTGAAATCTTTCATCATCAAATTCAAGAACCATGTACAATTATAAATGAACTTAGTCGAGCTTTATGTACAATTTTATCAATGATAAAAAAGTATCTAGTATCCTATATATTTTTCAACATTAGGTCAATGTAATGTGGAATAGAAAGAGTCCACCAAAAAACTATACTTGCTTTGCAATCTTTTTTCAATTATTTTGTAAACGAAGTCATAGTTAGTAATAAACTGACTAGTGTTTTCTGGCCTAATAAGGCTAAATGCATCAATGAACTTCAAAAATATTGTGCTCTTTGGCAAAATAAATCAAAAAAATTGAGAATAGACTTTTTATTTCTATTTGTCTAGCCATCATATATGATTGAACAACTATAAGTTGTTAAACATTCTTCTTTCATTCAAGTAATTGTTTATTTCATAAACAAAGTTGATCAAAAGTTTACCTCTACAGTTCATCAATTGAAGAAGCTTGATATCTTAGACCGTAAGAGGCAATATCATCCACCATATCCTAGTAACAATAGGATTGCACGACATTGAATGATATACCTGAATCATACCACCATCTAACCATTGTTATGTCTATATTACGAGTTGTGTCTTTAGATTGTAAGGCATTAAGAATTAAAGCCTGAGCTTCAGGATTTTTTCTTGGTGAAAAAAGTTTGACATGTCTTCTTCTCTTTCTCACATTAAGTGAAACCTTTCGTACTTGTTGGGCAGGAAAACCACCTTCAACATCCCTATTATTATCCTAGCCATCGAAAAAAGTACTTCCACTACCAATCTCATAGTTTAGTCTTTATCTTCTATCTTTCTTATACTGATACTTTTCAAGTAATGTAATAATGTTTTCATTTGTCATTTAACATCATTACTTACTTTCTTACAAAGCATCAAATCACCTTTGATCCTAGTCAAATACTTCTTTAGTCTAATGATTCCCCCACCTTTCACATGTTTGTTATAAGAAAAACAAATGATATAATTCTTCGTTTTAAGAACTAATCTAGTATGAGCATAAGTTGAATCATCGAGTCTTCTTAAACCTGAAGCAATTGAATTATCTAAAGTACTTGAACTTTCCTTCATCAATCTGTAAAAATAAAGAAAAACATATGTCAAAAATTAAATCAATAACATCATATTAAAAACTAAAGTTTTTTGTGTATGATGTCATTAGATAACAAATTCAATATTCTATAACTATATAACTTTATTGCATCTTGTTTTTTGGTAATACACATAAAAAAATGACTTTATTGTACAAAATAAAAAGAAAAATTATTACTTAAACATTACATTTTCACATTATATTGGGTAATAACTATACTCTCATAAATCAAGACATATCTTAAAAGTCTTTTTAATATAATCATAAAGAAATATAATTATCTTAGCTTAAATTAAATATAATCAATTAGAAATTAAATTACCTAAATTATCTCTTTTCAATTCCCATGAACTATATTCTATTATGTATTTACAATCCATAAGATAAGATAATGAATGTGCATTCGTAATTTTACTATCATATTAAAAATATTCCTTGCTAAAGTTTAATTTTATGTATTTGTAATGTTATTTCTAATAAAAATAATATAAAATGCAAACATTAATTTGATAAACTCAAATTTTATCTCATTTTGTGTTTATTAATTAAAAATAATATGAAAAATCAAATAAATAGGAGTTCATTAGTTCATGTCTTCATATCTTCACGAATTGATTCCCATAAATACTCATTAATATTTAATAATACACTTAAATTCAACAAATTATGTTTACAAAATCACCTTTATAGCGTGTTTGGTTTACTGGAATAACTATTCCATTCTTTATCTATTCTTGTTAATAGGTTATTTCTTTGTTTAGTTGAAGAAAACATACAGAATATATAATCTAAGGATTTATTTATTCTTGGAGTTTGAGGAATAAGTAAACCTATCACCCCTCTATTTTTATCTGTTTTAGGTCTATTCTAACCGGTTAGGAATAAAATTAAGAATATATTAGACAAAAATATCCTTGAGGAATCTACAAAATTACTTAGCTATAATAATATAGTTAGTAGAGACTACTAGCATATTTTGGTCGTTTTGTTAGTTATTTATTTGTCATTTTAAATTTATGTTTTCAAACCAAACATTGACATTACATCATCATTAGAAATTCTTAAGAATAAATCAAACTAAATAATACTCATTTTATTCCTAAAGAATTACTATTCTATTCCTTATCTATTTTAAAAGCTAACCAAACACTCCGTTACTTTGTAATTTGTAGTGTGCAGCATACTAAGTTACTAACACGATCTCACAAATTCAAAATTCACCCACCAGAGTTGATCAGCCAAGAATTAGTGACCCTCTAAGAAAATCAACCACCTACGAGCACCAACCAAGAATCAACCAACACAAACTCACAATTCATAAGTCAATTAACTAACATAATTCAACAACAAACGAAACCACAACTATATGAGAACCAGCCAAAGCCAATGATGGGAGAAAAGAATGAAGCAGCTTCGTGCGACAGAGGAGGAGCAGGTGAGCAGCCTAAAGGAGCAGATCTGAGATCCAAGGCGCGGCATGGGCGATGGACAACAATAAAATTGAGAACCAAGAGCCAAAGGAGCTAATTTGTAATAGTCAAGCGGCTTGGACTGGAGCTTATGAAAGACAACAGGACGACAGGGATGAGCAAATAGAGATGGTGGGCGTGCAATAAGGAAAGTAAAGCTGTGTAGAGCAAAGAAAAGGGAGAGCTAAGAATGAGCAGAGAAGACTAAAGAGGGAGAGTGTGAGAGAGACAAGTGAATGAGCAACTGAAGATGACAAAGTCGGACAATGGAACAAAGAGAGGGAAAAGAGAAGCACGAATTAAAGAACAAGTCCAACCATATTCGTGTATATAGTAAGTAAGCAACAATTACAACAAACTCGCGACCGTATTTGTCTTCTTCTTCTTTACTGGGTGATCCTCTTTTTTTAACCGTGCTTTCCCTTATGTTGTATCAGAGACTAACTTTTAATATAATTATATATTAGAATTTCCTCCACTTCTAGTCTCTGTATTCTCTTGGCAGGTTGAACATTACATATTGGCGCTTTCATTGGGAGATAAGGTATGACAGATAACACACGTCTTAAAGATTTATCAAATGAGTTAAAACATCTTACTGATATGGTGGACTGATCGAATCATCTTAATACTAGACGAATGGACAGATTAGAGAGTTTAATGAGTCGTGTAGATAGAATGGAAGTTTCTCTCGACGCCATCACGCAAGCAATGGATTCATTGACTCGAAGTATAGATCGTCTATAACAACCACCTTCCAACACTGATTCTAATACAAACCCCAATACTTCGTTTACGTCTCAGTCTTCCCAAACACTTCACATGCGATAAGAGAAGTTGGATTTCCCTAAGTTCGATGGCACTGATCCTCTCAATTAGTTTTTTTGTGCGGAATAGTTCTTCTTTTCCTACTACAATACTTCTGATCCTCAATGTTTAGTTGTTGCTAGAATAAATATGGAAGGTTTAGTAGTACCTTGGTTTCAAATGCTGCAGAAGTCGAGGCAATTCTCCACATGGGCTATATGTTGACATATGCAATTGACCATCAGTTTGGGCCTTATCAATTCGACTACCTGTAGGTGCAGTTGTTTAAATTGACTCAAACTGAGTCGGTTGCTTCTTACTATCAGAAATTCATAATTTTGGCTAATCGAGTTACTAGGTTAACAGAAGATGCTCTTCTATACTGTCTTATTAGCGGACTAAAGCCCCATATCTGACGAGATGTTGTGGCACAATCTCCATCAACTCTTTTCAAGGTCGTGGATCTGGCTAGATTATCTGATGAGAAGGATAGTATTCCACTTTACTAGGTGAGACCCATTGTGTCCTCAGGAACAACTAGTCTATGTTCTTATATTATTACCTATTCTATAGTTACTCCAAATAAGAAATCCAATGTTGCTCCTTTACTTCCTACACTGACTAAAAAACTACTGCATCCAGTTAAGCGTACTTCACCAGCAGAAATGCAAATACGGCGAGAGAAGGGCTTAGATACATCGGTGATGAAAAATTTTGGCCATCTCATATATAGGTTTCGAAATCGTTAATTTATGCTATTAGTTCTTACATGCGTAACTTCCATCGCAACTTCCTCGTTTGGTTACTCTTGCATAAGACACTTGTCTCTCTCACCATATGCCTCAGATGCTAAATATTAGAACCACCCACTTGTTTGCAAATGTTACTACTGATCTCTCTATATTCTCTTCACTCCTGTATTTGTTTTCTTCTTTATTGGGTGATTCTCTTTTTCTTAACGTGTGTTCCCTTATGTTGTATCATAGACTAACTTTTAATATAATTATATATAAAAATTTCCTCCATTTCCAGTCTCCGTATTCTCTTGACATGTTGAACATTACATACCTAAAACCATTACGATATCAACATTTTTCGGGCGACACAGTAAAAAAATTCCAAACACTGATTTAAATTCAACCAAGGCCAAGATTCACAAATTTTAAGAAGTTATAATCGCTGCCTCTTGTTGACCTCACAATTTCTCTATTGTATAAGCACCTAACGACTATCACAGGACAAAAATGGAAATACCCGTGTTGCGAAAAACAAAATCCATACTCGTAACCAATTACATAAACATTTATTGGATGATGGGTCAGATCTGAAGAGCAGCTGCTATTGAACCGGCCAGACTAAGAACTTCAAATGGTGGTTTATTCAACACCTCCTTCACTGTCAATGGACAAGAATCTGTGATCCAGAAGTAGGTCAGCCCAGTTCCCGGATTGCCTGTACCAAATCAGAGGGACATTCTTAAACGCATACAGACCAAAACGTCTGAAAAACATCAAATGTTTTTGGAGAGAATATGATTTTGCAATAACGTAAGAACAAGCTGGAATATCTGCTCTAGAAAAAGGGGATAATTGAGTGAACTACTACCTCCATTATCAAAGTTAAACCGCTGCCATGACCTATTTGGGAATATTCCATGCGTGACATAAGCGCTCACTCTTGCTGCTCCATGTTTTGCTAATACTTTCTACAAGACAAGAAGAAAAGTTAAAAAGTTGTTCACATCTCAAGTACATAACGTCTCAAAAGAGAGATTTTGTTCAGACTTCCTTGGAATTGGACAAGTTCGTGCAAATTAACTCCCGCAAATACAAATACATCAACTTCATGTGATTGTTTCTCGCCGAAAACTTTTCATGTTCCAAACTCAAGTCCAGCAAAATGTCTGAACTGCAGACACTACCACTCATCTATTGACTACTGTATCTTTACACATAAAACAGTCGACTTTGCGACGTGTGAAGTATAATTATCCAAGCCAGGGCCACAGAAATTACTTATCCACGTTACTTTAAGAAAAAACTTTTAAATCCATTATTTCAAACATGAAAAAGCACGCAGTAACCTAGATAGGTATACATAAAGATCGTTCATGAGATTGCAAAGCATGGTGACATGCTTAAACAAATCTATATGCTTTCTAAGAATATACTGTAGTTGATTTAATAGGTTGGAGAATTATATCGCAACAGAGATGCAAAGATATATTTTTTATAATAACAAGTCTCTGGAATGAATATAATTGGAGTTGTGTATTAATATAAATTACCTGACACTCGATTAAAGTGCCACCAGACTGAACCAAATCATCTACAATCACAACATGACGCCCTTGAGGGTCTCCCTCTTTGATACGCACAATTCTTTGGTCACCTTCACGAACTTTAGCACATACAATCTGCACAACAATGCTGTGTACGTTATTTCAGGCAGCTCTATGTACAACAAAACCTGAATATTGAGCTTTTAATTAATGTTAATTATATCTTAATATTTACTTTCATATGAACAATTTTTGGCATGGCAGCCAAAGACTATAAGTGGAGATTATTTATACAAGGCAGGTCCAGGAGAAAGTATTAATGTTCTTCCAAAAGATAATTAGCAACACAATAAAGTCTATGAAAATCACAAATGTAGAGGAACATGAAATTTCAAAGCTATGAAATAAACGATGTCCATTCTAAAACCTGTTTTTGTCCAGGTTATGTTGATCACAAACGACTGGTGCAGTATCGTATTCATGACAGGAAATACCATAGGGAAATGCTGCAGCTGCTTATGAAATCTCTTCCATGCACCATCATCAGGAAAAGCTATTGCTATCTGGAAAAGGAAAAGATGAATGTTCTCAGTGAGAGAAATAATTCAGCATTTCCAAGATATAATCTCTAGTTACTAGAAACAAAGGTTTGAAATTCAGGTAAACGTAAATATGAAAAGTAATACTTTATAGTATGAGAAGCAACTGAAGCAGTGAAATCTTTAAATTTAGTAAGATAGGGGTTTTCATCATGCAAAATTAACACGATAGCAGTATTTCGTAAACTATCACCTCAATAGTATGGCACTTACATTGTCAGAATCTGGGAGCTGTTGCAAACGATTTTTAAGTAAAGGTATCCCACTTTCAAAGCATGGTAAAATGTTATCACCGAAGTAAAATCTCTCCTGAAGTCAAATGATACAACAAAAGTTGCTGAAAACTGTTAGCCAAAGGATTGAAGAGCTGACAGCAATAAAATAAAGGGGCAAGAAACCTGCAACGCATGGATATCAAAGGTGACCAAGCTGGTAGGTCCTCCTCTTGAAGTTGGTATATTCGACAGGATCCTGGCAAGAGTGAAAGCGGTCGCAACATCCCCCTCATCCTCCATACGCTCAGAGGTACCAGTCGGGAAAAAAGGAAGGACAAGAGTGAAGGAAGAGATGAACAATTTGGGGAGTGCGTAGATGACTGAAAGTTGCTCAAATATCACATTCGGAGAACTGAATGAGGCCAGAAAAGCTACATGCTGTCCGCGAATGGCCTGAGCGTTTGGTATGAACAAGTTAGGAAATCCATCATCAAATGTCCTGCATGTGAAACTTATTTAGCAACCATAAGATAGCGAAGTAGCCATATTCATGCTTCTTAGTCACTACAACTTCAGAACGCATACTTCTAATTAAATGTGTCCATGTAGAATCTTTAAAGGTGAGGTCGAAAGGACCATTGTGAATCACTTTAATCCACCACGTCCAAATACACAATGGCAGTCAGCATTCAATAATCCTTTTCCTAGATGGACAAATTATAGATTCTAAACAGAGCAATCATCCAAAGCCAGGTTGGCCCACATGGTCCCACATTCACCGATTCCACAAGTATGAAATGCGAAGCGCAAAACTGCAGCTGAAATTTATTTGGACACGGGACTAAAGCTACCGTCACTCGGAAGCCCTTACTCTCGATTATACGAGTATCCATTAACAACAAAATGAGAATATATATGTGTATATATATATATATATACACATATATATAATAATAATAATCTTGATAATATCACCTCCAATTAATGGAACGTAGTTCAATGGCATCGGATTCGGCAGCAACCCGCTCGGCCAACGCCTTCGTCTCGCTGGAGTAGAAAAGGGAAACCCTTTTCACACTCTTTCCAGCCGATTCCGAAGCCGAAGCGGCGGCAATAGAAACAGAGGACAAGTTTTGCATCGAGTGAATGTAGTCGGTTTTGGACAAAAACCCTATTCCCAAATTCTGAGAATTGTTCTCGAAATTCTTGATCTCGCATCGAATTCTACCACCTCTTGCAAAATATAACAGCTTGGTCTGCGACGCTTTGAATTTGGGCAAAAGAAATAGTTTGGTGCATTCGTCGGTACTACAAAATGAAGGGTATCTGAGTGAGGAGTTAACCGGTGACGTTGCCCACATTTGCGGCAACGACAGTTATCGGTTACTCTACTCGCTATAGCTGGTGACGTAGAGAGAATGGGAAGTGGGAAATAAGTGTTGTCTGCTAATTTGCAGATTATGCGGTAATTCAGGCTATTTGATCAGAAGCTAAACATGGGAGGCTTCACTGAGCACAGTGAAGAGTAAGGTTTTGGACGTCAAGGTCTTCCTTTCATCAGAGCACTTACAGCCCCGACTAACGTTTCTATTTTAAGAACGGGGGCTTGCGACAAAATACGAGTTTTAGTTTTTCAACCGATTAGCTGTTTTGTGTGAGGCAAGAGCTTAGAGTGTACGGTGCTCTTGATCTTGAGCTTGTGAATTGGGAAATGGGAATGTGCACAAAATGGCTGACGATTGGAAATGGGACTTTTAGTGGGCTTTGAGAGAGGAAGGATATTGGGTTGGATTACGATGACCTAAGGCTACATTTTTTCCAACCAAACATGGACTCTACCTTAGGGTCTCTTAGCTTTTGTTGATGTTTCTCGTTTTTAATTGTAGTTGTCAAAAAAGAAAAGAAAAGCATACAAAATTATGGTTTTGACTTATTGTCGTTGGTTGTTTTAGAAAGGAGAAAAATCACAATCCTCTGTTTAAATGATATTTTTGCATCATAAAGTCTTGTCTAATTCTTTTTGATTCTTTTCTACTTGGTTCTCTTCTTCTCTGATTGGTCTCTCTCGTTCTTTTATATACACACAAGTAACGAATCAATTTATCTTGGTCGCTGATGAGTCTTCCATATTATTTCTTGTTCCTATTGATATTTTGATTTTGTGAGTTCATATTGTTGATTATTCCTTATTTACAATCTTCACTTTCTTATTATATTGCTCAAAACATTCATGGATAATATTACTAATTTCATTGGCTTCAATAGTTACTTTGCTTTTTCCAATGCAATACAATTATAGAGTGTCTATTTTTAATTGATAAAGGGGTATTAAGACAAATTTCTTGTATTTTTTATTGATGTTTTTTCTTTTTTTCTCCACAATATACTTAATAAATTTTTAAATTTAGTGGGGTTTTAGATACTTTAAAATCTTAGGGGCCATTTGTTCTATTTGTGTTTTTCTGTTGTAATTTTTAATTGTAATTTCTATTTTTAGATTCTATTTTATTAAATAAAAGTATGTGGTTGTTAATTTCCTGTAATTTTTTAATTACTGATAATTATTACATATTAGTTAAACATAAAGATAAATTATTAATAATTAATTAATTAAATTTATTTTAATATTTGATGTCATATTCATCAATATATTATCAGTAACAATTATTATATTTTATTAAAATAAGTAATTTAATAATTAAAATTTTATTTATAAATTAATATTTATTTTAATATATTTTTAATTATTATATCAAAATTTAATTGAAATTTATGTTTTAAAGATATTTTTAATTTAATTATTTTTATTAATAATTGTAAATTAAATTAAAGTAATTTAGTTACAAAAATTAAATTAAATTATTGAATAGAATTAAATTATTCATAATAATTTTTAATTAATATATTTAGTTCGTAGAGAATTAAATTATGATAAAAACATAAACAAAAAAAATCAGTTTTATGGTTTTCATAAGTTATGAAAACTAGAAAAAATTAAAATAAAAAATATAAACAAAAAATTTAAGTGAACAAGTTTTTGTTTTCTTAATTTGAAAAGAAAAACTAAAAACAAAAGTAAAAAGAAACAAACCTTAAGTCTCCTGATTTAGAAGGAAAAAAATAGCTTTGATGGGATTACCTGACCTAATTATGGAGATGATTTTTCTTTAATGAATATAATTATTTACAAAAGTGATGAAAAGGATTAATGAATCTTGAACAAAAAGTAAATGTTTTCTACATAAAAGTTAATTAATAAACTAATATTTTCAGAATGTGGAATATGAACTTGAGTTGATAAGGAAATGCCAATTGAAATGGGCTTTAAGCTTATTGAAAAGTATCTTTTAATCAAGAATTGATTCTTGGCCGTTAGTTTTCCATTGAACCTTTTAATGGGCATCGGACCCAAATCAGAAAAGGAAATATAATTAACTTTCAAAATTATGGGTTTAAGCCCAAAATTATCTTGTTATCATTATTATTAAAATGGAAAATAAATTTTGGTCTTCACACATAATTTGATGATCCATTTTATTCTTATTGATGTTTTATTTTATTTTTACCTTATTTATCTAAAGGCATTGTGACTTATAACCCTTTTAGATCTCTCTCTCTCTCTCGGATCAAATGATGATTTTACCTAATTCTTAACTAAAAACATGAGATAAATTAAATGATATTCTAAGAAAATATAATATTTTTATTTTTCACATATCACACAATAACGGATATTGCACTTAGCCTAAAGGAAAACCTTATGCTTTTTTTTTACTTCTTTAAGCATAGAACCTAGCCTTTTAGGCCCTCCAAGCCCACCTAAAATGAAGGAGAACATAGTTAAAGATAAAGCAAAATGGTTCAAACCTTTATAAGAAACTAGAAAAGAAACCTAATGGCTAATGAGACAGGCCTCAATTAAATTGCTCTAATGGTTTCTACAATTTATAAAGATGAAACCAAATAATATGCTTAAGAGAGTTTGGGATCAAAAGCAAGCCCAAGACATGCATATAAAATACAAACATCTTACAAGAAATTGAATTTCAATTGGTATGATCCATAACTAGATAGGAGGTTTCAAGAAATAATCAAAGATGATAAAAAAAAAAGCCTAGAGCCATGAAATATAACTATTATTAAATTAAAGGACATAAACATAATTGTCCCTCAAAACCTTACCCATTTGCAAACAAATATGTTACGATATACTCAAATAGATCTTATGTCAACGTATAGTTTAGTAATCTTATAACAAACTAGAGAAATATCCAAACATTTTATATTAGATATAAAGAAAGCATAAAAACCAATTGTACTCATACAAAAGGTACTTCAAAAAAGAAACCTAAATAACAGATACTATTGTGATTATATAAAAAATTAATTTAATGTAAGAAGACATTCTCTTGATAAACATATTTCATAACCACATACATTATCTGCATGACCATTTTCTTGAAACTAATTGACAGGGATGAAATAGACTAAAGCTATATTTAAATGTTTTGTCAAGAAAAGAAAAAGGAAAAAAGGTAAATAAAAAAGGAAAAATAAGGGTTTACTTTATGATATTGTTAAGTTCCTCACTTTTCTTCTAAGTGATGTTGTGGTTTCGGGCCCCTTTCAACTTCAACCTCTAAGAGGTGAACAGAAATAAAATTACAAATTAGTATACGAAGCCTTAACCATTTAGTATAATATTGGAAAGAAATGAGGAAAAGGTAAAAAAAATCACTCTCACTTAGCTTTCCATCAAATCTTTAAGTTTTTGAGCCCATGTCGTCTTATTGAGCAACAAGTGTTTATAATTCTCTTATTTAACCAACAAGTCCTTATCATTCTCTTATTTACATTCCAAAATTTTCTTAATTATCATTTGGTCCTCAGCCTATTTTTTACTTTCTTAGCTTTAATGTTTTTCCTAATTATCTATTTTGACCTTAAAATATGGTTCTAATTTCAATCTAACTTGAAGTTCCAAATATTGTTGCTTGGAAAAATTAAATTGGTCTTATGCAAATCAATGATGACCAAAATAAAATATTTGAAAATTAAAATTAACAAATAATGGGATTAAATTAGGCTATCATAGACCATGACACATATATAAAACTAAAGAAAAATAAAATATCGTCGAAAGATGATTGGAATATAAGTTTGACCAAAATATGAGAGAAGGAAGAATGAAACAAAAAAACTTATATAAGAAATATGTTAAACCGTTGACTCCAAAAATGCAGAATCATATAATTGTTAGCGAGCTTTGGGTTGCTTGACAGTCTAGTTGTTAACGAGCTTTGGGTGACGGTTAACAATATAGTTGATAAAACAAGGTAAAGACTTAAGAGCAGGTAACTTAAAATAGGCATTATCAATAAAAGCTCAAAAGAAGGCAAAAGTTGACATATAATGTTGCTTATTGGCAGAAGTCTTTGATAGGAGATAAAATTCTAATGCGACACCAGAGATAAAGGTGTAACTAGTCATGTTACGTTTAAGGTTGCATGAAGGCACTTAATTTCAATTAAGAGGTGGAAAGGTATGTAAATATGAAAGGTTTATTATATGATAACTCATATTGCTACTAACTTAATCATGGAGAAATGTGATCGCATCATAGATATACTTGGATGGACCATGCACAAATATGACTTAAGATAGCTAAACCAAAGGCTCATTAAATCATTTGGCTTTAAGATGCAATGTCGTGGTGACATATAGTACGAACATGCATGTAATGGACTAAGAAAGTGGGAGCACTTCTTTAATTATGGAGGTGGATTGACATCTTCCAAACACTTATCCTATGTGGAAAAGAGGAGTTAATGGCCTAAGGTGGATAAATCTCCACTAATGCAATGGAGTTAGTGGAAGAAGTGGCAACTTCCTACCAATTTGGTTAGTAGTGGAGAAAATAGGGAGTTTTAGCTTACTTAGTCCTTAAGTTCACGTAAGCCTTGTAATGACATCTTTTGCAGATCACTTGAGGAATTTGGTATACATTCAATATCTATGAGAGAGTTGAGAGCTTTGTTAGAAATTTCTTACTGAGAGGTTTGAGTCGGGAGTTTTTTTGGCGTTATTATCGTAAAGTACTTCAAGTAAGAAGTCAATTGTTCCTTTGTATTATATCTTCCAAGATTACATTAATAAAAGGTTGTTTTAATCATATCTCTCTTATTTTTCCATATTACATTAATAAAAGGTTGTTTTAATCTTATCTATCTTATTTTTCCATTTAATTGAGTTGTACAAAACTTGTATCTTTACACTGTGAATGAAACACTTAAACACTAGTGATATCAGGTGTTTGAAAGCTAACATACTTAATGGTCAATGATCACAAAAGAAGGTCAAGTTTTGAGACTTAAGCTTAACTACTGTATGAGAACTTAGGAAAACTTATCATATTTCTATTGCACCTAAAACATTCCCTATAAAAACTGGTAGCATAGTTAGTTGGTGAACAACCGTATCAAAGATCTAATAAGGACAACTAGTATATAAGGTTAGTGAGGAATTATTTCATTAGTTATCTACAATAACTGATAGAAGCAGTCCTCTAAAAAAGTTGCTCAAGTAGAGGAAATCATTGGTCTTTTGGCACCAATAAAAAAGGGTGTAATTCCTATCTTAGAACATTTTGAAGCTTTGGTGAATGAGCTTAAAGAGATAAAAGAGAGCATTAAGGAATAGCGAGGAAACCAATTTGTTGTCCAAATCACTGATAATATTTAGTGACGAAACCAATTTATTTTCTAAATCATTGCAAAATTCAGGCGGCAAAATATTATAGCCACGTTTTGACTAAATTGTTAAAAATTATATTTCTCTATGACCTAAATATGTAGCCAAAAAGATAGGTGAGTGAAGCGACGATGAGGCCACTGGCGACGTGTGACGTCGGGTGAAAGGCCATTAACTCTTGGAGAAGCTATCGGTGATCTTGAGTAACTGCTAGTGGCTTGAGAAGATCTTGATAAATGGGTGGGCGATGGTGCAGTGAAGTTGGTGTCTTCGGTGGGAGTAGAAACCAAGGAGGTGTTGATGGTGCAAAACAAAAAAAACCCAGAACGACAACAACACGTGTATGAAATGTAGGTGGGGCAGGCGGCGACAGAAAAAAAATCTCTAATAATTTAAAAATGATGGGGCTTATATCATAGGAACACAAATGTCTGTTAGCGAGGGGCATCACAAGTGCTATGTTGCCTTTTTTATTTATTATTATTTTTATGTTTTAAAGTCTTCTTTTAATTAAACTTGTTTAATTAAGATTAAGTAGGTTTAAATCCCCAGTAAATTTGAAAAAGTTTTTTTAGTTGTTTCAAAATTGTTTTCAAAGGTTTTTTATTAGGATTACTTTGGAATTTAGTTTAATTTTTCAAGGAGTTGGATTATTAAATTAAATTGTTATTAAATAAATTCCAAAATTAAAGTAATTGTTTTCTTAATATGATTAAGATTAATAGTTAGATTGATTCCTAGTTAATTTTAGAGATCAGTTTCTAAAATTAGAATTAATTAGTTTCAATTAGATTAAAATTAATTAATTAGACTTAATAAAATTAAGAAAATGTTTTCTTAAGTAATTAAGAAAGGTGTTTCTTAATTAAATTTATTTATTTCCATATTATTGACATAAAATAAATTTATGATTTTAATTTTTTAGGGAATTATTATTTAATTTATTTAGAAATTGTTTCTCTATTTACGAATAATAAGTTTCTTGAATTTTTAGAAAAGTATTTCCTCAATTAAATTTTGAAAAGTGTTTTCATTTATTAATCATGAAAAATGTGCTTTCTTTAATATTTTAAAAATAGATTTCTAACTTATTAAAGAAATATTTCTAATTAATTAAGAAATCAACCTCTAAATAAATAATATAAATAAATTTCTTAGTTAAATATAAAAGTGTTTTATTTAATTTTGAAAGTAGATTCCTTTAACGTTAGAAAATAATTTTTTAATTAAGGAAAAATAATTTCTAATGAGATTAGAAATAGTTTTCTAATTGGATTAGAAAGTGTTACTTATATAACTTTTAAAATTTTTTAAAATTATAATAAGTAAGAAGAGTAATTCATTGAAAATTATTTTCAATTAAATTTTGTTTAAGAAGTCAAGCTAATTGGAAATAGTTTCTAAGTGGATATGAAAATTGTTTTCAAATCAAATTAAATTTCTATTTGGAATATGAATTTAATATATTTAGGAATCAATTAATTTAATATAATTTAATTTTCTAAGGAGTTGAAATATTATTTTAGATTATAAAGATCAATAACTTGAATAAAATAAAGCTTGATGTCTTATGAATATAATTTGATTATGAGAAACATCACATATATAAAACATACAATTTAACATGCATCTAACATATATATACAATTTTGTGTTTGATGAGACAAATGAAATTAAATCCCTCGTTAAAATATTAATACACGCTGAGAACATGATTGTTGTCTTGTATTATTATAAGAATAAACCAGAGTTCTGTTTATTGTCAGACTTGTTAAGCAAACTCAAGGTTGCTTTAAACCAAACATGTTTAATCTTATGACAATAGCTTTTATTTAACTAAATTTACATGATTTGGATAGCAAATTCGTGATTACATGAATTTAGGGGCAGAAATAGGAATAACATATAAGATGTGTTTCAGAAAGAGTTATCATCTAACAAATCTGGGAGTCATATTCGATGTGATTGATAAAGTTATTATCCATCTTGGTTGGGTCGGTCGTGCTAGGCCCAAGCCCAGACTTAGAACGGCGAATGGACCGAGCACCTATCACTGGATGATTGACCTAATTCCTACAGGTATTAACTATATAAATTCATTACCTCATCATAAAAAAGGTACGACTCTCAAAAAACCTAGTATTCTTTATTCATTAGCCGCCAAAACTCTCCAAAAAGATTAACATGAGCGTTGGAAGGGCCTACCGGCAGTCAACCCCTAGTGTGCCTTATTGTTTTGCAGGTATTTCAGTGCTAAAATCAACCAATCTTATGGATCCAAGTAGCAACGCCGAGCCTTATCAAAATCAGACAGAACCAGATGACGCCCACCGTGGGGCCCGACATCAGGGCACCACGTCCAGAAGCACTCAGATCAATCAGGCGGCGGCAACAAATCCTGATGTAGCCGCTGTCGCGGCACTTGCACTACAGTGAATGGGTTTGCAACTACCCGCCGCCCTTCCATCGCCACATCCTGACCATCAGACACACCCTCCGCCCATCATCCAAAACCCTAGCATAAACGAGCTACCCCCTCAATACTCACATCAGCATGATCAACCGCAACAATCCCAAAACCAAGACTAAGAAGCGCAAAGCGTGGCTCTGGAGGATGACGTTAGAACCAGTTCACATCCTCACACCCAATATCCCCTCAACGCGAATCCTCCCACACCACAACAAGCCTCCCTC
>JAOSBN010000001.1:5625153-5646043 GCA_027563595.1 Erythroxylum suave
GAAGTTAGATCTCCTAACTTTCGAGAAAGAGATTCGAACTCATGGATATTCCAAGCTGAGTGTTATTTCTCTGTCAACAAGCTGACAGACACTAAGAAGTTATGAGGCAGTAGGTGCGTGTGGTTTTTTTTTAGAATTTAAAAAAATTCACTAATAAATAAATTGTTTACATTAGAACATTTGCCTCTCACGTGGGATAGATATGAGACACTAAGAGCATTAATCAAAACGGCGACGCTCAGCAACAACGCCAGTAGGGCCAAAAATGACAATGTTCATTGACGAAATAACAAGGGCTTGACACTTAGGGCATAACAAACTCCTTCTTTCGGGATAGTTTGAGAAGTTTCCTGAAATGGTAGGGGCAGCAATGGCGAAGTCTTTGGTGATTAAGCGACTCTGCTTGTCTTCCATATGGATCTGCTACATTTTATTCTACAGCAAGTTGCTCGATCACGGTAAACATACTCCTCTTCATTTTTTGGAAATCTTTTGAAATTAGGGTAAACTTTCCCATCCCTACAGACTCTTGTCTTTTTAATCCTCTCTGTGTTGGGGTTTAGTGGGGGTGATCTTCTCTATGGCGACCATCCTGTCAAATCCTTCGGACGTTGAAGATCATCAGGCTTGTCACAACTCAGGTAATCTCTACGACATAGAGAGTTTTCTCCTCCTTCTAAAATTAGTTTATACAAATAACCCTCTTCCTGTTTGATTGTAGGGACTCAGCTACGATCCAACAAGCTTCGATCAACTTGTATAAAGTTATTCGGATCTGAACTGAGTTGAATCTGAACTGGTTGGAAAGCATGTATGAATGAATTGTTGGAGAATCAGGATGTTCTGCTCTGAGTTGATCTGAATTTGAAAACCATGCATGTCTGAAATAGTTTTTGCTCTGTATTAATCTGAATTGATCTAATCTGAACTGAGTTGAAACCATGGATGTTTGAATGTGTTCTGCTCTTTATTGATCTAAACTAATATGAATTGGATTGATAACATGGATGTATAAAGTAGTTTAATTTCTAGGGATTAGAAGAAATCATCAGAGATTAGACTGTCCAAGTGAGAGTCATTCTTCTACTACAGTGTAGGTTCAGCTGATGTATTTCAGTTGTTCCCTTATACTGATGATAGTGAGGTCAGTAAGAGAGAGAGGAGTTTTGAATTCCTCTCTGAACCTTCTATTGTTCCTCTCATTCTGTATAGTTTGGGCACATCTAGCTACTGAGATAAGGATGATATCCCTGTTATGTTTAGAAGTGCTCAGATGAGATAGGTTCAGTAGTATGTCTGAGAGTTTGTAATAGAGAGTCTCTGGTATACATACAGTAGAGATTCTAAATCAAATCTCTTTTGAGAAAGCACACTCAAAAAAGAGGTTGGCTCTAGTTTCATCCTCAAGATAATAGATGGTGCACATTTTAGAAGATGGTAGGAACTTCAGTCTATCCAAAGTGCTGAGCCTATTCAACATAGCTAGCCAAAGAAGAAAACTGGCATTAGGTTTAAGAACTTTGTTGCATATCAGGGAATACCATCCAATCCTATTAACAGACCCACCCCTTATCTTTTGTTCTTCTTTTAGAGTTATATCTAAAACCAGGATCCCATTCCATAGGTAGATATCTCTCTCCCAGTAGCTTCTATAATGTGGAATGGATAATTTGGAATGGATAATTGACTAATCTTATCCGATGTTAGCAACCAATCTCCATCTCTAGCTATTTCTTTAAGCTTTGTTTTCTTAGGGAATCTCTCCAATAGAGTTCTTGCCATTTGGCTACGAATTAAGGCTCTATGCCCTGTCCAATTGTCATACCACAAGGAAATAATTTCTCCAGTCCCTATTTGACAAGTGATGCGCTGTTTAACTTCATCCCTCATCCTTAGAATTTGATTAAAGAATCAAGTGAAACTATCTTTGATTTTTGGAGCCCAAAAACTCTCACCTTTCAGTAAGTAGATATGGATCCATTTGATCCACACAGATTGCTTTTCACCTAGGATTCTCAAAATCCTCTTAGTCATTAATAGTTTGTTTTTCTTGCTAATTGATTCCAAACCTAAACCTCCTTCTTCTTTCGGTTGACAAATAGTCCTCCAACTAACTTTCTATTCCTTTCTCACCATTCCTCTTCCACTATAGAAATTGCTTCATCAACTTTTCAATTGATTTAATAAGCCCTTTGGAGAGATAGATAGGAACACCAATAGGTTTGCATTGACATTATAACTGATTTCAAAAGTTGGAGTTTCCCTCCATAGGATAAAGCTCTATTAGTCCATGATCCCAAAGATTTCTGAATTTTTCCTATTAGAAGCATACATTCACAAAACCGTAGTCTCTTGGATGAAATAGGGACACCCAGGTATAGAAGAGAAGGATCTTTGCTTTCCATTCTAGTAGCTAGTGACAAGGCATTAGAGAGATAAGAAGCACTTTTAGAAAGTATAAGGTAACTCTTCTGAAGATTGATATATAGACCGGATACCCATTCCAGCAGATGTGTGTTTTGATGGAGAAGCACATGCATGATTATGGTTTAAAGAAAGAGAGAAGCCTTTTTCATTATAGTAGGAACTCAAATGTTTTAGAGATTTTTTGGGCAAGAAGATAGGCCAATCCTACATAAGTTTTTGCTATTCGACAAGTCTAAATTGTTGCTAAATACTGTACACAATTTGAGATATATAGTAGTTACTGGTAAAATAAAAAACTCAACAATGACAGTGGTGTTTGTGAATGGATTAGAGGAGAAGATTAAATTTTAATTGTTTATATTGAACCCAATAGGTTTGATTGAAACAATGCAATTGGCAGCCCAAATTAAAAAGAAAAGCCGAATGATATATGCCCAACCTAACCCAAAGAAATGTTCAGAATTTCCTTCATTCTCTTACAAACCAAACCAAAAAACAATCTTTTGGACCCCTTCAAGGATAACTAGCCTAAATAACTCAAACCTACCCAACCAGAATGCATTAAGCCTTAACAACAAATATAAATCCTAGGGAGTTGTAATTGGGAATCAGAATCGGTTTAAAGGAGAAGGAATTGGCGAAAGTTTAGTATTGAAGTTGGGAGAGCTCGCAATTATGGAGGGTTACCTAACTTTCTCAATAGTTAGTACTGACATAATCTTTGGGCTCAAATGGTTGCCGACTTTAGGGGTGACCGAAGATGATTGAAGGAAACCTACAATGACAATGACAATTAATATGAATGAGAAGAAGATTGTATTCAAAGAAGATCCTAGCTTAAGTAAGGCCTTGGTCTCTTTTAAATCCTTGGTAAGGACCTTCCATCAACAGGATGAGGGATTGTTGTTAGAATTGCATCATTTGGCAATACATGAGTTCAACAAAGTAGTGACGATTGATCCAAGGATTCAAGGAATATTGTTCGATTTTCAAGATGTGTCCAGACAAGCACTAAATTGCCACCAGAACAAGATTATGATTATATCATCATGTTGAAAGTGGGAACAAAACCTATAAAAATTTAACCTTACCGTTATCCCTAAATATAGAAGAGCGAGATTGAGAACTAATGTCTAAAATGTTAACTAAAGAAATCATTAGACTAAGCAACAACCCTTTTTCAAGTCTTGTGTTGATAGTCAAGGACGAAAGTTGACATTTCTATGTGAACTATCAAGCTTTAAATAAATCTACGATCCCTAATCATTCTTCGATATCTGATGAGTTACTGGACGAATTCAAAGGAGCATAGGTATTTTCTAAGTTCGATCTTAAATCGAGTTGTCACCAAATTAGAGTCTGACCACAAGACATACACGGGATGGACTTTTGAACACAAGAAGGGCATTATGAGTTTTTACTAACATTGTTCTATCTTACCAATGCCCTCGCAACCTTCCAAACTCTTATATTTTCAAAGGTGTCATAAAGAGGTATGTGTTAGTCTTTTATGATGATATTTTGGCATATCTTCACCTTCTCTGTTTCCCATCTTACTACAGTTATCGTAGTAGGGTCTTATGGTACAAAAGACTTCTTTATTCTAACTCTCTTTCTCATTGAACACCTTGACCATCTATCTTTCAAGGCGTAGAAAACTTTTGCAGAACAAACATATTCATCTGACATTTCCTTATTCTCATTCCAGGAGATATTCACATCTAAAGTCTCATCTTGAAAATCAGCATGTCCTTTCGATTTCACTTCTGCCGCGTGTTTATGCTTCAGTTTCAGTGTTCTTGCAGTGCTGGATGGAGCCATATGATGCTTGCGGTCAGGCAAGAGATTTTCATCTGGCTGTAGAAGGGATTTATCGGTATCCTTGAAAACATCTGGCAGGGCAACACACATTCCTGTATATTTTTTCATCAACAGAGATGCAGGAACATGATATCGATATCTTTATACTCTTCCACTAGCTGAGATGCAAGAACAGGTTATTGATATCTTTCTACTCTTCCACCAGCACTTACTATCCTGACAGAATAGTCCTTTAATGACAGACATAATTCCAGTAACACAGAAGCTCCTCCTACATCCTTTTTCCTTCTGGAGTCCTTCCTGCTGACCTGACTTAGGCCTAAAGGCCAAGTGAAGCTGTTCAGCACAACTGGCAACAAAAAGCTTTCAAATCCAAGTTTTCGTCATGGTAAATCTGGCAGAAAATGCAAGATGCGTAGTCCTCATGTTACATATTGAACGTTATGATGCTTCGCCAGGGTGGACATGGCTGACAATTTCTAGTTTAGTATTCTGCTCCATTTGTGTGAGATGAAACCAAGATCCTGACACAATTAGGGTAATAGAAATGATAGAATGTCCACTTCTACATTCGTAACCCTAAAAGCCAAAGTTCCTGGGATGGAAAAAAAGCTGATCCAACAATTGTGACAACATGCTAGTTCAGTTGGCACATCCTCTTGCTACTATCATACTCCCATAAACCAGATAATACCTGTCGTTCTAGCTTCTTCATCCGCCCATTGATCCAATTATTGTGAAGAATGAAACACCCCTGCTCCATACAAGCTGTTTTAACATTTTTTTTCAGCCATATGTCCAAGTAAGCACCATTAGGGAAGAGATTTCTGTCCAAGAAGTGGATAGTCAAATTTGTTTCAGGTTCCATGCACCTATCATCACTGATACGATTGACTCCATTTTCTCCACACAATATGTCGTAAAAGCTTGGCTGCTCAGAGAGGCCTGAAGTTGCTGCGTGCTTCACCACCTTTTCCAAGGCTGCAATTGTTGATCCATCAGAACGAGCAAAATAAAAGCCAGAGTTCAAGCGCCTTGGTAGGTTTATAGGTCCTGCAGATGGAATGAAGTAAAAGTGAATATTTTTCTATCTACAATTTAAAACTGAAATGTCCATGGCAGAATAAAAGAAAATAAGCAACTTGCAACCATGCTCAACCACATAATTTTATTTATTAATAGCTCCTCCTGAATCCTCAAATGTATAGGCAGTTCATGGTTCTAAGACATTCAAAGGGAACTAATATCAATGTATAGATACTTAGATGAATACCTGTAAGATTGTACTCATCAGACTGAGCCACAAGAAATGCAGGACCAAAAGAATAGAGTAACGGCAACGGATTTCGAAACCAATACACATCCACATCACTCAGAAGTACATTGTACCCCATCTTCAATATCTTTAGGACCATTCTTGATTTTGTTTTTGTCACCCTCTGGAAGCATTTTGTTCCAAAATGGCAATCGTTATAGCTGATATTACTAGGAACTGACAGATCATGGAAAACAGACAAGCCCTGGGGAAAAAAGAAAATCAATTCACACATGCAAGCAAGCATGTCCTGGGAAGCCAATCCGATATCCTAGTTGTCAAGGTATTTCGCCACTAGCATAATAGAACAACATGATAAAATCTAAAGACAAGCTTTTGGTTTCCACTGTCTTCTTTTCAACCACGGTAGATTCCAGATTCAATAGATTTCACCCAAAGAGAGACCAATATTTAAAGCCATTACAAAAGTCAAAAACATTTCTTGTCCCTAAAGCATCACGTTAAGTTGTATCGTTTAGTTACCAAACCTTAAATATACTTGTGATAAGCGAAAACTTTTAGTCCATTTGAACAAATCCAAATAGTTGACAATGAAACAAGGAACGAACCCAATGTTTGATTATAAATGAGCAAAAATGAGGCCTTGGAAAATTTACAAAACATAAAGAATCAAAAGTACCTGCAATATAGAAAACTGATATGTTTCATGGTCAAGAGCACAAATCAAGAAATTTGTGATCAGGAGATGACGCAACCTGCAGACCCAATTCATTAGCATATCCTTGTAACTGTATCCAGCAACAGCAAGGATAACCGTTTTATTCTTGTCTGCAACCTTAGGTAGAAGTGAGAGCAAGGAAAATGGAAAACTTAGGTGTGGTGAGAAGATCAACTGATCTTTTAAAGAACAGCTTTCTACTCTGTTTTGTAATTGAATATCAGCAAGACAAGCCATAAATTTGTTCTTTATCCAGGACTGCAAAATTATTCCACTTCGTAATCTTATTCTCTGATATTCAATTGAATCAGCCGCATCTTCACTTATGCCAAAAAAAACATACTGTCCCTTACACTTGAAGAGTTTTACAAGGCTAGTATGGTTAACTTCATGGAAAAATAATGATCCATAAAAAGCACCAAGATGGGAATTGCTAACACCTTCCCAACTTCTCTCTATGATCCCCGAAACAGTGGAACCTTTGACTGACCTATTAGACCAATATTCAAGATCGTTTGCTGCGAAGCTCGAGATGGCCCAGCTGGCGTCAAACACAATCCTCAGTTCAGATGACACAGCCTCATTAATGATCCAATGGTTGTGAATCCCTTTTCCATACAAAAAAGGAGGAAGTACGCCATAATGTAAAGGCACATTTCTGCTATTCCATGCTATAAGCATTCGGTCCTCACATAGATTCAACGGCCAGTAGCGAATTATTTCCTGCAACTGATGTAATTAAGAATGGTGTTAAATGTGTTGTTCCAAACAAGCTGATTAACTTCAATTTGAAACAGGATTCGAGATACCTCCTGAAGTCTCATCCGCTTACCATCCTCTCTAAACCAATGCTTTCCAGCATCATCCAATTGGAAAGGGAAATATGAAACGTTTCTCAAATATGCCATTAGAAGCCAGTCTTCGTCAATATTGTTAGCGTAATTTAATGTGGAAATAAAATCAGCCAAAAGAATAGTTTCAGGGTTGATAAAAACGGTTATATCTGTTGCCAACTCTCGTGATCTCTCCACCATGGAATGAAAGAACGGAGTACCAAGAAACCTAGAGACATCAATGCGGGAGTAAAGAATACGGCTTATATAAAACATCTAGTAATTGATTTCCAAAACCAAGGAAACGGACTCTTACGTGAAATCGATGCTGGAATCAACCAAGACTCGTGAGCCAAAGAGCTTGGCAAATAACGCAACAGAAGGGTCTTGACTAAACAGTACCACTTTAATTTGAGGGGACAAACCGAGCCATGAGCGAATGGCAATACTCTGTCTGAACCCAACCGGACCATTAAAAGGTTCAGGTGCCGACAATATTGTGATTTCTGGATTGTCTTGCTCTTCGGAAGCCATCTGACGGAGGATGGGAACTCGGATCCTATTCTCGACAAAGGAAGGTAACATCTGAGTGGCATAAAAGGAGAGACCGATAAGCACAAACCCATATAGCCAAACCGACCATAGTCCCACTTGCATTGCCTGTGATTAAAATCAAAAGCAAAGAGAAAAGGAAGAAACTTGTTCAAGGGAATGGATCAAAAGTAGAAAATTCAAATACTCAAGGATAATGAGCCGAAATAAAATGAAGTGAAAATAGGAGGAACCTTCATTGCTGCGGAGATTCAGATGAAGGGACTGCAAGGTGATACTTTTTCATTTCAGGTGTTGGTTTTCAGAGACACAGGAGGTAATAGAAAAGATGCAACTTTAACTGAAAATAAATCAAAAGAAAGTCGTAAACAACGGTGGCAGTGTAACTAGCCCACAAATGCCACGCCAATACTCTCTGCCTCTGGAGTCAGCACCACCAAGACGGGGAACATCACGAGGCATGTGTTAGGCGTCATAGGCACGTCATCTTCCACTCCGTTTTCCATTTCCTCTGTTTGCAGTCAGATAGTTTTCTATTACCTTCCATAAGTTTCGAAGACTTGTCTCCTCGGGGAAGGACCTCCTCCATGCCCATCTATGAATTAATTGTTTTGAGAATTCGTTCAACAAAAACCACTTTGAGTTTACAATTACTCTCCACTGTTAATTTCAAATCTTTTGTATGAGTGTATGTTTAAAGGGTAATCCAAAGATTTCGATTGGGTGACCTAAAAATACAACAATATTCGCCAATATTTGATCTTGGATACTAAAATCAATTATTTTATTTAAAGAATACTTTATTAAATGACCTCATTTTCAACTATCATATCCTTATTATATTGTTTTGGATGAGCACCAGATGCTGTTACCCGGCCACATATCTCGTGCAGTTTGCATGGTTTAGGTTTTGGGCTATGCACTCAGTTAGGCCTCTAAAGCAAATGGGAAATGGATCATTGTACCAACCTCATCTGTTGATAGTGGTCCGTAGGGGAGGCGAGGTTGCTGTGTCTAGTAATGGTGTAAGAGCTTTGAGAGCTTGTGCTATGTGGTGCTCATTTCTGTTCACTATTAAGGCGATATAATTTTGTTAGAAGTTTAGTAAATTAAATAACAAAGAATTTGTCTATGGGATAAGTCAAAAGTTGAATCCCCAAAACACATGCTTTAACACTGAGTCTCTCGTAAACATGTTGTGTTCCTTGATCTATTTGAAAGTTTAATTAGAAAGAAATTACTTTTGTTTACTCGTGTCCTGATAGAGCTGCATGTTTCTTTCCTTTCAAATTTTCTAAATAACTTCTTCAAATGCGAGCTTGAATTCCAAATAATTTTGACTAGAGCTCCATTTCTTATGCATGATCAAATCTAAGATAATTTGTTAGAGAATAGTATAATGAATAGATTGAAGCCGAGTGAGCAAACCCCTCCTTAAATGATCAATATATTCACATTAAAAGTATAAATGATCAAGTGATTAAGTAGAATTTCAACATAAAACACAATTGCTATTACTTAGAGTAATAATTTAATCTATCCCTAACAAAGAACTTTCCTTAAATAGCCAACTATACGATAAAGGAGATCTTAGGAATGACTTAATGAAATAAAAGCCAAATTAAGCCATAAGACTCTTAAATTGTTTAGCCTAATAGTATCTCAACATGACTTATTAGTAAAGGAACTAGAAGGATTATTCATTCATATTGTGCTATCACTGAAATCGGTATAATTTAGAAGTCCAAGAGCTAGAGCTAACAGTCTTTTCATTCTTGTGGATTGAGATTGAAATTATTTAAAGGATAATCATTCTTGATAGTCGTCTACGAATATATTGTAGTCCTTAGATGAGAAAAAGAGTCATTTTCAATCAAAGGACTTATAGGGCACCAAAGATCTGTCGAGAACCTTGTTTTAGATCAATCTCCCAGATTGTTTCCAACCAACTTCCAACTTGGCCTTATAGTTTGAAGATATATAGCATTGCCATAAGAAATCAAGCTTAGAAGTGCAAGATAAGAAATCATAATGGTTCAGGTAGTGGAAAGGGATCCACGTGTCCCATAAAGATTCCTTGTCAGTAAGTAATCTCCGTATCATTTTAATTAAGAGAACTGTATTACTAAGTTTTAGGGAGACAATCACCTACTTCCTTCAATCTTAGGAAGACACACAACCTTCCAAGAAACTTTAGCAATACAGGGAGTGTTAAAAGTGCCAACCTATAGAAAATTTCTTAAGAGCCTCTCCATAATTTTGATTACGGAAGTAGGTAGAGTAATATGGACAAGCTAGTGAACATGAAGAGAGTTCAAGATAGTATTAATTGGCTGGACTCTGTCTGTAAAAGACAAGGAACAATTACAACATTTGTTAATTATGACTAAAGAAATTAAAGGTAGGAAATTAGAGGTTGCTGGTCTCTTATGAGATATTAAGATTCCTGAGTAGGAAAATGACAGTAAATTTTCCTTAAGGCTAGTTATGGTAGAGATCTAGGATAATAAATGAGTTGGTGGGGAGGAAAGAAAGACTTGGATTTTAGGCTTATTAATAAATAAGCATGAAATGAGTTTGAATGTTTCAATTGTTATCAAGGCCTTTTTGTATTGGTATTCTTCTTTAGGGAGTAAAAGTAAGTCATCTATAATTTCCAAGTTGTAAATCTCTAATCTCTTTCACTTCTTGTGATATTTGAAGTTTCTCTCTAAGCTAAAGTGTGCTTAATGAGCCTTAACATAACTTCCACGCATAAGACAAATAAGCAAGGGAATAAGGAATCTACTTACCTTATCCCCGATCTCTTTTAAATAATTTTTTCAAGTTCCCGTTGAATAGGATATTATAGGAGACTGTTAATAAACATTGATGTATCCAATCTGTGTAAGTTACTCAAAAACCATATGCCTATAATGTATAGATGATAAAGCTGCAATTATTAGTGTTAGAAATCTTAGGTGACCTCTTCCTTCTGTAGTTCTTGAACAATTCTTAGACAAAAACATGTTATCCTTAATATCCATACCTTTTATATATTCACTTTGAGAGCCATTAATGAGAGATTTTATAACTTTCCTTAGTCCAAATGACAATAGCTTGGAAATAACCTTGCAAATGAAATTATAACAAGATATGAGTCTGAACGCCTTAAGGAACTTAGATTTGGGATCATGGAGATAAGAGTTATGAAGGTCTTATTAAATTCCTTTAACAAATTATCAATTTGTTAAGCACTTAAAGATGTATAGCTAAGAACACCTTTTAAATTTGTGTAAGGTGATATATATCAATGATATCGACTTATAATTTTGTTACTACATTTTCCCTTTAATTATAAAGAGAAACAAACACTACACTCTATATTCAATTAAAGAGAAGTTTTATAAACTTTTATTATTTAAAACTCTCTCTAATGCACTCTTAATCCTCATAATTTTATAAAGTTGCTTACAACTTATACAACACGCTACAAAGATTTTTCTCAGTATAATATAATAAAAAATTATTTAAAAAAACTCTAATCATTATAGAACTTTATTGTTCTTTGTTTATCTTTACATATTTGGCTTTAATAAACCTGTATATGGTTTTCTAACCTCTTAACCATTGTAAATATCACTTCCTTTCTTTTTGAAAAAATATAACTATCGCATGGTCTAATTTTCTTTGTGATATTTCTACTTGATTAATCAACTTATGATCCGCTTATTGCCCTAGTTAATCAACTCTAATTCTTTTAATTGAACATAATTAAACTCTTTTAATGATTTTTAGCCTTTTTGTTTGCCTTTTAATGTCTCTTGAATAACTTTAACTTAACATCCATTGAAAAAGTTATGATTAAAATACTCTTGCAACACCATTCATCAATCTTACATTCTCAACTTGCTTTAAAATTTTCTAGTAATACTTGAATCACCTCAAGTAACTTTTTCAAAACTTGAATCACCTACTATATATAACCAAAAATGAACTCCAAATTTTGAATAATCTCTTTCAAAACTTGTTCATTTAAACCATGTTTGAGTATGAATTCCAAAGCTTTTATCAAGCTTCATCTTGCAAATTACTTTTTAATATTACCTGTCATCACTTAGACAACTTTACTAGTACTTCAATATTTTGTTATCATCGTAATCACTGGTTTGTGATAAAGTGCATGTTATTCATATAATTTATAATAATTTCATTTTGTTTTGATATAAATTGTATGTAACTGATTAAATCTAATTGATTTTTATATTAAAGGAAGAAAGTTTGAGATTGCTTATAAGATAATCATGGAATTAAAAGTTTAAATTCATTAGACCTAAAAAAGGTCAGAAATGTTCATGTTTATAAATATTTTATTTTGTAAGGGAGAAATTTACAAAATGTAAGAAGGAAATAGCAGAAGAAAGAATGGAAGATAATAAGAAAATGTTAGCCCCTAATGGCATTGGAAACGAGGGTTGGGGTAAGTTGATTGTTTAAAAATTTGTCAAACTTGTATATCTAATATCCTCAATTATTAACAATCAATATATATAAGTTAATCAAACAATTGAATAGTAATTTAAAGAAGATATGGAAGAAAAAATTCAAGTTGATTTATAGTGGTTCAGTATAAAACCTTTGCCTACAACCACCCCAGGAATTCTACTAAAATTCTTCTTTTAAGGCAATAAATAACCTTTATACAATCTTTATTCTGAAAGAGGAAACTTTTTACATCCTTTTTTAAGGTGAATAGGAATCTCAATCTCGCTTGGATCACCTCCAAGTACAATAACATAATGCCTCAATCAAATCTTAACTCTCAAAATACTTCATTTTATTACTTCATAATTCTAAAGATGCTCAATCACACAAATATGAGATAATGAATTTCAAATGATTGAAAAACACTTAGAAATGTGCATAAAAGGCACTCAAGTACTTCTTAAGCTAAGAACAATGATAAAACATATGTTTATAGTATTTTGGGACCCCTACTAGCTGTTAGAGCTAAGAACTAGTTATTACAATGGCTAGTTATAGAGCAATGATCAACTATTATAGCATATTGGTTTGACCATTATGTATTAATTGTATAAATTCACTAGTCATTGGCCTACAGGTCGACTACTGTGCCATACTACAAAAAACTCCTTGCATATCAAATTTAACAACTTTAACCTATATTGGTCAATCACTAACCTATATAGGTTGACTAGTCCTCCAAAAAATGTGATTTTAACAACTTCATTTACTCAAACTCAATTTTCTTAAAAAATTATGATTTAAAGACTTTATAAAAATGTTCCTTAAAGAGTGTTTGAAAGGTTAAGAGATTTTTCTATTAAAATCAGAGCTTTAATGTCTATTGATGAATAAAAAACTCAAGCAATATAGTGAAATGAAATGTTTAGGTAGATGAGCCTTTTAGAACGTCAAAAATGACTAAATGAGAATACAATTAACATTATATGCTAAAGAATGACCCTGATGTTACTTGTTCTTCTTTTGTTCTTAACTTGGTCTTCACTTTATAAGATGCAAATTTCATATTTCTTTCATCAAATACATTTATGTCTATAATTTTATGGACCTATTTAAGTTACAACTAAGATGGCCTTGGGCTAGATTAATTTAATTAATTATATCTTTAAAAAACTTTATGAACTATCTTTTTGAGTTTGTGACTTCATATTCCTTCTCATCTAAATAATAAATCTATTAGTAGTACTTATATTTTGTTTTCATCTAAACATCAATTAGAACCTCCCTTAGTTTAACAATCTCCCTCTTTTTGATAATGATTAAATATTTGTGATATTAGATAATAATAATAAAAGTAAGTATACAAATAAATATCCATTTGAAGATACTATTTAACCCCCTTAATTCATCTATAAAACATAATTCAATAAAAAAGAGGTATTCAAATAATTATCCACAAATATAAATTAAATAAATTTACTCAAGTATAAAAATATTGTAATTCAAAATTCACTATATATACAAAAGGCATTCTTTCTCAATGTCATCACTCCTTGTAAACTATAGGCCATAGAATGAAATTGAAAGCATAAATAGATATAAAAGCAAGTAAATGACATTAAATAATCACCAATTTGAAGAAAAATGTAAGGAATTTTTAAAATCCCTAAAGGAAAATGATTAAGGCTTACATTAATAGTCGTTGGTGGAAGTGAAGTTATAGGACAAAATGGCTTGAGCTTGCGGATGTACAAAAGCTTATTGATGCTGAGGAAAATGTATGAAGTTCACTGGAGACAGAGCTAAAACACTAGAGAGAAGTAAAACTTTGGGGGAGAGAGCTAATCAACAATGTCCTTCTAAAAAGTGATTTAAAAAGATAAGGTAAGTAGAGGAATAGTGGTGGAAGGGGGGTTTTTAATCACTGGCTACCTTAAAGAATAAAGTGATAATTTTGATTTTGGAGAGAAGAATGAGTGAGCAATGGAGACGGGGTGAAAAAAATTAAAAACTTATGCTTTTAAAATTGATATATCTATCAACCAGTCCATTATATTGGTCAACTAATATCTAGTGGTTGACTTATGTATCAACCAAACCTAGTACCAATTTTTGAAGATTGGCTCTATTGATTGACCAATAAAGGATGTTGGTCGACCAAGTTAATCGACCACTCTCATAACAAACTTACTTAAGAAAAAAAATATTCTTATATTTTTTTTATTGGTTGACCACCAAAGGACATTGGTTAACCAATATGACTATATGGTTAACCCAATAAGCAACCAAATATCTAACAAACTTACTAGAAAATATAGGGGTGGATTTTTTAGGACATTGTTCAGCCATACTAAGGTATTAGTCAATTAGTATATCCTGGTAGCTCTAAAATCAACCTTAAAGCTTAAATAAGAACATTATAAACAATTAATAATTCATGAAAATAATAATAAGAACTATTATAAACATTAAAAGAAAATTTGATCACATATATTCATATCTAAATATCTAAAACATTCATCACTAAGAATCTATACTTCAGTAAATGTAAGATATGAGAAGGTTCTAAAACATGAACTAATAATTATCACTTGTTAAACATTACTTATAATATTATTTGGATGAAGTTTTTTTATTTTTAAATTATTAGATTCATATTATCCTTCTTATCATCCTCATTTAGTTCAATGACTCTTATCATAAAAATGATATACCATGTTATATATGTAATGATGATGCATAAATGCATTAATTAGCCTTTTACATTATATGCATAAGAGGATATCTTCTTTAAACATTAAAGTGTTGAATGTTCTTCTAAGACAGTGAAATGTCCTATCATGATTGTAAGTATGATGCCTATTAATAATGAAAGATTGATGAATACTTCTTTAGGGAAAAAAAGGATGTGAGCAGATTTATATATTATTAAGGAAGTTATGACTATTCTTCTCCTAAAAGTATTGAACCCTAATCCTAGTGAGCTAGGGTGAAAGCATGATAGTTTTTTTTCAAAATTATTCCTATTGGATATGGAATGTGTATGCATGTGTTTCGATATGGATGTTCTACACTTGTTTGTCACATTAGACAACAGTTCTTCATTATATAAATATTTTTTCATAAAATTGTGATTTCATAATTGTTTTCACTTCCATGGTTGTATCCTATTCCATTCCTGTTATTGTAATCCTTTTAGCTCCTAACATATTCTCTAGTTCATTATAGTTCAATTATTAATTTTCTCTAGTTTAGTTTATTTCTAGCTACACTGATTATATTGTTTACCTTAAACAAAGTGTTACAAAAATTGTCAGGTGTCTAATAACAATCATCATAAGAACAATACTGTTTATACTATAAAGATACAACCTATGTACTTGCAGTATAAAAAGAATAAAAAAATCAAACAAATAAGTTTTTTTGCATTGGAGGATTGTAAATTTGCAATGTATTTTAATTTGAGTTACTTTGCTTAAATTAATTTAACTTTTTTTTGTGATTGTAGGTGTATGAACACAAGAACAACATAGAGTAACTCAAAGATACATAAGTTTCTAACATCACCAAGTAAGAGAGGGAAATTCAAAAAGCAAGACGTCAGGAAGCTATAAAAACATCAATGGTAGAAGAAGAGAACCAATAAGGACATCAAAGAACCATATATACTTTATGAGGTTGGACTGATTAATAAGGGATTGCATGACCACCTGTGTAGGTAAATAATTTCAAAATTAAAACAACCTTGTTAAACACATTACAAATCAATGTCTAGTTTTGTAGACTAGACAATAAGGATCCTAATGCTCATTTGACCAATTTCTTAGAGCTACGCAATATGTTTAGATATGATGGGTTATTAGAGGATGTAACTAAGATGATTCTATTTCCATTCATATTTAAAGGCGAACAAAAGCTTGACTAGATTCTCTTAACCTAGAAAACATGATGAAATGGGAGTGGTAGGTAGAAGCCTTTTTAGCTAAGTGCTTCCCCTAAATGAAGACCATAAGGATCATTAAGAAGATAAAAATTTTCTAGATAAGTGAAAGGTAATCATTTTACAAAGCATAGGCAAGATTAAAATAGTTACAAAGGAGCTGCTCACACTTTAACTTACTTAAGGAGTTCATATTGTAAACCTTCTACAATCGAATCAATTCACCCACAAGAGGTACCATTGACACAATAGCTGGTGGTATGCTGATGAGGAAGATAGTAGATACTGCATATGATTTATTGGAGGAGACAGCAAACAATAACTATCTATGGATATTAGAGAAAAGCAAACAATAACCAACCTTCAAAGATCATAAGGGGGTACTTGGTATTATTGAATGAGAACATTACAGGCTAAAATAGCAAACTTGGCCAAGCAAATAAACATCCTGAAAGCCATTTCTCCTAGACCAACAAAGGTGATACAATACAAATGTGAATTGTGCAGTCAAGAAATTCATGTTACAACTGAACGCTTCCTAGTGGATAACAATAATATGGAGCAACTAAATTTCATATGAGTATAACTAAGTCGAGGTGGTAATAACCTTTACTTGAATACTTATAATCGTGGGTGGAAAACCACCCAAATTTCTCATAATCTAACATACAGGAATCAAATAAGAGCATAAGGCCTATTAAGATTTTAGCAAGATAGGCTTAAGTAATTGGAATCAAAGATAGATTAACTAATGGATATGTTGACTTCCAAGCTCACGAACCAAGATGAGAGTCAAAAAAAGGATGGAAGTTAACTTCAACCAGCTTTTGAAGAAATATGCTTCTTCCATTTATGATTTGGAGGTCTAAGTAGGCAATTAGCAAACGCATTGTCTACATAAAGTGTGGTGAGTCTCTTGAGTAATATAGAGCCTAATGCAAGGGAGTAATTAAAGGTCATCACACTTAGAAGTGGGAAAGAGTTGGAAGAACCAACTAAGAAGAAGTTAAACCCCACTAAAAAGGAATTCAAGAGGAGCATAAGAAGTAACTACCGTATGTCCAACCCCCTCCATATGTTCCAAAGATCCGATTCCCACAAAGAATACAAAAGAATCAAATAGATGCTCAATTTGTGAAGTTTTTAGAGAAGTTAAAGAAATTGGAAATTGACTTGTCTTTTGTCAAAGCTTTGGAGAACATGCCTAAGTACACAAAGTTTCTTAAAGATATCCTACAAAAACAAATGGTCCTGGAAGGACAATCAAATGTTCTCTTTGAAAGAGAGTTGCAACTCTATAATTATCATCCACATGCCTTCAAAATTGAAAGATCTAAGGAGTTTTATTATACCTTATGTAATTGGTAATTTAGAAATTTCTAAATATTTACGTGACTTACGTGCAAGTATTAATCTTATGCCTTTATATACATTCAAGAAATTGGGCTAGGACATATGAAGTCAACATCCATACTTCTTCGGTTGGTGGATTAATTAATAAAGAAATTGTTTAGTGTGATGGAGAACGTGCTAGTCAAAGTGGACAATTTATTATTCCTATAGATTTCATAGGGTTTAAACTTTGAAGAGGATCAAAATTATTCATTAATTTTTGGTAGACTATTCATAATTACAGGAAGAGTATTGGTGGATGTACATAAAGGAAAATTGATTCTTTAGATTGGTGATGAACAGGGTGAGTTCAACATGAGTAAGTTATTAAAGAATTAAAAGGAGCGAAATGCTTGCATAAAAATTGATATAGTTGATAAGTGCGTAGAAGAGCAAGAGGAGAACCATTAAGAAGCGTTACTATTGAGGCTTTGAACAATGATGAAGAGTTAGAGAGAAGGAGGAGGATTTGGGAGAGAAATCAAAACAAGAAATCTTAGCAAAGACATGCATAAGCACTCATGCCATCTTCCATTAATAAACCACCTAATATAGCCCTTACCCACACACCTTAGATATACCTTTCTACTTTACCTATCATAATTTTAAATAAATTGGATAGGGAAAAAGAAAAGAGAGTGGTGGTGATAATTAGAAAGAGGATGAGAGCTATAAGATAGCAAATTTCAGACATAAAAGTCATAAGTCCTAATGTGGTGATGTTATAGGATCAATATTGATGAAGGTTGTAAGTCAGTAAGGGAGAGACAATGAAGATTAAACCCCATATGAAAGAAGAGGTCAAAAAGAAGGTAGTAAAGTTTTTAGATATTATTTACCCTATTTCAGATAGTGAATGGGTAATTCTAGTACAATGTGTACTTTAAGAAAGGAAAGATGATGGTGATGGAAAGTGAAGAAGGTAAGTTAATCTCCACTTGAACAGACACACCTTAGAGGATATGTATTAATTATAGGAAGCTTAACACAATGACTAAGAAAGATCACTTTTCTTTACTGTTTGTGGATCCAATGATTGAGAGAGTGGTTGGACATGCATTTTATTGTTTCTTTTATAGATATTCAAGATACAATCAGATTTTTATCTATCTAAAAGGTTAAAAGAAGACTACGTCCACTTGTCTTTATGAAACCTTTATGATTGACTAAAATTAGTCAAGTATTTTCAAGTTTCAAACAATCAATTAATATGAATAACCTTTAGGGTGAAATTAATAAAAAGGCTTCAAGAAAAATAGGATAAAGTTTATACTCAATGAAAAAGGCTACGACTCAAAATTTGTTACTTCTAAGAGATAAAATATAGTAGGGTAATTATCTAAAACTAGGCTTAAACAAACATTGAATCTAATTGCCTTTATCACTTTAATGATTGTAATTATATAAAAAAAAGGTCTTACTATGTATAACAAAAGCAAGTTCTAGAATCAGCCAATTGTAAATGATATCACACATAAAAAAAATAAACGAGCTTAAAATTTTATAAAAATTACTCTTAGGTTCAAAAGCTTACAAGAAAAATATATGTGTGTGTAAATAATATTCAATTTTCATTTAAATTAATTATCTCAATGACTACTAAAAATATGACTTAATAAAATTAAGTTTATTCTAACAATCATCCTTCTGCATATTAACTCAAGTCAATAATCAATAATGAAATAAACAATTTATGAACATATTTCAACTAATTCAGGGTATCGGTTAATAAAATAAATAATCAAGATTATAATAAACTTAAGAAAATTATTAACTCCTTCACCACACTTAAAATTGTACATTGTTCCCGATGTATACAAGATAAGCATATCAAAATCAAAACTGAGAAAGTGGAGTTTGACAGTTCCCTAAGAAATAAGATTTTTTATTTTTAAATTTTGATTTCGATGAATTTGGGACTATCCATCCATACTATCCATTTGATACTAGATAGTAACATCCTTGAAAAATATCAACAAAAGGGAAATAAAGATAAAAGGAAATAAAATAACTATGAAATATGAAATAACATTAACATTATTATTTAGATAAGATAAAATAACAATAGAAAAGAAATAAGAAAACAACATAATTAATGAGAAAAAGAAAATAAAAACTAAAAATTTAAGCATCTCCCTCTTGGTGACTCTGGCCTATCTGATGATGGAGGGTCATCGATGCCCTGACGACTCGCCATAAACAACAATAACTCTCCCATTCATCCAATAGAGATCTCGAGCGTTCCTATCTACTCCATAAGATCCTCCTACTGTGTCCAAAGGCTCCATTGAGTACTAAAAAGTTGTGCCATCCATCTCTCTAGCCGAGCTCTCTTTAGCTAATCTAGATGTGGTGTCCATACTTTCGGATGGTAGTGACTGTGGTTGCTCCACTACGAGTGGTTCCTCTCAGGCTCTTCCTGATGCTAATAAGTCGTCAGGAACTTTAATAAGTCCATAGATGTCGCCTGTAGGTCCCTACCGTTTAATCACTATGTATATATGTTGCATCACTACCAAGTTGAGCACTGTCATGATGCCTACTAGTCTCATTGGTGGTAATCTAATTAAGATTCTCATCCACCTTACGGGTCTCTTCACATAAGACCTATCACAGATTATACCGACCTTTCTTTCCTCACACTGACTCCTGATAAATTGGGCTAGTGCATACCCCAGGTGGATCGACAGCTTCTCACTCATAACCCATAAATAAAATACATCCAAGTTGACAATGATGTCGTGGCTATCACCCTGTCCGCTCAAGATATGGATCAAAACTTTATGTAACGGAGCGCTAGGTGTTGAAGCAATGAAGCCTTGGATCTACTCGGGTCATATTCTCTGTCATTGCTTATCATGCTCTAGAATTAACTAGAAGACATCCCATATAGGAAGTCTATCCACAAGTCTAGGTAAGATTACGACCCACAAAATTTGCATCATAAAGCCCTACGGTGATGGAGAAGTCCAAATAGCTCATTTAGATCATCTCTTAAAACAGCCGAAACTAGATGGTGTTTGGTCTATCCTAGTCATTTCTCCCCTTTTGAATGAAGAACTTACAGACCTTGAGTGTCAACTCCCACTAGGAGGGTTCTACGATCTTGAAAAATCAAGGCCAAACTCCTACGTTGATCAAGTCTCGTACTTGTTGGACCAACTCAACTTGTTACAATGCCTCCTAGTCTATGTTGCATCCTGTGATGAACATCTTGTCCTTTAGTCATTGATATTGCTTTTCTTGCATCATTGTATTGAAGAGGAGCATCAAAGGTTGCTCATATGGGTTAACTGAGTGAGTGCCTTTTAGGTTTCTTAATGACCACTTGTAACATCTCATCACCGATGGGAAGGGTAAATTGGTCATTTGGGACGGGTTAGGCGTGTATAAACATATCTCGGCATGATCATACATCATATAGCCTCTATATAGATATGAATGGTAATTTTTGCACATGCACATGA
>JAOSBN010000001.1:5646143-5656716 GCA_027563595.1 Erythroxylum suave
ATTGAAGATGTTGACAAAGTGAAATTGGATGTTCCAAGAAATAATGGTGACCCAGTGAACTTAGAGTTAATTCCTCCAAAAGCAGTACCAAGACAATTCAGAGATGAAATTAAAAGTCACCAGCGGAATGTAGCTGATGATGATGCTCCCATTCAAAATCAATCAGGTGAAGATTCTAATGAAGATGATGTCCAAACTCAACCACTAGCGCCAAAATGCTCAGGTTCTAATAAGGAGATCTACACGAGTAAAACAAGCCACTATTAGATACTCCAGTGACCAGTATGTGTTACTTACTGATGGGGGAGAACCTGAGAATTTCCAAGAGGCTATATAACATAAGATGAGTTGGTTTAAAGCCATGCAAGATGAAATGAAGTCTTTGCATGAGAATAAAACCTTTGAGCTAGTGAAGTTACCAAAAGGAAAGAAAGCTTTGAAAAATAAGTGGGTATTTAAGATTAAGCATGATGAACACAATCCTCATCCAAGATTCAAAGCTAGGTTGGTTGTTAAATGATTCAACCAAAGAAAAGGTATTGATTTTGATGAGATATTTTCACCAGTTGTTAAAATGACATCCATCCGTACAATGCTTGGTTTAGGAACAAGTCTAGACTTAGAAATCGAGCAATTGGATGTCAAGACAGCTTTTCTTCATGGAGATTTGGAAGAAGAGATATATATGGAGCAGCCAGAGGGTTCAAAGAAAAAGTGAAAGAGAACTATGTGTGTAGATTGGTGAAAAGCCTTTATGGTTTAAAATAGGCACTGAGACAGTGGTATAAGAAGTTTGAAATAGTTATGGGGGAGCAAGGCTATAAGAAGACTACTTCAGATCACTGTGTTTTTGTTCAGAAATTCTTTGGTGATGATTTCATTATCTTTTTACTTTATGTTGATGATATGTTGATTGTTGGCCAAAATATCAATAGGATTAACAGTTTAAAGAAGCAATTAAGCAAGTCATTTGCTATGAAAAACTTGGGGCCAGCAAAATAGATTCTTAGCATGACAATTATTATAGACAAGGGCTCTAAGAAATTATGGTTATCACAAGAGAACTACATTGAGAAAGTACTTAAAATGGTCAACATGGATAAAGCTAAAGCGGTTAGTTGTCCTCTTGCTAATCACTTTAGGTTGAGTTCTAAGCAATTCCCTTCGACAAATGAAGAGAAGGAAGAGATGATGAAAGTCCCCTATGCTTCTGCAATTGAAAGTTTGATGTACGCTATGGTATGTATACGATCAGATATTGCGCACGCAGTTGGAGTAGTGAGCAAGTTCGTTTCAAATTCTGGTAAGAAACATTGGGATGCTGTGAAGTAGATTCTCATATATCTATATGGTACTTCCAAAATATGCTTATGTTTTGGAACTACCAAGCCTATGTTAGTTGGTTACACAGATGCAGACATGGTCAGTGATATTGACTCGAGAAAGTCTATTTTAGGCTACTTAAATATCTTTGTAGGAGGAGCTGTGTCATGGCAATCAAAATTGTAAAAATGTGTTGCTCTATCCACCACTGAAGCGGAATTTATTGCTACAACTGAAGCATGTAAGGAGCTCTTATGGATGAAGAAATTCTTAGACAAACTTGGTTTTTAATATGATAGATATCAACTATTTTGCGACAACCAGAGTGCTATTCACCTTGGGAAAAGTTCCTCATTCCATTCACAATCGAAGCATATTGATGTGAGATATCACTGGATCAGAGAGTTGTTAGAGAAGAAGTTATTATAGCTTGATAAGATTCATACGGATGAGAATGAATCAGATATGATGACAAAAATTTTACCCAAGGAAAAGTTTGAGTTTTGTAGATCATCTGCAGGAATGATAGTAAATACCATGTAGTCCGTAGGGGGAGAATTGTAAGGTGGTACCGACTCACGGTACCGTCATAGATTAAAAAACAAAGAGGGCAAACTCAAGTTGTTTGCATAAATAACTTGCATGAAAGCTAGTTGTTTACGTAAATGAGGTGATAGTGAAAGAATAAATCTCGACCATAACCCTACACCTTGCTTCACCTTCCACCATAATTTAGCTGAGAATGCATCAATTATATCATCAAATTTTCGGAGCCCTAGGCCGTTTTCTTCAACTTTTTTGAAGATGTTTTCCCACGATTTCCAATGTCATCTTTGCTCCCCATCGGAGCTGCCCCACAAAAATCTTTGACATTTTGTTTCCATAGCCCGAATCACTAATTTTGGAGGATTAATAGCTGCCCACATGTGCAAAGGTATTGCCGAGAGTACATGTTTAATAAGGAGTGGTCGACCTCCTTACGACAATAGTTTATTCTTCCAGTTCCTCGATCTTTTCTCTAAAGCATCAAGCAAATACTGAAAAATATCAACCTTTTTCCTACCTAAATAAATACGACAACCAAGGCAGGTAAAAGGAAAAGTACCATGCTGCATTCTCAGGATTTCCCCAATATTCTGGACTATGCACAGTTCGCATTCTGTCGTAACAAGGAACGTACTTTTGCTCCGATTAATTTTTTCCCGGTCGCCTCTTCGTAACCTATGAAAAAATCATTCAGATGCTGCAGTGATCTTCTCAACCCTCTTGTGAAGATCACTAAATCATCGACAAAGCATAAGTGTGAAACGGGTTGTGAACCCGCGAGGGAGCCATAGCGCGCCACCAACCCTAGTTCCATTAAATGTTTCAACCTTCGGGTGAGTGCTTCCGAGACCAAAAGAAACAAATACAAAGAGAGCGGATCTCCTTGCTTTATATCCCTCGAAGCTTTGAAAAAATCAGAAGGAGAACCATTAACAAGGACTGAGAACCACGAACTTTCTAAATTGGACATCACCATGCGAATGAAAGGTCTAAGAAATCCAAACGTCTCCAATAACCTCTCCAAAAATTCCCAAGAAACCCTATCAAAAGCCTTCATCATATCAAGCTTCAGTACCACATTCCCACCTGCTGCCTTTTGATTCAAAAACTGACAAAGGTCTTGTGTTAGTAGGACATTATCACTGATATCACGCCCAAAAAGAAAGGCAGATTGTTCTTCAGAAATTAACTTATGGAGTACCCCTTTTATTTTCTCTATTAAGATCTTAGTGAAGACCTTGTTAAGAAAGTTGCAAAGGCTAATTAGCCTAAAATCCAAAAAAGTTGTGTATGAAGCCTTTTTCGGAATTAGGTTATTAGCATACTAGTTATGGCTCCGGGACGCCCATCATGAATTCCTTGCAAGCGCCTAATAGGTCAGAACATATTATATCCCAGCACCTCCTAAAAAATTCACCACCAAAACTATCCGACCCTAGTGCGCTAGATGGATCCAATTCATGGACAGCTCGGTGGATCTCCTCCAAATCAACATCACGTAGCAATCCACTTCGATCTTCCTCTGTAAGCAAGGACAAAATGTGTTATAGGAAATCCCCTTACACATTCCCACTGACATTCTCATGCTCTTGCTTCAACAAGGTTTCAAAAAACCTCACTGCCTCTACTTCAATCTCTTCACATCTAACCAACCAAGTTCCATCTTCGGATTGTATTTTCTTGATGTGCAACCTTGACCGCTTCTCTACAAGTGTAGCATGGAAATAACCAGTGTTTGCATCGCCCTCCTTGAGCCATTTTAATTTCATTTTCCGTCTCCAAAAATCATCATGCTCCTTGAGCTTTTGCAAAAAGGATACCCTAGCACGGTGAAGCTCTTCTCGATGGTATTCAGATGGCAACACATCATATTGGATTTCGAGCAATCTGACCTCCTCCTCCGCTGCATTAAAATTTGAAAAAATTGAAGCTCGCCTTATTCCTCTCCTTCAGCACCCCCTTTAAACGACGTAATTTCAAAGAAAGGCTGGCATTCCATAACCTTGAATAGGCTGGTTCCAAGAGTTTTTAATTACTTCCATCAACTCGGGTCTTCGAAACCACATATTTTGAAAACGGAATACTTTTGGTCTACTTTCAACTAAAGGACGAAAATGATGCAAAAGGGCACAGTGGTTCGATGTTGTTCTATTTAAGTGCTGAATAGAAGACTCTGGGAAAAGGTCAAGCCACTCTTACGAAAATAGTATTCGGTCCAGTTTCTTGCTCACCCACCCTATGCTTCTCATGCCACCCCAAGTGAACTCATCCCCCACCGTTTGTAGCTCCGTAAGTGTACAAGAATCTATCCATCCATTGCAGTCATCCATAGCCCCTCTATCTTGCACGGAACTACCCAAATATTCATCCAAACTCTGGATCACATTAAAATCTCCACCGACCATCTAAGGAAAGTGCAAATTTTGATCTCAGAAGTGCAATAAGTTGGGCCATAGAGGTTGCCGTCCCACTCTTGTACTTTTTGCATAAACAGCTGATATCACAAAGCTTCTATCCCTGATATAATGACTCACCCGCATATGTACAACCTGTTCCATTTCTTCTAACAAAGTTACATTAAAAACACCTTGATAAAATATCCAAATCTTGTCAGAACAAGATCTTAGACCTACATTAAAGTGTAACTCCCTACGTACATTTTCAAAATCATGACTCCCCAACATTGGTTCCAAAATAACCAAAAAAAGTTATAGATTGTGCCCTTATTAGGTTCTTTAAACGTCTTTTAGATGCTGGATGAGCTATGCCCCTAACATTCCAGATTAATTGACAAATCATCGAAAAATTAAGGACAAAAATTTAGTGTAACTTGGAGGAATGCCTTGGAGAGAATCCCTCCTGGGCGTGCAACCTTTCAGCTTTTGTTTTCTATCCTCACTTTCTTGGAGTTGCCGTATCAATAATGTGCGAGGGCTATGCTTCATCCTTTTCCCCTTCGGATAGGCTATCAACAACTTCAATATTTTTTCATCTTCTTCTGGATTAGAGGAAAGTTCCAGCAAAGCATCATCCCGGATTGAGTCCTTTGTTCCAACATCCTCCGAAGGTCGCTGGGATTGTTCGATATGCAAGGGGTGCGGCTCAGCAAATATCTCCTCCGGTTCATCCTCCGAACTTTCCGCTGCTTCCAAGTTTAAGGTAGTTGGGTCTTGAAGGACTTCAAGACGATTTTCAAGCTGTGATTCTTTTTTCCGCTAGGCTGCTGCTTTCACTTAACTTTCAAGGGCTGCAATTTGATACCTTTCTCCTTTTTGTTAACAACATCCATCTACTTGGTAGCAATATCCTTCCTCTTGGGTGGAGGCTTCCCCAACCTACAATCCACGTCTTTGTGGCCAATCTTGTGACACTTCAAACAAGAAGATGGAATGTGTTCATATGTGAAATTTTGTTCATGCTTCTTCCCCTTGACACCAACTTTAACAGATTTTGGTAACTCTCTTGTCAAATCCACTTCAACATAAAAACATGCCACCAAAGGCCTCGTGAGATTTAAAGTAGGACAACCGAAGCCATGGAAAATATCACCTCGGGGATCATAAATTCCAAAGGCAGATCGTAGAGTGCAACCCATATTAGGACAATGGGAGGATCCTTCTCAAACTTGAAACCCGGTTTCCACTTGAGAATCCTCATTGGAAATCCTGTGATGTTCCAAAAAGTTTTAATCCAGCAACTTCGGTAGCCCTCTTCGAGCTCGAACCGAATATAGATATGGCATGGGTTCATGAGGCCGATGGTGTAGGAGCCATTGAACCCTAATTTTCCAAACTCCGAGTGAACTTCCTCCATTTTGGGACGTCCGTAAGAGAACTTCCCAATAAGGCTTAATCTATGAGGGGCTATCATCTGTTCAAATTCTTCCAGTTCATATCAAGAACTAGGACTCCATTGACAAATTTAACTTGCTTGATCAGATTGGATTTTGGCTCGTTTGAGGATAGTGGCTTCTTGAAAAAGCTCGCAAAGGAGTGAGGGGGTCCAGTGGGGACCCCCAGAGGTGTGTCACCAGCCATGGTGGCTGAGAAGATGAAGGGGTGGCGCTAGGGTTTATCTTATCCAGAGGATATTGTCAAAAACTTGACGTGTATTTTTTAAATAATAGTAAATATCACTAGACAAGTGTACCTCTCTATAAGAATTATATGCAACTCTAATTATTCAAGTTGTATTCTATTTATACATATGATTTCTCAATTAGTATTTTGAAATTTGAAATTGAATCAAAATGCTAATAAAATTCAATTCAAACATAGGAAAAAATCATGAATAATTTACATAATATGCGACTTTCATTAAATCGAAGAATCAATCCTACATATAGTTCATTTAGATCTATCATAGTTTATTTTATGCAAAGATATCAAGAAACAACACAAAGTAAATAACTCATTGTCGTGGATCTTGAAATTTTTATAGAAATGTCTTCTTTTCTTTACAAAGTTGCTTTCTTCTTGTTTAAAGATGCTTTAATTTGCTTTAATGATGTGATGTTATATACTCTTTGCCCCTTTGTGTCTCTCTTTTCTATGTTCTTTATGAACAACATAATTTAAACATATACTTATGGTGGTCTCATCTTCTTCCTCTTATAGAAAATTCTCGAGCTATAAAAAGGTCACTACCAACTCGAGTTTAGAACATACAGGTGTTCGACCTATATTATATACTATCCAATATGACTTTAATAAGGTGTTGTATTACTTCCTCATATTAGACCTATCTTCCTCTAAAATCATGCTAAAACTTCCCTAACTTAGCTACAACTTGCTTGAATTTGTTTTCTTTTTATTAGAGACCTAAAGCAAGGCTTACAAACAAACTAAAAGCCATATTGAGTACCAATTCATATAGAAATATTCTAAATATAAGCAAAATATCCTTAGAATCATGCTAAAAACATTACCTAATTAGTGCTTATTATCTATATATGATGATGTATTTTGTTTTAATCAATGTTTTAATGATCATTCCCTTTATTTCTAACATTCTACCTCATTATATGTCTGTACTTTCTAAGGTAAATTATATAGCAATATTTTCTATCTATTGAAATGAATTCTCATCTTAGATTGTAAACTTAGATTTAGTCATCTTATGGTAGCAATATGGTTTCCTCTATAAAATTCTATTGCTGGCACATTCTACATACCTATATTTGTGTGTTTTTTTTTCTAATTTTACTATAGTACATGATACATATCACTTAATTAGAATGTTTGTAGCTAAATACTAAAGGTAAAATATAATGTCTAAATCAATCAAAATTCTATTTACTTATACACTTTGGATGTACTATTAATTAACTAGGCTTTTTGGTCTTTTAGTGGCATAAAGCATTCATAATCAATTAGTTTATTATTTTATGAAGTGTCTAGTAACTTTCATTCTTAGTAAATAATGTGGTCTAATATGTAACTTTAAAACTTTGCAAAATTCATTTCTTTTGCAATCATTTAGGTACAAGTAATAAAGCTTTTCTTTCACAAAACAATTAACTAATCTATGATGGTCTAGATTAGTACATATCTGATTATTATGGCCTCGTATGACTTTATTGGCGGGTGTTATAACATGTTGATTTTTTTAATTTGTCCCCAATATTCAAATTTTGAATCTCAAAGGTAAATGTGGCATATGGCATTCCATCCTAACTAAAGTTGTACTTATTAGTTTATCACAACTAGTAAATTGGTTGTATACTTATAACATAATTAATTAAAGACATTCTTTATTTTATCCATTTTTTAATTTACTAGTTTATAAAATAAAGATAATGGGATAAATATACTTTGCAAATGAAATTATAATGAAATAATAGTTATAAGATTTATATTGCAATTAGGTACTATCTATAAATTATTTCTACTTATTGTTATGTTAAGATTAGACATTAATAGATAGAAAAGATAAGCATATATTATGTTTCTTATTTATAAAAGAAATGATTGATCTCATAGATTAAAATATAAAGATATTTAAAAATATATATGAATACTTGTTAGAGAACAAATTCATTATATTGATTTAACATAAATAGTTCATATGAAACATTGTTTATGTTTGTGGAAATGTTCATTTTGATGATTGTATAAGAGATCGTTTGAATTAAGATCTTTATAATATCTTATATAAAGATTGATATGCAATACTACTTAGGACATACCTAGTCAAAGGAAACTCGATTGAAAGTCATTGGACATAACATGAACTAAATGAAAGTAATTGATTGATCAATATAAGACTCATTACCTTAAAATAATGATAAAGCATGTTCAATTGTTCTCGATCAATATTACTATAAGAAATCTCTAGTCAAAATAAAGTGATAATCTAAAAATAATTTTGAGAAGTCATTAAAAGAATTTGGTAATTAATATAATTCGACTAAGATAAATTAGGCAACAATTCAAAACTTTATATTTGATTAAAACATTAGAAATAGTAAAAAAGCTCATGCCCAACCTAAAGTCAATAAGTGAAGCCAACTTGATTAGGCTTCGATCCAAGCTTTAGGCTTGGAGGGCCTAGGTTAATAGGGCCTAATCTCAACATTTTGGCCTAAAGCTTATTCCCACTTTTGTATAAATTTTATGATGAAATAATTAAATTATATAAAAAATTATGTGCAAAAAGTTTGTCACTAGTATTCCTAATATTTGAGCAGTTATAATGCATTGATAAAACTCAATTTTGAAATATCAATATAAATAATTTAATTAGAGAATAAGATATAAATTTTAAAATTTTATTTTATCTAATTATAAATCTAATTTAAGATTATAATATACATATCTATCAACATATTTAGAAACTTAACGAATCATACACAAAGTATGGTTAAAGAGACAAATAATAATTTAATCAAATTGGATTGTAAAGTTTGATAAATTATAGGCTCATTTATAAGATGTCCAATAATTAGATATTTTATTTTATTGGGACCTAATTGATATTTAATTATACTTAATTATAATTGCAATTAAAGTTTAATTAAAATATAATTATAATTAAATCAAATTAACAAAACATCAAAAACCTATTATTAATAGCTTACACTTTTGGCATTCCGCTTTCTAGACTACTTGTAGAGTTCTCTCAATTCATTGACGTGGATATGATATAGTGAAAGACGAAAAATTTTGTGAGATTATAGTAGTTTTCATATAGTTTTTAAATTCGAAGGGAGTTATGAAAAGGAAACTAAGGTTCATAATAAGGTATGATTTATGATTCATGCTTTATTATATCATAAATTAATTATGTCATAAAATTAAAGTGATCATGATTTTTGAAAATTCATAGATATTTTTTTCCATTATGCATATAATGAAATGACATCCTGATTTTACAATATGATAATTGTTATTGATTATAACTTAATAAATTCAATCTCTCATGTGAACTAATAAAATCAACATTGTAATATTGCAAAAGCTTTATGGTGAAACTAAGTATGGTAAGCTTGAACTTGATATGTAGTTTTAAAACAACATGATTATGGCTTTTGAAAAAGCTAGTGATGCAAACAAACTTATGGAATTTCTATTTATCTTTCAAGGTATTGTTGGGGCCTCAAAACATCGATGCTTGTGGCTTTTATATAAATTTGGGAGACTTGGAGGTAGAGGCCATTTTTAACTGGTTAAAACCTTTGGTTTACCTAGTAGGAAAATAATGTAATAAAGTAAATAAGATCCAAAGAGACACTCCTTTTTCTTATTTAAAAAATTTGTCAGGGAATAAATATGATACTAATTTGAAGGCCAAGAAATAAGTATGATTAGCTAAAATCAAATAAAATTCCTTTAACATTCCAAAGTTTGATGCTTCAATATTTCAGTTGTTAGACTAAACAAGTTAAGTTTCAAGGGGACTTTTTAGGGGCAGTGGAATTGAATAGTATTATAGAAATCCTTATGTCATACTAAAGCTTAAGTTAGTAAAAGTGTAACTTAGCCTTCTTTCGTGATCACGGGTTACTAAGTTCATTCAAACCCCTTATACCTGTAGTGTTTGGTTGGATCACTCAAACTCCTAATACATAAGTGTTTAGCGTAATTGAATCAAATAAAATGAATAAGATACACAAAAAGATGATCTTTTATTAATCTATTAAAAAAGAAACAATATAAAGGACTCGAGATACTTCTAACTTAAAGTTCTTTCCAAACTATCATTCATGGCCTTCCAACCAGAAGATCTTAAGAAGAGCTTTCTCCAAAACTCTCAACTCTCTTTAGAAATGATTGAATGTATGATATCACATAATTAAATTTAAAAAGGATGTTTTCATTTAGGTTTACAAGAACTTGTAGGCCAATTAAGCTAACCTAGCCACTTTTTTTGCTAACCCATCAAGCCAATGAAGAGTTGCCACTTCTTTCATTAACCCCATCAAGTTAGTGGATAGTTATTCCTTCTAGGATATTAACTCTACTACGATCATAGAAAACATATCCTAGAATCAAATTTCAGATCAATCCATATAATAGAGGCAGTCAATCCATATTGATTGACTGCCTCTATTATGTTATTGCTAACAAATAACACTCTTTTTTGTTTTGGATTTTCGGGAGAAACAGATAAGATATTCCGACATTTTAGTATCTTGATATCCCCAAGAACGATAAAAACCCATTTTAAGGAAGCAAAAAAAGCCAAAAATTGGATCTATGTCCAA
>JAOSBN010000001.1:5680232-5706347 GCA_027563595.1 Erythroxylum suave
TCATTCATCTTTTAACGAATCCTTATTTTTCTTTTCCATAAAATCTCACACACACAAAACCAAATACTATCATTTCTAGGATTTGTATATTTATTGTTACAATTACCAAACCAAATTAAATGATGAAGAGGACAGTGTACTGTAAGGGATAATGCTTTGTCATCACTTATGGTGGCATTGGATGTTTAAAACGAGAGGCAAGATAATATGTATTAGTCATATCAACTGATACGAACGGTCTGCTGAGATATTTGTAGTGTACCAACCTTACTCATGAATTTCAAGTGCTTACAACATGGCAATAGAGCAAGCAATATTATTTCAAAGGGAACTAGCCTCAAAACATCCCTTATGACGATACTGACAATATGGGATTGAGACACTATCTCACCTTTGAATGGAATGATCAAACCCTGCTTACATTTCTATAACAACAGTAGCAAAACAAGGATCAAAGTTTTGAGGATCTCATTATGAAAGCCATTACAACAATTGAAGCTTGCCTCTAAAGCGTTGAAGAGTTTTTTCAAAACCAATAAGCCCTCATCCATAACGTAGAACTTTATATTAGACAACTTGTTAAGCTTGTCTATAAAGATTAGTGAGGTGCTTTGCTCGGCAACTCCAATCCAAAACCATGAATGCAACAATTTCTAAAGGTGATGAGGAGTTTTATGTTGAAGAAAAGGGAGAAAGGCTTTATTTTAAGAAGAGAAAGAAAGGAGAAAGAAAAAGATGAAGAGTGGGAGTCAAAGAAGAAGGATGCCAAAAACTTTTGACAATCATCTTAGGTATGGAGGGCTCCTACGTTCTATAGAATAGAATACTATATTCAACTGAATATTTAAGGAGTTTTTATTATTCCTTAATATATTGGTAGTTTGTTAATAAAAAGGTTATTAGTGGTTCTATTTATTATCATTAATCTGATTCCAATTAACCTTGTTCTACTACAGCATAGGTCATATCTAATGGCTAATGAGCCTTTTATAAGAAGGTGAGGGAAGCATACCATTAATTATAGATCCTTTTTAAGTGAGGAGCTTATGGAGGCAATCCAATATTTAGCTATTTTTGTTTCAATTTAGTAGCTTATAGGATTATTAAAAGTGGCTTACTTTAATAATTATAAACTCTTAGTTTTAATTTATCTTAATGTTTATTAACTCTTACTTGAGATGAGATTTGATGGAGTTTAACAAGTTATAGAGGCAACATTACCCTGAAGCTATAGAGTAGAGAAGATCTTACAAGCACAGGATAAATTTTAATGACATTTGATGAGGCCAGAAATCTTTCATTTCCATTTGAGTACCAATTATCTTTACCTCCTATTGTTTTATATTATTTTTCTTTGCTCTTGCATGCTTTGTACATTGAGGATAATGCATAACTTTAGTGTAGGAGGATGGACTTAATAGTTAGGCTTATTAATTTTTTTATATTTAGCTTAATAATGAAAATTTTGAGAATTTTTTTATTTTTAAAAGGATTTAGCATAATGATTCATTATAAATTTGATTATCACTATTTAGGTAAATGATTATAAGTTTTGATGAATAAGTAGATTTCAATTTGGTTCATCAATTTGAGGATGAGTTCTAATGAATAAGTTTATTTCAATTCGGTTCATTAATTTGAGAATGATTTTTTATGAATAAGTTGATTTCAATTTGATTCATTAATTTGAGAATGGGTTCTTATATTGCATCATGATACTTTATGTATAATTTGTACATATATTAAGTTAAATATAAAGTGTTTCAAAGATTTTTATTATCCCTCACATAAGAAAATAAATAAAAAGAAAAGTGCAGGAATAAGTGAGCATAGAATAAATTCACTCCATTCACTTTAAATCAAAGAAAAAGGTTGAAGTTAAATAATGATACTAGTAGCCATTTGAAACATTGACTTAATTGAGTAAATGCCAGTATTTATGATAAGATATCTTGAGTCAAAAGGTTAGGTGAATTTTCAAAAAAGATTTAAATGTTTTTGGGTTATTCAAAATTTAATTTAACTTAATTTAATTCATTTAAAGGGAATCAAAATATTTGCACATCATAGCATTTCTCTTATGCTTGCTCATCTTATGCATTAGGTTGAATTTTATGGATTGAGTCGAAGTTTAAAGGATTGTAGAGTGAATTGAATTGATCTATAATTCGATTTAAGTAGCTAAATTCCTATCAATTACATGAAATCTATAATTGAGTGAATGATGGAGAATCTTGATTAATGTTTTTCTTATATGCTTCTTTAGAGTTGCTTCCTATTTAAGTTAAAAGAGTAATGGAATTGATTTTCTTGAAGATAAAAGAATGCTTAAGTGTAGGAGAATTTGATATGTGTTAATTTTAATATATTTGTAGTATGATGATGGGAGCATTTAGCTTATGTTTTAAGGTTTTTTGTATGACTTTGTACTTACACTAGCTAAATTTTATTTGTAGGCCTTATTTTAGCTCTCCAACAAAGAAGGAATAAATTTGGGCTAGTTTGAGTTGAGTTGGAGTGATTTTAGAATGAATTTAGAAGTAATTAGAGTATGACACTAATTGGAATCCATGTTGCTAAACATAAGGCAACAAATAACCATGTTGTTGAACATGGAAGCAACAGGGAGCCAAAAGGGATCTATGTTCAGCAATAGGAGGCAACATAGGACAATCAGGGACCAGTATTTAACGTGTGTTTAGGAACATAAGACTAATGTAAACTTATTTTCAACCAATGTTCTATGTTGATTAATTTTATCTCTTCCTATTTTGACTAAAAGTAACTTACTACTAGCAAAAGACCATGTTAAACCCATATTGGCGATAATTCTTACTAAAAAGAAGTTAAGAGGGTGAAAGTAATATAAAGACCTATATAACCTTACACTTGACCCTTGTTTGATTAAAATTTTTAGGTTTTTGTGATAAAAACGAGGGAAAAAGAAGAAAAGAGCTAGATAAGAGAGTCATCTAAAAGAACCAGAAATCAGTCCAAAGGCTGAGGAGACTCAAAAGTACGTTAAGTAGAAGCAATCATGGGAAAAATCAATATTCTATAAAGATCAGTTAAGAAGAATCAAGATTTAAGAACCGTGAGCTTATTCTTATTTTTGGTTTCTTTATTGTTCTTTATTGGTTTTCTTTGTTTTATTATGAACTAAATTGGGATATAGACTTAGATAAGACAAACCCTAAAATTTATGTTTTGAATTGATTTCTTTGATTTAATGAAAGATCCTTGTTTTCTTAATAATTGCTCATATTTATATTTTATGTTAAAATAAAGGAACGAGAGTTAATAATTCAATAATTGGATTTATATTATTAAGATTGAGAGATGATACGTAAGAATAGGTCACAACATTTATAATGGGGTTTATATAGGTTGCTAAAGATAAAACAACAACTAACACCCAGTGGAAATCTCGCTGAGGCGCAGAGTTTGGGGAAATATAGTAGTACACAACCTCATCCTTAACTAGTAGAGAGGTTGTTTTCAAAAATATAACAACATGATATTCCTAAGTTAGGGTTAAACCTATCATAGGAATTCACAAAGCGAGTTAATGCGTTAATAGGTTGTTTTTAATTAAAAAAGATTTTAATTTACCAATTTAATGATAGGGACTGTGTTGCTTGAGAGATAATGGTCTTACAACTTGGAAATCTCTATCAGTCTTGGGAATTAGGAATAGCCATTAAATCAAGTTAAACTCAAGCATAGTGAAGTTCTAAAAAAATGTAGTTCTAAATTTTTTTCTATCTATTGATTGTTATTCTTATCTATTGCCTTTGATGATTAACTCTTATTTGTTATTTTCTTTTAATCTACTCACTATTCATATTAGATTAGGAAAAGGAAAGGTGATCGGTACTACTCACCTAAACTATACTATAAAAAAGGTAAATGCACTTGACTTAGTGATTCTTTAGTATTTTTTATGTTTTATTTCATTCACGCATATTAGCCTTACCCACTATTAACTTTCAAAGAGAAATCGTAAACATAATTTATTTTCTTGAACAAAAATACATTATGTCGAAAGAATTTTTCAAAATTATTCTTCTCAAAAGCCCTAAAATAGATGTAAAATCATCATCATTCTCATATAATTCTTTAACATTCAAAGCCTAACAATTTTTTTCTTTAAGGTAGAAATCACGGCATACGTGTTGGGACAATGTATTAGTTACAATGTTTTCCTTACCATACTTATAATTTATCATAAAAGGAAATATCCATAGGAACTCCATTCATTTGGCATATTGTTGATTAAACTTCCCTCACCGTTTTAAGCGCTTTAAGGATTGATTGTTTTTATGAATAATTAACTCTTTATATGCTAGATATTCTTAACAAGTCCCTAAAGTTTACACTATTGCATATAACTTTTTGTCATAAGTTAGATAATTTATAATAACTCCATTGAGTTTTCGCTAAAATAACAACTGGTTGATTTTATCACATCAAAATAACACCAATAATTATTCATGATTCATCAATTCCAATGCTTTTAGAAAAGTTGTGGTAAGCTAATAAAGGATAAAAACATAACCTTTATCTAATCAAATTAAAAGCACATTTTTACTCATCCTCCCACTTAAAACTGGTATATTATTTAACAACTTCAATGAGTGGTAAATCTAGTGTATTACATTTACAAACCTTTTATAAAAAGTAGTTAGACCATCAAACTTCTCTAGTTAGTTATAAATTTAGGTGCATGTCACTCTTGAATGGCCTTAACCTTCTCCTCATCCAACTTTATTCGTTTCATACTCAAAGTGAATATAAGAACATCTACTTTATCCATGCAAAATGAATACTTCTTTAGATTAGCATATACAATTTTCTTGTTTTACAACATTTGAAATATTTTTTGCATGCTTAACATGCTCATCTAAAGATGTATTATAAATCATAATATCATTAAAATAGGAAACCAAGAATTTTTCAATAAAAGCATGAAAAAAAGGTCCATTAACCTTATGATTGTACTAAGTGCAATAAATAATGAAAAAAAGGCATCATTAATCACTAATATAAAATCATATTTAATTTTAAAGGTAGGTTTCCCTTCTTCTTCTTTTTTTCATCCTAATTTGATGATAACTACATTTAAAATTAATTTTAAAAACACAAAGGTCATTTATCTCATCAAGTATGTTCTCTAATGTAGGATGTGATTTCAACATTTTACCATTATTTTATTGATAGCTTGACAGTTAACACATATTCTCCACAACCATTCTTCTTAACAACAAGCAAGACAAAAAAAAAAGGACTCATGCTCTCCCTTATATGTGGATTACTTCTATAGGTCATTCTATTATGAATGGAAACATTGGGTATGGAATAAACTTTAATTTTTATTTCCCTTATTGAAGACAACATCTAGGAACATCATCAATGAATACATATTTGAAATCCTACAACAAAGGAACGAAAACACTAGGCAAGGAAATGTCAAGATGATTAGTATTAAAATAAGCCCTTTTGTCTAAAAGTACAATTATAAGTTGGTTAGAATAGAAAACTCTCTTGATCTCATTCTCTCTATCATAAAATCTCACTTATCTCTTTACTTTTCTCTCAAAAATTTCTTTTTCTTTTCCCTCAATTGTTTATCCTTCCTTTTCCATCTTTTGATCTCTCATTCTCATTTTTAAATTCAGTCTGCCTTATTTTACTCTCTTCTTGTAACTTGCACTGATCTTAATACACTTATTTATGCTTTGATAGTGCAAGACTAATATGTTTTTTTAATGCGAAATTTATAAACCCATCTTTTATTAAATTCTATCAAATTCTCAAGGTCTTTATTTAATATGGCTGGCATATATAGGCACAACATCTCTCAACACCTCATTATAATATTTTTCAATCAAGAATGAAATCATCAATTATTTAATGAATTTCAACTTACTACATTCATTTAGCCATTGGAAATTATATGATAGAGCATGTTTTATAGTAGGCAAAGTTTAATTTTTTAACCAAGGTAGTGCTAGCTACATTTATGCAACTACCTCCATTAATATTCATACCATATACATTATTATTAATGTGCTGTATTGTATGGAAAATACTTTCCATTTGCTCCTTAATATGACTTATAAATTCAATCCCCTTCCTATTCACTGGATACTCAATATGATCATCATCACAATCTTCTATAGGCATAATGGAGTCCTTATCACTTTCACCTTTAGTCTCAATTCTCCTTTCATCTCTTATTATCATTAAAAAAATTTTAAGACATTATGAAGCTATATGCCTTATCTCTAAACATAAAAAGCATTTAATATCATAAGTACAAGTTTGGGTTTTAAATTTACCTTCCATTTTTCTTGGAACTTTCCCTTCTTGTTAGGAGCTTTCCTTTGTTCCTTAGATTGTAAGGCACTAGGGATTGAAGGTTAGGCTCTAGGAGTTGTTCATGATGAAAAAAAAAAAAGAGACACATGTCTTTTTCTTTTCCTAACATTAAGTGCAAAATTCCACTCTTATTTGGGTAGAAATACTACCACCATAAACATCCCCATTGTCATCCTGACCATCACATGAGAAACTTCTACTGCCAATTTCACAATTTAGACTTTGCCTTTCATCTTTTTCTTGTTGATACTCCTCAAGCAAAGCTTATATTTATCATTTCATTTCATGACTCACTTTTTTACAAGGATCTACATTATCTTTGATGCTTCTTTAATCTGATGTTTCCTCTATTTTTCAAATGCTTGTTATAATATAAAACAATGGTATGATTTTTCATTCCACAAACTAATCTAGCATGAGCCTAATTGGATCATCAAATCTTCCTAAAGCAACTAAATTATTAGGAGTACTTGAATTTTCCTTCATTTATCTATGAAAATAAACACAAACATATATTTAATAACTTTATATCAAAATCAATTTATATATGATAACAAGAAGAAATAGAGAAACAACAGTTTCTTAACAATCATATGGTATACACTTTTAAGTGAACTTCATAAACTTGTATAAATGATTCTTTAAGAAATTTGATGCTTGAGCACATTCTATCAAAGAAATTCTCTTGTTTCTTAACCTAAACTTCAAATATATATACATTGATTGCTACAATTGCACAACTATAATCTATTTTTTTATTATATAATTTAAACATAAAGCCTCACTGGTTACCTCTCTTTGGAGAGGGGTTTCTTTAATTTGTTTGCGTTGAAAAGGAAGTTTCTTCTTTCTTTCTTTTTTTTCCTTCCTTTGTTAAGAATGTTGGAGACAGTTGAGAGTTCTGTGAATGGGGGTTTTCTTCACAGTTGCAAAGTTGTGGAGATAGTAGCGAAGAGAAACTTTCGGTGTTGCCACATCACACTAAGATGGAGGATGGCATTGGCTGGTAATTTAGCTTGGGGCTTCGTGAGTTTTCTTAAATATTGATTGTTTTCAATGATTTTGAATTGTTTATGGTGAAATTTTAATCTTTTTTGTTCTTGGAATTTTCCTAGAACTCTTCAAATGAGGTTTCTTTCTGGCAGTGCGAATTTGGGTTTTTGGGCTCCATTTTTGGCTTTCTAGATGGTTATAGCTTCTTTTATCTACTCGCTATTTAGTGTTATGATTTCAATACATTATTTGGATATTGTGGTTTAATTGCATGTGAAATTTCTTTAATGGATCTGGAGTCTTAATGATTTATCTTCAATTCCTTTCTTTTTGCAATTGTAGTTACTTTTTGAAGTTTGAGTTTCAGATTGCATTTGCCTATTTAGGGTGTTTTGCACCTCTGCATGTGGCTATATCTTTTTAGGATCTTATCCCTACTACACATTTATTGTCTAACCAAGCTTGTTTCTTAGATTTCAAGGAAGAACATTTGTTGTTGGGTCAATTGGAAAAATTTTCCCTTTTTTCTACTAAACCACAGTTTGATGTCTTTTTTGTTTCGATTGGTTTTCATGTTGATCTTTGAGTTCTCCATTTTTTATTTTAATTGTTCCAGTAATGAAAATCTTGGTTTTTATTTGTTAACCTAATTTATGGCGATCTTTTCCTATAGATTGGGTGATTGTTGCTTGTCAATGCTTGTTTAGATCGATATAGATTTTTCTTTGGGTTTAAAGATTAAAATGCGTGTTTTCTTGATCTTCTGTTTGCTCATTGCGTTACAGTTGATTGGTTTTTGCTCTTTTTGGGTTTTTAGCTGTTTTGATAACAAGACATGTTAGTTTTCCAACTTTTTTCATAGTTTCTTCTCTTCTTTTTTGTTGATTATTACTTGTCTACTATCAAAATTGTGGGTGCGTATAAGTTTATGACCTTGATATTTCATTACTGGGTTGCGACGACTTTGAATAGCACTATGCTGTTTAGAGTCATATGATGTCTCTCATCTCATGATGGCATTGTTGATGGCGAGAACAGTGATGGTGGTACAGGCGTTAATCTTGGCGATGAGGTGGATGGCAGTCAAGCGATGGTTGAAGGTAGAGAAATCTGGGCATTTCGTGAGAAAGCAGGTGATATTGTGTGCATTGGACAGAGTGGTGGTGGTAAGGAAGAGAATAAGTAATAGTAAGGAGGGGAGTGAAACTGAAGAGAGTTGCATTGTGCTAAACTTAGAGTGAGGGAAGAGGGTGTCTGTTTAGGAGCTTTGTAGTTTATAGTGTGGTTCGAGTTACACGTATAGAAGCATACAGTTTAAGAAATTTTTTGGGTGTTAGAAGTATCACACGGTCATCATCCCAAGCAAGTATGTGGTTTCTCTTTTTTCATGTTAATTCTGCATTGATATAGGGTAGGACAAGTCGTATCTCTTTGGCCTTTAATTGGGAATACATTCATCAGGTACGCTTTTACCATTTGCTTATCTAATTTTCATGATACTGCACTTACTAACCTTACACCTTTACCAGTATAAAACAAGTTCATTAGATTTTTTTATATAACTTAATACATCAACCTTTTCTTTTATTCTATTTATTTATTCAATTATTTTAATTTTATTTACCTACTTTTTTAGCATATCAGTTTTACATATCTTCTCTTTTAATCTGCATCATTTTTTTTCATTGTCATATTTGCATGTGGATCTACCAGAAATAGCTCCTCTACTTTGTAGGGGTAAGGTTGTGTACTATCAGAACTATCTAGACCCCGCTTTATTGCAAGATTTCGAACTAGGTGTGATGATGAAGATGATGATAAAGTCACAACTGTAAACCATTTTCTGTGATTACTAATTCTACTATAAAGTCACAATTATAACTTATTTTTGTATGCTTACATAATTCAACCAACTCACAAACATAACTCATTTTGGGTGATTGCATAATTTAACTATAAAATCATAAGTCATATCTATAACTCAATTTCTGTAATCACACATAATTCAACCGTAAAGTTACAAATATTACTCATTTTGTGTGATTACATGATTCAAACATCACATCTATAACCTATTTTATATGATTAAATAAATTTTGTAACCATAACTCATTTTGTATGATTTCGTAACTTAACCATAAACTCATAACTATAACTCATTTTATGTGATTATATCTAACTATCATAAAGTTAAACCTTTGACTATATTTGTGCAATCAGATAATTCAACCATAAATTAACTAACCCATTTTGTATATTACAAAATTCAGTTTATAACATATAACCTAATTTATAATAAACATGAACATTTAATTCAATACTTCTCAAATTTCAAACAATAACACAAACGTCAATTTTATATTGAATCCCCAATTTCCAAAATCCAAACAACAAAAATGGAAAAACATATCCAAATTCCAAAACATTGTAATTCTATGTAGAATTTCCATAATTTTGACACAACTCAACACAACACAAAAGACTTAATGTTGGTAAGGTTTAACTGGGATGTCGACTTGATGAGGCAAGATTGCGTGCAGGGTGTGTCTCACTATAAGAGAGTGGCGATTGCGAGAGAGTGAAGTGAGTCAAGTGACCACTTGAGTACGAAAGAGGAGTGATTATAGCACAGGAGTGGTCGGTTGACTACGAGAGAGTGAGGCTAAGGAAATTGTGGCGGAGGTGAGAACAGGTGAGGTAACTATAGCGTAGGCAAGAGAGAGTGGCTAAGTGAGGTACAACTATAGTGGAATATGGTGGAGAATGGAGAGATGGCACCACACAAGGTGCACAACATTGGTTGAACATAATGGAAATAATGATCTAGAGACTCTGGACAGCAGAGTAAAGGAGGAGAGGAGGGGTGACTAAAATGGGTATGGTTTAGGGAGGGATCGAAATGGGTTAGATTTTTATGGTTATTTTTTTTAGTTTTACAATTTAGTCCTTTTTTAATTTTCATTTAATTCTGGTATTCAACAAATGTTATAAATACCAGCCGATAATGATTGATACTAGAGGCTAGTGTGATAATTGTAATTATAATATTGTATTCTAACCATGATAAAAATTCTTACTATGTTACTGTCATAAGTTGTAGCTACCATTTCATTAAAAGACCTCCTGATTTGATTTTTTTTTTCTATTGCATGAATCTAAGTGTCTCTTTAAATGAAAGGTTTCACTTTTGAACTCCCGGTCAACATCTTGTGACAATATTTACATTCGGCCTTCTCTACTTCATCCATTGATCTAGTTTTGATGAATTGATTCCAAACATCACTTTTCGATAAACTTGGACTTCTATCTTCACTTGGCATAGGATTAGAAGTTTCCACTTGTATACTCTCCAGTACTAGATTAGAACTCTCTACTGAAAGAATGTGTTCATCCATTTAAAAAATCAACATATACAAATTTACAAGTTTTTCACAAAAATTTACATCAAAAAATGAAAAGAAATTATGTAGAGTAATTTAAAATGTAATAGTGACTTACACGATCAGTTACACGACAATGTAATTGACCATGTAAGTCAATTTCATTGTATGACACAATATAGTTGTGTATGTGTTTTTTTGTGCTTGTGTATATGACCGTGCAAGTCACTATATATCTTTTACATGGTTACACAGTCACATACACACTGTGAAGTTTTCGTAGATTTATATGATTGCATACACATCCATGTACATGCCCATGTAAGTCATTGAATACGTGAACAGAAACTAGAAAGCACAATCCATAAGAAATTGATTCATTGAACAATGGCAATCTTAATCCAATTCAAGTCCATTGAAAGTTGTATGAAGGACTTACCTTGGTGAGTAAGTTGCGACACGATTTGGGTGTGGGAGTTGGGAGGTGAAACTCTGGAGATGAAGAATACAAAAAGAAGATAACATGTTGACATCTGGTGGAGATAAAGAAGAAGATGACATGGTGGCGAAAGTTGGAAGTGTCATAGCCGGAGGAGATATTGCCTTCACCTAAAGATTAAAGATGACGACATCAAGGGCCTAACAGTGAACAATGAAGATAAAGAAGAAAAAAAAAGTGTGTGTTTCGTTTTACACTGTATCATTTTACTCTAGGTTAAAACTTAAAACATAAGCTCATACACCTAAAATGATGTCATTTTGCAATGAGCGCAAAATGACATAAAAGATAAAAACATATCATCCTAAAATGATATCGTTTGCCTTAGCCTAAGGCCCAATTTAAAAAAGGTCTAAAACTTTGCCAAAAATCTTGTCAAGTCGAGCCAAAGTTGCAAGCCTAGTAGTCATATTGGATTGCATCTAGGACTATCAATATAAATTATAATATCTTCAAACATAATGATTGAAGATAAGATTGCACTAACTATAAAATATTTGGAGTCATGTTAGTCTACAAACCAGAGTACCCTAAAATTTTGCAGGAAAACAAAATTTGATACCATATTAGCAATCTTATCATCCAATCTAATATCTTCTTATCAATACATAATAACAGAGTTAATCTTCCTCCAATGTAGGGAAGCACGGGAAGTTGGAGAAATTTTCTTTCCAGTGTTGACTGCTACGTGCATCAATGGGATTGGGACCTATAAAAGCATTTCCCTATGAACAAAGTGAATGATTCTCTTGTCAAAGAGGATAAGGAGATAAATGTAAATGTGCTCAGCACCTTGAGATAATGCATATGAAGCTACGACCGAAAAGTTGGACCCAATTGGAGATGTCCAACACGGCATTCTTCTCTTTTGGATCGTCACCATTTTATCCATGATAGTGACTAAACAAGTGGGAGATTTTAACTTTTGCTTGAGCCTTCAATACTTATCCTTAAAAGCAATCAACCATGCTGGAATTTGGTGTGTGAGTTGTAGAAATTTACGGATATTATATGACCAAGTTGGTATCAATGTCATGTTTTGGAACACCAACTAGTTCAAGCTTAATATACACGTTTTCAGCACGTAATTTTTAGATATTCGGATCGATTAGGTACCGTTTATTAGTGGTCGATTGCCTAATGGATGGAGCCTTGACCGCCTTCTGAGCTTACGTCTAGAACCGGGTAAAGTATAATAGACCTTTACGATGACCAACATCATATGACAATTAGTATGTACGAAGAGTTAATAAGAGTATTAGCAAAATCCTAAGTGGTTATTGATATTTTTATGTATAAATGAACATTTTTCTCTATACATATATGAGTTGTTCTGTTTGTGGATGTATCAACCCTTTAAGTTGATGTGATAGCCTTTCTAATCTTCCGTAGTTGTTTTATTTTACCAGTGAATGAGATTTCTGTATCTATCTCAGGCAGAGAATGGGATTTCTGCGACTTACCAGTATAAAAAACATTAATAAAAAGAACGAAAGAAATTGTTGTGGCCAAGAAACGAGTTCCCTTCTAGATTCCAAGAAAGGTGTGATCTCCCACAAACATGGAGATGTGTGTGGTCTGGCTCATAACCCTTTTGGATATTCCTTCAGCTCGAACGCCAGTTGTTTTTCGTGGTATACACTGCGAACGAAGGATAGCTTGCAAAATAAATAACTAAAGTTGTTAATATGACTATGAACTCGTATGTCCATCTAGTTCTATTCTTAGCTTTTTTCTTTTTTTTTTCTGCCTTCGTTTTTCTAGCGCTTTTACTTTTAATCCTTAATTAGTCTATTAATTAACCCAAATGAATAAGAAGACAATTCTCTTTTGCCATTGGAGATAGTCTTCCAAATTTATATATTGCACATGAGAATCAGTAGATAAACTTTAGACAGAAAATATAGACAGCCAAGTCTAAAAAAAAAAAACATTATAGTGCTTAAAGTCAATATCTATATAGTATAACTTGGAATATGAATATGTATAATTATCATATGTAGTATAGAATTATTATCTAGAGAACTTATATACTAAATTGAGGAAAATTATAAAAAAAAATGATTTCCACATACAAACTTTGAGATTTTCATTTCATATTTGTCCCTTTACCATGTTTAAAGACAATAAATTAATGAAATTTTTTGTTTTTCTTCCGACTTGTCGAACATGATGAAATAAAGAAAGTTCCGGCAATGGGGCACGCATATTACAAGTACAGAAAGAAGATAAAAAATTGTTGGAAACATGCATCTCTTCAACTGTATCCTTAGAACTTTTAGGAGATTCTCTCTTGTAAAGAAGCCGATGAGAGTGGCTCCCATGGGCATATGAATAAATGGCATGGCATGTTCTTGACTGAGAAGTATGTTGGGAAAGTGTGTGACGTATGGACCATAGAATTCTTTGTGATTGGTAATGCTACAGTTGGAACAATCTAGGTACATACCCGTATGAAAATTATCTTTAAAATTTTCAATTTTTCTTGTTCGTTCCTGTTTTTTGTGATGATTAAAGTTCTTTTAAATGTAGAAAAATAGATTTTGTAGAATGATTAGTGTTCTTTACGTTTGGATATTTCATGGTTTTTTCAATTAAAAATGTATTGAATAATTTTTAAAGAATTTACAAGGCATAAGCATTAAAGGAGCCATAATGTAATTCGAAAGTTGATAAACTAAACAGAGCCTTATCGATTGTTAGCGTGTTAGAATGATCTTGGCACCGAACAAAATCTAAGCTAGACATGCCTCACGCAGACTTTAACAAGTGTGAGAAATATGTCAACTCCTCGGTGGCATCTTATTGTTACTTTATGTAGGAATGTCCTACAGTTAATCAATTTGGTTGTAATTTAGTGATAATTATTTAAAGGCATTATTTATATTGTACATGTTTAGATGTATATGATAAAGTCTATATGATAATTATACATTACAAATGAAATTATAATTATAAGATTCAAATCGATTTATTTTTTATTCCTAAATTGTTCCTAGTCATTCTTTAATGAAGAATGAACATAAATAGAATATAAAAACACTAACACACGTTGTGTTTTTTCTTATGAAAGTATTAGTCGATCTTATAGGTTAAAGTATGGAAATATTTAAACAAACGTGTATGTGCTTGTTAAAGAAAGAGTTCACTGAACAGATCCAATACTAGAAATCCATTTGGGACATTACTTATATGTCTATGGATTTTTCATTGTGATCATTGTATAAGTAATCATTTCATTTGAAGTTACCAGAGTTATCTTATATAGCGATTGCTACGTTTTGATACTACTTATGACCTATTTAATCATGGGTTATTCAATCGATAGTTATTGGATATAGTATGAACTATATAGAGATAGTTATGTAATCAAGATAAGATTCATCACTTGAGAGTAGTTAGGGAAAATCTTCCATTTTTCTTGATTAATATTGATTTAGGAAATCCTTGGCCAAGGTGGAATGATGTTTTGTAAATAGTTTACAAATGTTACTAATTGAATCAATAGCTAATGGTTGGACACAAAATAAAGTAGAAATTAATTTCATGTTCTATGTCTAACTGAAACATTGTATGTTAAAATGATTGAATTTTATGAAAAATTATGCACAAAAAGTTTAGTCAAAACCACTTTGACATTCCTAAATATTTGGATGATCATGATGCATTGCTAATGCTAGATGTAATTCTTGGTCTCTGATCATAATTGTTTAATTGGAGAATTAAAGATAACTAAAAGGATTTTTAATTTACCTAATTCTAATTATGAATTAAAACTACAATTTATAATCATTGCCAACATATTTATAAACCTAATGGGTGTCACATATATAATGGGTTAAAGAAAGTAAAGATATTTAATGAAGTTGGATTTGATTGTAAAATTTAAGAAACTTTGTGATTAAATATGAGATATTTAATAAATAAGGATCAATATGAGATACTGGATCTTATTGGGTCAGCGTTGATGGTAGATGTAGTAGTAAGATCTAGTATCTCATATTGATATGTGCCATTTGAAAATATGCTGGTGCCTACAGATACTTTTCCTTTTATTTATTTGATTTTTTAAATGTTTTTAAAGCCTAAAATTAATTTAAGTGATATTAAATTACTTTAGTCCTTAATAAATTTAGAAAAGTGTTTTCTAATTGTTTTCGAATGATCAATTTTGTTGAGAATGCTTTGAAATTTAGTTTAATTTTTTAAGGTATTGGATTATTAAATTAAATTAAATATCAAATCAATTATAAAAATTAAAGTAATTATTTTTCTTAATTTAATTAATATTAATAATTATATAAAGTAGTTTCTAAAATTAGAATTAATGAGTTTCAATTAGATTGAAATAAATTAATTTGACTCCTTAAAATAAAGCAAAATGTTTTCTTAAGTTATTAAGAAATTTGTTTCTTAATTAAATTTATTTATTTTAATTTGATAGAGATAAATTAAATTTATGATTTTATTTTTTTAGAAAATTGTTATTCTATTTATTTAGAAATTGTTTCTTTATTTATGAATAATAAGTTCATTTTTTATAAAAGTATTTTTCTTGATCAAATTTTGAAAAATGTTTTCATTTGTTAATTAAGAAAAATGTGCTTTCTTTAATATTTTTGAAAATGTTTTCTAATTTATTAAAGAAATAATTTCTAATTAATTAAGAAATCAAACTCTAAATAAATAATATAAACGATTTTCTTAACTAAATTTAAAAGTGTTTTAATTTTGAAAGTAGTTTCCTTTTAATATTAGAAAATATTTTTCTAATTAAGTAAAAATAATTTCTAATAAGATTAGAAATGGTAGTTTCTAATTAGATTAGAAATAGTTTTCTAATTGGATTAGAATGTGTTATTTATACAATTTTGAAAATTGAGTTTTTCTAAATTATAATAAATAAAGGGTACAATTTATTGAAAATTATTTTCAATTAAATCTTATTTGAAGGAGTAAAGATAATTGGAAATAGTTTCCAATTGGAATTGAAAATTGTTTTTCAAATCAAACTAATTTTCTATTTGGAATAAGAATTTAATTCACTTAAAAATCAATGAGTGTAATCTAATTTAATTTTACCAAGGAGTTGGAAATATTATTTTAGATTATCGAGATTAATAACTAGAATCAAATGAAGCTTGATGTTTTATGCATATAATTTGATTATGAGTGCATAAGTTGCATACTTTATTTATATGGTTAATATATATATTGGATGCATATTAAATTGTATATTTTATATGTATGACATTTTACATGCAATTTTGTGTTTGATGAGACAAATGAAGTTAAAATCCCTCATTAAAATATTAAGTACACATTGAGAACATGATTGTTGCCTTTCATTATTATAAGAATAAACCAGAGTTCTATTTACTGTAAGCTTGTTGAGTAAACTCAAAGTCACTTTAACCTAAATATGTTTGGTCTTCTGGTAGTGGTTTCTACTTAACTAAATTTGTGAGATTTGGATGAGCAAACTCATGATCATATGAATTTAGAGGCAAGGTAAGGAATAACCTATATGATATGTTTTGGCATGAGTTGTCATCTAAGAGATCTAAGAGTCATATAAGATGTAATTGATAGAGTTGTTATCCATCTAATTTAAGTTTAGTTGGTTTGTTGAGCAAACTCAAGATCAACTATATTCGAATGGAATCCTAGCCCATTAGAAAGATTAGAGTAATCTTTTCAAATAGTAATGAGGGTTATTATTTTGAATAAAATAATGAGAGTAACTAAATACATGATTGAAGTCCTAATCTCACTTGGTAGTCAAGGCATATAATTAATTACTTGTTTTTCTTACATTTTATATTTTTGTTTTGAGTGGAATTTAACTTATTTAGTGTAGTTGATAATAAGTTAGTGAACCCAATTTCTTGGACATAGGTTATGTTTGAGAAGAGTTCTCAAAGTTAGAAAAGAAAATGGTATGCCCATTATACAATTTTGCTATAATCTTATTGAGGATTCAATGACAAAGTTTTAGAAATATGTCAAAATTATATAGATGATAAAATGTATTAATAATTTGAGTTGACTGATGTCTCTTAAACTTTGATGATAATATGTAAAATGTATGTCAACACCATGATAGTAAGATGCAAGAGGTTGCGTAGAGTTGAGTTGAAAGGTATAATACCTTGTTGGAATTGTTTCATTTAATTTAACCTACTAAAAGCATAAACAGGGACCTCAATTAAAGTTTTTGCTATGGTATGTTTATAGTTATCATAAGAAGAAAAATAATTGCATGACTTTTCTTGTCTATATGAGATATGATAAAGATCATATATGTTTCTTTTTCATACTTATGAGTATTTAATACTAAATTTAGATTCAACATTATTACAATGCTCAATGAATGATAAGAAATAGATTATTGAGTAAAAGTAATTGACCTAGTTTTATACAAATTGTATATGTTGGATCAAAGAAGACTTATGCTTAGCATAAGTGGCAAGAATATATAAAGTTGGATAACCGAGACTATCCTTTTAAGTCATATTAGTTAAATCAACAAAATGAGAATCATAAAGTTACATACAAGGATATATGTATTTGATAAAAAGGTCACCTTGGGACTCAAACTTTCACCGAAGTTGATCACCATCACCCTTTGTACGGTAGCCTCACTTAGGTCTGCTTAAGCAAGACTTCAGCCTTCAACAACCCTCGAAGTGTTTAACTCACACACATGAAGAAACAATACTACAGAAGCAATAAAGGTAACAAGGAAACAAGAGAGATACGGTAAAACCAACCTTTATATTTCTTTCCCTCAAAAGAATACAAAGAATGCTCTTTCTGACTGAATCCTAAGAGTAAAGCTCAAATGAGCTATATATAGGCATTCTAACTTGAAAGCCAATTGCATTCTGAATCCCACTTAAACTAAACTGCCTAAGCTCATGCTAAGATCACGTCTATCTCTATCAGATTACATCACGTGGACTATTTGGATAACAACCCATCCAAATAGAACTCTAACTAATAAGATAGAATCTACAAGATAATAGAAAGATAGAGTTTACATTCAAATAGGAAACTAGCATCTTTATCCTCTAAGAACTCCACTGTCTTCAGATACTGAGTCCCACTATAACTTTAACTCTTAGTTGTTACATCATCATCTAAGATCTCCCCACGACCTCTATCTATTGATGATGCAGCGTGATCTTGCCGAAGCCTACATAACACATTGGCCTAATCCAATGCTTCCCACAACAAGTCTGTTAGTCATGGTTCATTCATTAGAGCATGGGCCAAGTCCTTAGTACATCAAGTCCTTAGCTTGGGTTGAGTCAATCTCCACAAGGTCTAAGACTCTACCAAAATTCGCACCATGTTTGATCCCACTTGCCCATATTTGCCTTGGTAACTTCCTCGACCATGCATGCAGAGCTTGTTGCATGTTATGGAGCTGCTATATTGCTGGTTTGGCTCAGAAACTTGATTTTAGAGTTGTCTGTAGTAGATTTGATAGCTAGACTCATTCGGTTATATTGTGTTAATCTTAATGCATTGTTGTTCAATAACAACAACAGGAGTATCACAGGGTTTAAGCATTTGGAGGTAAAATACTTGACCATGAAGGAGTTGATTCGGAAAGATGATGTTGAAGTGAAGCATATCAGGACTGAGGAGATGTTAGCCGATCCATTGACTAAAGGACTTTGCCCACTAGTGTTTATTAAACATGTATCCAATATGGGTGTGTTAAGTTCCTTAGATAGCAGTAGTTAGGGATCATTGTTTTTGCTCCTTCAATGTTTGTACATTTTAATGTATTATAACATTATGGTTATTTATTAATAAAAATGATCATCTTTTTATCCTCAGTAATAATTGTTCTTATGTATAGTCATAATACATATAAAAACCTTAAGATTTGTGTTGATCTTAAGCATTTTAAAGGTCATTGGGTATTTATAAAGATTGATCTTGAGCTTATGTCATTTAAACACATACAGTTTAGTAAGGATGTCCATAAATTTGATATGACATAGGGGGATATAAGTTATAATCCCATAAAGGTTCTCTAATGCAGTTTAGCATTCAGTTGAAGAACATAAATGTTTTCTCTAATGTTACTTAGCATCTGGTGAGAGAAAACGAAATTTTCTCTAATGCTGTTTAGCATTTAGTAAGAGAAAACAGGATTTCTCTGTTGCAGTTTAACATAAAGTTAGAGAAATTGAGACTTACAAACAAAGATGATACGTATTAGATCATACAGGTATCATCCTAGTTTGTCACACTCCACGTTCTTATTCATCTTAGTAAGGTATTAGGTATTCGTGATTATATTGGAGCTATGTCACACATTACAAATGTGTTTGATATTTTTTGGTATTGAAAGCCTTATAGGATAGACTGTTGGACTTTCATTACTTTTAGATCAAATGTTTTCAGTTTTAAATCTGGTACTAATACAATAGTTTGACTTAACCAAGTTTTCAAACTATTTTTTAAACTTGGTTAAAAACTGTAATTAATAATTGTCCAAGAGGGAGAATGTCGGATAATTTTGTCCTTTCCCATTAAATGGACAATTATTAATTGTGTTTTTGACTTTTTAATAAATTATCAGTTAAGTTAAGTAATTTGATCCTAATAAGGGTAATAAAGTAGCTCAATAAATGATCTAAATAAATGGGTCGAAATCTAGGAGGAAAATAGATTCCGATTAGTGTGGACCGGACCTATATCGAGCTTCCTGCTCATATCATTCGTAAGCATATAAATCCTTTAAACCATTAAGAGCGTTTATGTTTTAAGAAAATTGTAGAAAGGCATTAACCACGTGTTGTTGATCATTTTCCATAAAGGTCCCAAGTGATTAGAGCTCGTTTTGGCCTCGAAAATTGCTTCGAAAGTTGAGATGGAACCAAAATCAAGTATGCTACATTTTCTTCATTTTTAGCCTTTTCATGAACGATTCGAGACACGTAATAAGGTCTATGTTACGTGTTACAGATGAATCATTACTATGTATAACTAATGCAAATCAAAAAGAGATTACATACACTTTCACTAGTGGACAAAATATTATAGCAAGTAATTGTAAATATTTATGTCTATTTGAATCCAAATATATTGTAAGATATTAGGTAGATCAAAAGTTAACAAAAAAATGGTTTGGTACAAAGAGAGGTAAAGAAGGGGAAATTTATGGTTCAAAGGTGTGTGCTGCTTTGGAATAAAATGACTGGGTCATAAGTATGAATTACAAGTTATGGGTAAAGTCTAAAGGTCATGTATAAATCTATATGAGTGTCCACATGTCCAAAAATTTTTCACGTGAATAACCATATGTCAACATGAAAGTGGCTTGGATAACTACAATAGTAAAAAAAAAAAAAGTTAACAATACTATTGTTTTGACCTGAGTTATAAGGATTTTGAAAGGTGTATTACTTTGTTGAAAGTTTTGAAAGGTTTGGTATTGAAACTAAAAAAAAATCCTTAAAAATTGACCTTGTACATTCTACTATCCTATTTTTTTTATAATGATTGAAGAGAGACTTTAAAAAATAAATTATTTTTAACATTATCATTTTATCAGTTACAACTTGTTTTTTATTTTTTTATCTTTTTATTACCATAATTCTTTTTAATCTTAATTTTATTTTTGTCTATCATTTTTTTAATTTATAAAAATCACCCTTCCTCTCTTTCTCATGTTTTCCGTGGCTTCTCTCTCCCTCTCTCTCTCTCTCTCTCTCTTTATCTTATACATAATTCATCTCTTCTTTCTTTTTCTTTATGCTATTAAATGTCAAGTGATGTAAAAACAAATATCCTAATATAATAAGAAAAAGAGTTAATTATTAAAAAAACTCAAACTTTGCTCAATTTTGCAATTATAGCCCGCACTTCAAAAAATGATAATAAAATGTATAAACTTTTAATTTTTTCAATTCTAAATCAAATTACGCAGGCCTAACAACCTCAAGCTTTGATTTCAATTTTTTCTTTCGTTTTCAATTTATTCTCTTGATGCCCTCACCTTTTGACTTTTAGATTATGCAGCCCCAATACCCTTTTGCTGAGGGCATCAAGAGAACGAAATAAAAATAAAGAGCTTATTGGTGCAGTACGTTGTAATATGAAAGTAGTTTGGGACAGGGAAATAACAAATAGAAAACAAATGGTTGAGGGTGTTGGGAGAACAAACAAATAACGAAGGGCTAAGGCTGCTTAAATTGATTTAGGGATTCTATTTTTAATGATGTCATTTTATTAATTTTCATTGGTTGTGTTAATTTAGATTGACACATATTGGTTTCTAACGTCAAGCTAGTATTGAAAAATAATAAAAGTTTAAGCATTTTATTACCACTTTTTGAAGTTCAGACTATAATTATAAAATTGAGGAAAGTTTGAGATTTTTTTTTTGTAATTAACCCTATAACAAATCACTTGAAATATAGATGCATAATAGTAGTTCAAATGGTCTAGTTATATTAGGTAAGTGTACCTTTGACTAACACAATTGTCTTAATAAAGTGAGATAATTTACTTAAAATAAAATTTTGTCTAGTCATATTAAGTAAGTGTACCTTTGACTAACACAATTGTCTTAATAAAGTGAGATAATTTAGTTAAAATAAAATTTTTAAAAGTGATGCAATTATACTTTTGAAATGAAACAATTTTTCTTTAAAGTGAAACAACTTAGAATAAAAAAGTTTAAAAGTGATGCGACTGTTCTAAATAAAGGAAAATCGTATATTCAACAATAGGAGAGGGAAACAATTTACTTGAAAATGGAAGAAGATAAATGAGAAAGATAGAAATAAAGAGGTGATAGATTATAAAATAGGAAGAGAAAAAGAGAAAAAAAAATAAAGAAAGAGGGAAAGAGGAAGAGGAAGAGAAATAAAGAAAGAGAGAAAAGAAAGAAATATCTAAAAGATATAAAGAATTTGAGAATCTGAAAGCAATACGATAAGATAGTTGTGCCATATGTCAGGTCCACTGCATATTCTTGACCTGATCTTTCTATAAATATCATAATTGAATTAAGTTCTAAGCTATAATGATAAGTAGAGAGAAACATACATGAGCATGTTAACAATCCCATGCTCAAATTTGCAAAAAATTAAAAAATAGAAATGACATCACTTAAATTTGATTTAAAATTTAATTAATTTAAATTTAATCTTTTAATTTTAGTGACAATTTTAACTAAATTCGATTTGATCTAAGCTCTAAACACTTTATGAAAAAACAGAAGAAAATATGAAGAGAGAGAAAAAGAAGACGAGGAGAAAAATATATAAATTAAGAATAAGAAGAGTTATTATCTTCTTTTTATAATACATTATATTTAAAAATGGTAAAGAAGCGGTTAAAATTTTGTTATATTTATTAATTGGGGCCATAATCGTCCAATTCGTACATTTTCTCCCGGAATCTTGACTTACGTCAGCTGACTATAACCTCTTCCCTCCTTTTCACTTATATCAAAAAATTGAAAAAAGGAGAGAAATTTTCTATAAATAAGAGGGCAAGAGTGCCATAGGTAGGCTTGAAGATGCAAGTCCAGCGCTAAATTTCTTCAAACCTATATTCAGTCCCCTTTCCTCAGTTTTATGTCCTTCTCAGTTCAAAAAGTAGCCGCCATTTCGATTCAATTCGGAACCCAAAAGAGCATGGTCGGACCTTTTCTTGACATCACCGAGCTCCACCCTAAACTCGTTGCCACCGCCACCACCATCAAATTCCTATGTAGTTATGGTGGCAAGATTGCCCCGCGTTATCCTGACTGCAACCTCCGTTACCACGGCGGGGTAACTCGTGTTCTCGTCGTTGACCGCTCCATTTCCTTCCCCAGTTAGCTCCTTTCCTTTTGTCTGTCCTTTTAGTTTCTAGAATTTTGTTCCTTGTACGGTAGCTAGTAAAAAATAGAAACTTTTTTCTATTTTACGTGTTACTTGAGGTAAGGTTGGAACTTCCTTATTAATTTGGATTTGGGATTTTTCTGGTCTGTTGTGTGTTTGCAGAATTGTTGTTGAAGCTGGGAGAGCTGCGTGGGGCATCGGTGACGCTACGTTGCCAGTTGCCAGCTGAGGACCTGGATGCTTTGGTGTCGATCACCTCCGATGAGGATCTAGCTAATCTCATCGAAGAGTACGATCGAGCGATGAAGCCAAAAGGGTCCTTAAAGATCAGAGCTTTTCTATCTTTGCCCAAAAAAAACTATCCTCCTCCTCCTCCTCCTCCTCATCCTCCGTCATTTCCGATCGGCTTGTCCAAATCATCATCATCCTCATCGTCGACGTCGTCTAATGATCAGTGTTATGTCGCATCAAACTCTACTTTGAGGTCTCAATATCAATTTTCCAGCACTCCGGTGGTTTATCCAGTAAAGATGGTTCCTCAATATGGTTACCATTTTCACGGCAATCCCACTTATATCTACCTTGTTCACAATGGGAATCACTGTCGAAAACAGTGCCTGAACTGAACTGAGAACCGAGAACAAAGAAGTTACCATAAATATAAAAAGGGGTTCTAAGAAAACGGCATATATACTAAGGCAAAACAGATTTGAGTTGGAAGCTATCTGATATGTTGTTGGGGACTGTAAGAAGGATTGCTTTTTCGTCCGTGGGAAAATTAATAATATTTCAATCCAATTTCCATTTGGATTTCAAGCCAAACAATATTTCTTGATTGTGCGTTGTGGAATCCTGTTCTAGGATTGTTTTTATAGCCGTTTTGCATTGCCCATTTGTGGATTGGATGCCTCTGCTATCTTCTGCCAGCTTCCTATTTGTTTGCGAACAACGTTTTCTTCGTAACCCTTAAAATTTCCTCGACGTTTCGCGATAGGCCGGTCTTTTATACATAGTTGATGTATTCATTTGTGGATATTCTTTTCCACTGTTTCTTCCATTGTACTTTACCCCTTTCTTCCCCTTTCTTTCCTTTTTCCCATTGTCGGAGATTGGTTAACTTGTCTATAACATTCTTGGTTCATCTCTTATCGCGTGGGTACGTCTAAACCATTTTAAATCTCAGTTCTCTGCTTTTGTTGAATTTGTTTTCTTTTGACATTATACCATGAATTTTCTGTTGCAGGTTGAATAAGGAATCAATTAGTCTAACCTGGAGATGCCGGGGGAGTAACTGTTGATATCTAAAGAGGTATATTTGGATTGAAGTAAGAAGTTGTTCGTATGTTCTCTTTCATTTCTTTTTTCTTTATTCCTTTCCATAAAATGTACATTAAAGTGTTATAACAGTAGTCTAATTTTGCAATTACCTAACTTTAAGAGTAAACGCCTTAGAAGTGATGATAACCGTTCCATGTAAACAATAGTTGCAAACTACAGGTTTGAAGAATCAGTGAGTAGTTTAGGATCAAGATGAGCGAGTTGTACTTGGTATCCAGCCATAAACTATAGAATGACTTCTAAATCTAGGGGTACATGTTGGTGTATAACGTCCTTGAGTACCTATTGGGTTAATAATGACCTACAGTTTAGTGTTTTAACAATTTATTTGTGAATTTGGATGTACTCTTTGTTAAGACATGACAGCGTAGATTTTCCAGGACGGCTTAGTGATATGCATGCATCAAGCAGGAAGAACGAAACACGATATTTGCTCCAATGTTTTTGTCTTCCTCATTTATTACTAAAACTCTGTATCCTTTTTTTGTCCCCCTTTCTGTTAGTCTTTTCTTCTATGATGTGATTCATGGGCCATGGCTAACTGGTGAGAGTGATTTTCCTTTTTTTTTATCAGATGTACTCCTAATCCTCCTAAGAGGGTTGTATAGCTTCAGAGAACTGGTGAGAGTGACTGGACTGGATTTTCATCACACCACTCCAGAGACGTGATAGCGAAAGATAGATAGAAAACAGTTGGGGACCATTGGGAATCGTTAAGGGTTCTTGTCTAGTGAATTAATTGGACATGTAATAGAGATACGAATTGGCCTCACTCGGACTTTATCGCAGATAAAATTAAATAATAGTGAAAGTGACCGTTGGCCTCTGGGACGAAGAAGGCTCTCCACTCAAAAGTCTTCCAAACGAAGATTCCTCAATGCTATAATGGGGGATCTGAGACCACATATGAAGAGATTTTATTAACAATCTAAAACAAAACATTGAACTTCTCGAGAATTTGTACACCTATTTTAGCCCGACAACCTTTTCAGTGTACAATTCAACAGAGTTCCCATGTCTAATTAAATTGTCTTCGTCTAGAGCGTCACTCCTAGCAGTGTTTTGTACCGCTTCTTCAGTAATACGTGGTTATTTAGTTTGTTCTATTGACAGCTTCTGTTTTGTACTAAATCTCTCTTACTGATCTACACTTTTGGGGCAGCGAGCTCGAAGATGAGCTCGTGGGAATAAGTTTGAAGACATTTAGAGCCAAAATTAGTCATTACAACGACTTGTTGTCAGCCAATGTAACACATTGGTCAACTAGTATGCATTAATTACATAATTTCACAAATCATTGAGTTATTAGTTGCCCATTATGGCATGTTGGTTACTTAGGGTGTGTTTGGATCTGCAGTGCGGTGGGAATAAGTATTTATCCACCGCAGTTTTCAAACGTAGATATATGTTTGGATTTGCGGTCGACAATTGCAGGTTGAAAAAAACTGCGGTGCCACCGTAGAAATAGATAAGCAGAAAGAAGGTTGCGGTGGGAAACTGCTTATGCGGTGAAAATTTTACTTTCTAATAATAACGTCATGATATTTTTGTATTTTCCATCATATCCTTACTTAATTAATAGAAGGAAATTTTTGCCAATAGTATTTAAGTAAGGTGAAATATTTTATTTAATAAATTTATTTTATTTATATTTTCTTATTTTAAT
>JAOSBN010000001.1:5706447-5750583 GCA_027563595.1 Erythroxylum suave
GGGGAAGGGAGGGAGAGAGAGAGAGAAAAGGAGGTAAGGTTGTAGGGCAACTGGGGAAGACAAAGAGAATGAATTTAGGGAAATGTTAATCTACACTAAAATGACATCATTTTACACATAATGCAAAATGAACAACTTAGTATAAGATGACGATGTTTTGTTTTTAAAGGAAAACAACATCATTATGGTTTTGCAGTCTATTAGTCTCAGACCAAGCCAGGGTTTAATTTTAAATTTTGGGCTTAAGGCTTGGTCAACTAGCTTGGGTCCAAATGCCATCCTAAGTCAATGGATGACTAATTATAAGGAGAAGCTTCATTATCAAAATTGAAGGGAGATTTTTTTAGAGACAAGATTTGATACACATTAAAATCACTTAAATTTTGTAATACAATTAACATATAAATATAACAAGTATAAACATAAATTGCATTTTATTATATATCTTGATTCTTTTCTTATCGTTTCTTCTTTAATATTTTTAAAATTAGTTCACTGTAACCCTTATAGTCATACACATGTTTAGTTTCTAATGGTATTTATACAAATATATTGAGAGAACTTTACAAATGGTGTAAAAAGAATTAGAGAAAAAGTATTCTCTCCTTTATGCTTAACATACTTAACACAAAAATTTAATTGAAATAAAGTTTTAATGTCAATTAAACTTTGAATTATAATCAACTTTAATTAAATACCAATTAAGCTCAAATAAGATTTAGTATCATATATTGGTTCTTATTTTTTAAATATTTCATATTTCAACTTAAAGTTTCTCAAATTTTACAATTAAGTCTAACTTTAATAAAATATTTCTTTTCTTTAACTATTCTTTGTGTATGATCCATTAGATTCTTAGATATATTAACATTAGATAGAAATTATAATACTAAATAATACTTAGAATTGGAAAACCTAAAATTAAAATTTATCTTTAATTATTTAATTAAATAATTTATATCCATATATTAATATTGACATCTAACATGATGTCACGATTACTTAAATATTGCGTTTTTCAAAAGGTTTTCGACTAACTTTTTTATGAATGTTTTTTTTTACAATTTAATCATTTTATCAATCAAATTTCAATTAAATAGAGTGTGAAAATGATAGCTATTCTATATAAGATATTATAAGGATCTTAAGTCAAAGGAACAATTACAAAGTAGTGTTCCCAATAAATTCTCATAAGAGGTCAATTTAGTGAATTTGCTATCTAACAAGTGCTTACACGTTTGTTTAATTATTTATATGTTTTAATATATAAAAAAGTAATTTAATCCTTAATGTTCTAAAGTAAGAATTAGTTTAATATTACTAACAACACGAATTTAGATAGCTAATCTTATGCATATATTTCTTTTATTCTTATGAAATATAAAGAAAGTTATCAAAAATTCTTTTATTATGATGATATAAAGAAAGTTATCAAAAAAAGAAATATAATTAATTATTTAGAGTGTGATATTCTTTTGAAAAATAGTATTGTTACTATTGAATTATTTTTAACAAAAATTAATTAACTTGGAAGAATTTGACACTACAAGAAAAATAGATTTTTGTGAAGAAAATTACCGACATAAAATAAAGATATTCTATTGGGAAATAAATTTGGTGATGGAAATTACCGACGGAAAGAAACATTAAAGAAAAGTTCGTTGGTAAATTTAGCGACGAAAGTTTGTGAAATCTTCGATAACATTAGCGATGGAGTTTTGGATTTCCATTAGTAACTTAATGCAAATTTATTGATGAATTTACAATATTATATCGCTACTTTAGAAGTCAAAATTTAATATTTTGCCGATGGAAAATCATATATCCGTCGTTAAAGTTACTGACATACATTTAACAATTCATCGCTAAATGTACCAATAGAAACATGAACCGTTGCTAAATTTTTATCGATAGAATGATATATTCCATTGGTAACTTACAGTTAGATTTATTTATTCCGTCAGTAGTTATCATTCCGTCGTTGATTAGCGACGAAATATTGTTTTTCTGTTAGGAAATTTAGCTTTGACATATTTCTGCTACCAGCCGCTGGGGTTGGTCGAGTTGGTGGAGTGAGGGCATAAGGTCAAAAGGTCCTGTGTTCGAATCCCCCTACCTACACTCTCTCAATCAAGCCTGTCGTATAGGGCTTGCCTAGTACGGAGTACCCAGTTGGCATGATTTGCAGGCTGTTGTGTCAATCCGAAGGTTTATCAGTGCACATCCAAAGGATAACAGCTACGGGTTCATCCATTCCAAAAAAATAAATTTCTACTACCGTTTCTCACTTTCTACCTAAGTTTTCTGTTCATAATCTTATGATTTTTTTGTTTAAATAATATAACATTGATTGATAAATATAAAGTAAATATTATCCTGATTGTTAATATAATAAAAAATTAAAATGTACATAAATAAGTATCTTGAAAATAACTGTAAGTTAAGAATTTATACAAAAACGTAAGAGTAACAAAACATCAAATACATTCACTTATTCATCTAAGCTATGTAGGTGGTGAAGGCGGATGCTCTGACTGCTATGATAAGGTATTATCCCTCCCCTTCAATTGATCCATCTCATTACAAAGTTGGGCTATGTACTCCGTTGACTATTGCAACTAAGTTGCCAGCCTCTCCACCATGCTCTCAAGTTTGAGGACTCTCTTATTTGATGAGGACTACTAGATCCAGCTGTAATGGATGTAGAGGATTGTGAGTAACATTTGTTGCAAATGAACTTAAGCGGAAAATCCTTCCACGACGGTCCCTACCACCCACTGCATCAAGATACACCTGACTCTCATCAATAATCTCAGAGTTTTGAGACTATAGTTCAATGCTTTCTTATATTTGGTCATATCATTATAATTGGCTATGTTAATAAGTGATAATTTTGAAGAATTAATTAAAGTATAGATTTTACATAAATGAAATTGTCAGCATTGAGTGTTGACGAAGATCACACCATCATATTTCTTAGTGTGAGTGTGCAAAAAGAGTTGACGTGGTATAGGCTTCCTACCTATAGGCTTTTCCTGCATTAGAATAAATTATTATGAGTGAACTACAATTTACAAAAATTTTGGTATAATTTTCTCTATGTTTGTGATATTACCCCTTATTGGACAAAAAAATTAACTCAACAACACAACCATTAATGACACCAAACATTTATAACATTATTAATCTCCATAATTCACATATATTTTCATTTTAAATTTCATATATCAAATTACCGTGAAATCAAATTTCATACATCAACATACAAAAATAAAAATATATGTGTAAGGTTTTGATACTTACAAGTTGAAGTTCATGCTTTTGGTAGGTCAAAGATCCTCTAGTGTGTACAGGTAGGTTCTCTCCGTCTGGCCCTCCACGTCCTTGGCATAATTATGCTCTGAAATGGATATTGCCTCTGGTGATGTCCAATATTGCTACCAATGACTCCATATTTTTTCAGATATATGTGGTGGTCATACACCATTGTTATGTATTGAAGCAAGAAATTCTCTATAACGTGTACGAGCTTGCCTCTCCCATACCGTATAAAGTACATCAAATTTTGGATCCCAAAATTTTTTTTTTGAAAAAAACATACAATAAGCACTTATAAACGACAATATTTATCTAATTAATGTATAAAATTGAGATAAAATAAACAAGATTAAAAAATATATTTTGTGTACCTTAAAATACTGACAATAAAAATCGTTTGTCAGCTGAGAGACATTCTTCTATGTATAACCCTCAAGATCTATCCTCTCCTTGAACTTGAATGAGATATTTCTTGAGCATGTTTCGTCTCTAATAGAAAAATTCTGTTAGATCATTTTCAAATTAAAACCTATAACTTTAGTATAAACCTATGATTTTATCATGTATCGAAATTTTAGAATTTTAATTATAAATTGTTGACAATTGTGATGTACACATTCTTCCATCAACTCCCTTCACGCCAGGCTGAAGGTCGCCTCCTTCATCTGCAACTTTTACCCTTGATATCTCTGTCGCTATAGGGCTGGTGTATAGTGTAGGGGTGGATGGTGCAGTAGAGTTGTTGGATGGTATAGTATTAGGTACAGAAGGTGATGTCTCATCTGGATGTGCAGTAGCATCTAAAGAATGTGATACTTCATTTAGAAATGCACTGGCTTCTCCAAATTGTTGTAACCTGAACCTTTGCGGCATCATATCCTGTTTTCTCTTTGGCGAAATATTTTTAACCTAAAATTTGCATTTTATTGAATTTTACAAAAACCAAATAATATCAATTCAATATATAACAATATATTGTTGATGCAATAATAGATTTATTCATATAATATTCTATTACAATCACAAATTAATTGGTATCAACATTTAATTGTAAATCAAAATCATTATCATCTTCTTTTTCTGAAGAATTGAAATCAAACTTAGGCTCCTATTCATATCTCTCGCCCTTCTCATCCTCTCCAGATGAAATGTCAACATATTCATTATTTGGATCATTCAAAGGTTCATTCTCGTCATATGTTACACATGTATTTATTTCATAAACATCTTCCTGAAATGCTCGCTTTCGATTCTCTTATTGTCTCCTTTTCCATGTAATTCGAAAAACCTCTAGGTTTTACTTTGCATACGGCTAATCAATCTGATTTGCCTCATTGTAAGCTAGGAAAAGGGATATAATACACCTGGATCACTTGCATCGCCAACATAAAAGTTTCAAATTGTCTTAATCTTTTTCACTGGTTTATTTCAACTAGATTTTATCGACTGTGCACTTTTATTCCAACATTAGGAGTTGAAACAAACCATTTACACTTAAATATCACACTCCATTTTATTGGTAATATAGGATACTCAATTTCAAGTATCTCGATAATTTTACTATAGTAATCCATCAATTTTCCCTGTATGCAAACCCCAATACATACTGTTGCTATGCTATGACTATGGTATTATGTATGAAATTTGTATCCATTAATAAAGTACAATGGATACAATTTAACAGTTTGCAAAGGTCCTTTCGTAAGATCACATATGAACTTGTTCTTTATCGGATTTTCTACCTACATAAAAACAATTTATGTATAATGTCATCTAATCACTTTGATATAATAATTTAACCATTTCAATTATTACAAGTAAAAGTTACATATTTCTTAAACCATTGAGAAAAGTGTCTTTTAACTTCTTTATTGATATCATCCTATGTGTTTCGGGAATTAGCTAGTGTAACCGTTGCTCTTATAATCTAAAAGCATTATTATATATTTTATTTGTGAATAACAGTAACTTCAAAAACTCAAATAATTTATTTCAAAATCAACTTAAACTTACTACACGAAAAGTTGAACCTTTTGATAATTTAATAAAATGTAACCATGGGTAGCATCTATTTCTTTTGCTGTTAACATTCTTCTTGTTGACCGTCCATATGTTTGTCCTAGATATAAGAAAATAGATAAGTTACCATCAACACACTCGTTTCTCCCCCATTGTCATTACAAAGAGCTTTTCTTTCTCTTGTATACTAATGCAACTTAAAATAATGTGATCAAAATGTGCTTGCTTCCACTACTAAATAAGCATTACATATCGAACCTTCAACTCTACTCTTGTTTTTGACGTTTTTCTTCAAGTGATGTAAATACCTACATTACAAATAGGGTTATTACAATTCTGTAATTAAAACATGCTATAACTTTTATTTAAATATTAACTATAATTACCTCTCAAACGGATCATCCGTCGATATTAAACTAGACCAGCAAGTTTAGCCTCGTACGCTAAATGCATGATAAATGCTCCATATAATAAAAAAATCTTAGAGGGAAAATCCCTTCTAATTTCCACAAGATAACTGGACTTTCTCTTTCTAGTTTTACCATTTCAGCAAACTTTATTTAAGATGACGTTAAGCTTTCGAAAAACAAACTTAATTTTGTTATAGCTTCCCAAACCTTATTCGGTAGTAACTCTCGAAATGCAATTGGAATTAGCCTTTGCTTAAACACAAGACAATTATGACTTTTCATCCTAAATAATTTGTACTTCCTTATGTCCACACACCTTGCCAAGTTCGAAACATAACCATCAGGAAACTTTAGACCCTTCAACCATTCATGCAAAATTTCCTTTTTTTTGGTCCAAAGTGTAACATGCTTTTTGATATTTACCAGTGTGAATATCTTTATCTAACTCATTTATTCTACAAAAAATTTCAAATTAGCTTGTGATTTTGCATTGTCCTTTATACTCCCTTCAATATTCATTATGATATTGAATAGATTGTCAAATTTTTTTCCAATATACATCACATCTAGATTACAACTTATCAAATTAGTTTTCCAATATGGAAAATCCCTAAAGGTGCTACATTTTCTCCAACCAAAGTTTTTACTAGTGCTTGTATTAACTTCATCAACTTCAAGTTCTGTAACTTTCAGCAAACCTAATTCATCAATCTCTTGTAATATCTCAAATATGCATCTATCAAACACTCCCAAACTTAAGCTTTTGCTTGTTCTGCAGCAAACTATAATCAAAATGATCAATCTTACACATCAATTGCTTATCAATTTCGTTTTGTTCATCAATACTATACATCATTGTATCCTATTGAATCAAATTAACATACAAGTAAAATCAAATTATCCCAAAATTAATTTTTTTAAGAAATATTAATAATGATCACATCATAATCTTGTTGAAGTCAAAAGCAATAATCTTTACACCCTCAGTAAGATGTCTCTTATACATTTAAGTGTTTAGGGTGAAATACCAAAGAATCTCAATCAGTTTATAATAGAATTTTTACCATAGGCTTACAATAAAATCACATCTCCACCACTTATGTATAAACTAGAAATAAAAATCCAAAGGACTTTATATAAGTTGAAATGAGGCTTAAGTACAGTGCAATTGGGATAAAAACAAGGGTTAATTGAAGGAAATTTACTACATAATATATTTCAAAACTTGTTTACAAAAGCACATAGGTCCTTTCATTACAACTCTATTGGTATCATAAACTTATTCACAAATTTGCTTTTTTTGATCAATAAAACCAAACATTCAGTACCACATTTAAGAAATATTGGACATTTTAAAAATTCCATCTTAAAAGTTAAACAATGTAAATAACCTTCAAGGTTCAAAAAATAAAAATTTTTTAATAGAAAAATAGGTTAACAGTTAATATATGGGTTTAATCAATGAACAAGTTAAGGCTCAACTTGGTTATTCCTAAAGGCAAATTTAATGGTGTGGTAATTTTCAAAGAAAAAGATTAAACATGTTGTTGAATATAAGTGCCTTCATCATATCAATGCTCGTAATTTAACAAAAGTGGTCTCAATATGCTTAATAAAAGCAAGTTCTAGAATTGTTCTACTGTATATGATAACATGCATGAAAGAAAAAAAGAGTTTAAATTTTTTTAAAAATTTTCTCTTACACTCGAAAGCTTATGAAAAATATGGGTATATATTTCTGTAAATAATATGCAATATCATTCAACTTGAATATTTCAATGATTATTAAAAATATGACTTACAAAAGCAATTTTATTCTGACTCTTATTCTTTTGCATACTAACTCAATCAATATTCAACAATGAAATATAGAATTGATGGACATATTTCAACCAATTAAAGATATCATATTATAAAATTTAGTAATCAAGTTTGTAATAAGTTTAAAGAATTTGTTAAAGATTCATTAAAATCCTTCCCCATACTTGAAATTGTACATTGTTCCCACTGTATACCATATAAAATTTATGAATAAGTGTAAGAGTTAAGTTGGTACTTTCCTGAATGTGACAATTTTGTTCTTGATATTTGATCCATCCAATGTAAAACTATATCCTTACAAAATATAAGAAAAAGAGAAAGAAAGAAACAAAAGAAATAAAATAACACAATTGAAAACAAGAAATAAGAACATCATTAATTATAATGTTAGATAAGACAAAATAATTATTGGAAAGAAAATTTTATTAAGAAGAAACTCTTTCATCTTGTGACCCAGGCTGATTCGATGAAGATGGGTTCCCCTAGTGATGATCCTAGCTAGGTGAAGGAGCTGCAAAGGACGTGCCCTCGCTTGATGGTGGAGGCTAGAAGTCAATGCCTAGACGACTAGCCATTAAGAGAAGTAGCTCTCCCATCCATCCAACTGTAGATCGCAGCTCACTTATACTCTCCACAAGCTTTAACCACTGTCTCTCCAACTAATCTATCCTTAACTGGTTTGGATTAAGTTCCTTTAGTGCTATCCCACTTGTCTAGGATGAAGATGACTGTGGTTGTGATCATGGCTCTGCTGACGCTACTCTGTCACCTCCCTTGGTGCTAGCTCGTCAAATTCTCCAATAAGTTAATAAATGTATCAGGTGGGACCCTGACATTGATGTACCATATGCATATGTTACATTAATGTCAGATCGAGCAATACTATGGTTGTCATCTCTTGCATAGATGGTAGCTGATCAAACATGCCCATTCTTTTTGCTAGTTGGGTTATATAAGGTTTAACATATATCGTGCCGACCTTCTTATCCTAACTCTGATGCTGGATAAAATGAAAAACTGCATGTCCTAGGTGGATATACATCTGCTCAGTCATGCTCTAGAGGTAGAAGACTTCCATATTACTGATAACTCCCTAGCTGTCTCCTTGGCCACTCAAAGTATGACTCAAAATACCATAGATGTGTCATATTATTGGACTATATAATTTGAAGCTTTTGATATATGTGGATTATAGTCGTCTTCAGTACTAAGCTGACTTTAGAAGTGCTGTAGTGAAAAATTGTATGGAAGATCAGTTGTAAAGCTTGATATTTAGGTGTCCTCGTGTACTCTCAGTCGTACAACCCCATGGTGATGGAGAACTACGTAATACTTATCTGGTGCATCCTCTCCATCATCTAGAACTAAATTGTATTGGGGAAATCCTCACCATAATGCCCCTTCTCCACGGAGAATGTAGAGAGGACCTCTAAAGTGAGCTCTCTATAAGATGGTTCTGCGATTTCACAAAATTGGGACTAGAGTCCTACATTTACTAACTCCCTTACCTATTAGGCTAAGTCAACTTACTCCAAAGCCTCCCAATAGATATACCGATAAGCTCCGAACTTCTTATCGTTCAACCTTCAATATTGTTCTTCTTAAGCCCCAATATTGAATAGAAGGATCTGTGACCTTTTTGAGGTTAAAAGTTAGCATTCCATCTTATTATGTCACAAATTAATTTCTCCTATTAACTAATTTGTATTTGATTTTATTATTATGAAGGAAAATCATTTTAATGACTTTTTCATCAAATTTTGCAATATATCAATTCAACTTCATGAAAATATTGTCCTTAATATATATTGTATTAAAGCTCAAATTAAGGATGAAGCAACTTGTACCTAATGGTGTAGTTATCCCACTAAAAATATTTTAATTGAAATTTTATGAAAATCTTTTTTAGTTAAAAAAAGTGAAATTTTAATCCCACACTAAATTGTTAAATGTTTAGAATTGTCCCATATACTTCACTTCACACTCGAATTTTTTCCATAGTTCATCTTTATTTTCGGCCTTAAAAAATGCAGTTATGTTTTTCTTTTAATCCTATGCTAGAAAATCTTGACACCATTCTAATTTTTGAGTTTTCAACCCTATTTTGAGATTTTGTGGTGATCGTAGACACCTTTATGGTTAGTAACGATGATGAGCAAGTGAAGACAAGACCGATGATAATCGGATCAAGTTTTTTTTCACAGAAATGGTTGTGTAGGATGCCATGCATCCATGTCCTTTACTTACACGATCTTGTGGATTAACTCTATAAATATATGGAACTATGTGAAGAAAGACATGAAGGGAATAGACATACAAGATTGTGTACATGCCCTATTCATAACATACAAGGTCTATGTGATGACTGTATAACTCTCTACAACTGTGTACATCTATGACTGAGGTGATGCTAGAAAAGACATGGTCACTTACACAGTGATGTACATGACTGTGTATGGTGTATAAAAACCTAATTCATGATATAAAAGAGAAACGTAAGCTTTGTATATGAATGTGGCAAAAACATCCAAAAGTGAGAAAAAATAGAGAGTGAGTAAGTAGTATGGTATTCTCATCCTATTATTTTCTGGATGGGTTTAAGAGTTTTTTGATTGATGCATCAACTTTGGTTTTAATCCTAAAACTTATTAAAACAACTTATAATTGTGAGGTGAGATATTAAACTTTGTAGATCCTTATTTTAATTTAGCAAATTTTTTATCAGTTTGGCCCATAGTTTTTCTCTCTATACTGCAGATTTTTCCATGTGAATCTTGGTGTTTGCTTTGTTATTAAGTTTTTTATTCTCATATTGATTTGTTAGTTAAAGTTAAAGGTGTTTTTTTGTTAACCTTAGTTGATTTTTTAGAGAGTTGTGTTACGTGTTATTGTATCCCTACAAGTGGTATCATCGTCATTGTGATGGAAGGTGGAAATAACTCTATGGTTAAGTTAGTGTCAACAAACTACACTATTTGGAGGCTCATGATGGAGGACCTTCTGTACTATAAAAAACTCTTCATTCATATTGATATGGACAAAGATGTGAAGGATGTTGTCCCTTCAAAATTTAAGAAGATGTCAGATAGAGAATGGGAAAAGATAAAGCAAAATTACAAAATATATTGATATAAGTATATTCAACTATGTGTTTTAAGAAACAAATCCTTCTAAGCTGTAAAAAAAATGCTAGAAGGACTTTATAAAAGGAAAATTAATCAAAACAAGGCCTCTCTTATTACAAGACTTGTAAACTTGAAACTAAAAGTTTGGAAATTAGTGTCAGAGTATTTGATTGATTTCCATAATATAATTAGTAAGCTTACAAGAATAAAGATCATTTTTGATGATGAGCTTTAAGCCTTTTTCCTATTAAGTTCTCTACCAGATAGTTAGGAGACACTGGTGGTGATAATAAGCAATTCAACTTTTAACGTGTGCTTTTTTTTTTCCTAATGTAATCAAAGAGAGTATATTCATTGAAGAAATTAAAAGAAAAGAGATGGTAGTTAACAACATGCAGACTTTCATAGCAGAAAGTAAGGGAAGGAGCAAGAGCAAGGGTCCCAAAGGGTGTGGCAACTTTAAGAACCACTTGAAGTCTAAAGGTGACAAAGAAATGAAGACAAGCCATTATTGTAATAAGCCAAGACACGTTAAGAGGTTCTATCGTAAATGGAAGAGGGATCAGAAAAGTAAGGTCATCAGAATGATGGAGATGATAAAAATATTGTCACAATAACTTCAAGCATGGATGATGAGGTGTCTCTAGTTCGTGCGATAAGTGAATGGTTCCATATCAATGATTAAGGTTTTGAGTGGGTAATTGACATGGAAGCTTCATATCATTGTTTTTAATTGTAGAGTACTTCTAAAACTATAAAATTCTAGATTTTGGGAGAGTAATGATGGGAAATCAAAGTTACACCAAGATTATTGGTATGGGTGATATTTGATCTTAAACAATATCATGTGCTTATTGACCTTAAGAGATATATGACACATCCTTGATTTAAGGATAAATTTAGTATAAGCAAATGTGTTAGATCGAAAAGGATTTAAGCACACTTTTGATGATAGGATCTGAAAACTATTTAAGGAAGCAATGATTGTTTCTCGAGAAGAGTTATGTTACATATTGTATAAGACACACTTAAAGGTATGTGGTGGTGGAGAAGCATAACAGTTGAAGAGGAAATTTCTTTAATTCTGTGGTATCGACGTTTGAGGCATACTAGCTTGTAAAACCCTTATCCCAGTAGAAAACATTTTACCCCTTAATCCTTATGATTATTGTTTGACAGAAAAGCAGTATAAAGTCTCTTTTAAGATAATATCTACAAGGAAGATGAGATATTAGAGTTGGTGTATTCAAATGTTTATAGCCTAATTGAGTAGGAGTCACTAGGAGTTAAATTTTTTTTTTTACATTTATTGATGATGCTTCAAGGAAGACTTAGGTATATATATTGAAAGCAAAGAGTCAAGTATTTAAAATTTTCTAAAAGTTTTACGTCATAGTAGAAAGGGAAGTTAAGAGGAAGCTAAAATGCATATGAATAGATGGAGATTAGCATACTTCCTAAGTGTTTAAAGATTACTGTACTTCGTATGATATTATATATGAGAAGAACAAACTTGGTCTTTTAAAGTGGTCATAAGTAAGATCTCAAGAGCACAAGAGAGGTATAAATCTTTTAAGAGGAGATAATTCCACACTCAGTAGCTCATCTTATGACATTGTTAAGCAATCTACAAGTGAAGGAGATAAAGTGCATGACTAGACACACATTGATAGTGATCAGATACAAGTTAGTAATGATAAGCTACATGAACTACACTTAGACAGTACTGAAGATGAAGTTATTGGGGATAACAAGTAGGGGGAGTAATGGGATTTAACAGCTAGTGATATACAACTTAGAAAATCAATAAGGAAGAAAAGACCTTCTATAGATATCTGATTGCAGAATATCTATAGGTTACTGCTAAGGGAGAGCCTGAGAATGAGCAAAAGGTTACATTTTTGAAGACAAAAATCTCTGGCTCATAGCTACAAAAGAATATCTTATGAAGACAAAGATCTTTAGCTCACAGCTATGAACGAAGGGATGAATTCTTTGAAAAAGAATTATATATATAATCTTGTGAAGCTTCCAAAAGGAATAAAGGAATTAAAGAATAAGTGAGTGTTTAAGATGAAGAAATATGATGAAAAGCTAGGCAAGGCTAATGGTGAAAGGTTTTAGTGAAAAGAAGGGTATAGATTTTGATGAAACCTTCTCACAAGTGATTAAGATGACCTTAATTTAAACGATATTGTGTTTAACTACTTGCTTGGATCTTGAACTTAAGTTGTTGGATGTTAAAATTGCCTTCTTGCATGGAGCTTTGGAAAAGTAGGAATACATAGAGCACCTGGAACATTTCAAAGCTAAAATCAAGAAGAATCTATTCTACAAGTTAAAGAAAATATTATATGGGTTAAAACAAGCTCCATGGTAGTGTTATTGAAAGTTTGATTCCTTTATTTCAAGTTATAATTACAAGCAAACTTATAACAATCGTTGGGTGTATTTTAAGAAGTTTATAGGTGTGAATTTCATCATTCTTTTTCTATATATTGACGATATGTTGATTATAGGTCAAGATGTTGGAAGAATCCAAAAATTGAAGGAGGATTTGTCTAAACCTTTTGACATGAAAGATTTGAGACCTACAAAGCAGATTTTAGTTATAGAAATAACTCATGACAGGAAGAGTAGGAAATTATCGTTGTCATAAGAAAGATTATTAAATGGTTGCCAGAAAGGTTCAATATGAAGCATGGCTAACTAGTTAGCATGCAACTAGCACCTCACTTTAAGCTGAGTAAGCGTGCAAGCCTCTCAACATGAAAAGAGAAAGATAGTATCCCTTATGTCTGTACTCATCTATAGTAAGGCCTCTGATGTATGCAATGGTGACGACAAGGCTAGATATAACACAGGCTATTGGGATAGTAAGTAGATACTTGTTAAATATAGGGAAGGTTCACTAAGAAGTAGTAAAATTGATTTTGAGGTACTTGAGAGGCACATCAAAGTGGAGTTTATGTTTTGGTGATGGTGAGCCAACTCTCAAAGTTTATAAGGATGCAAATTTGGCTAAAGATCTTGACGGAAGAAAATCTACGTTAGGTTTTCTGCCCAAGCTTGTAAGGGAGCTATCTCATGGCACTCTAAGCTACAAAATTGTGTGGCTTTGTCTACAATTAAAGTAACATAGTAGCTGCAGTAGAAGCTTGTAAGGAGATGCTCTAATTGAAAAGATTCCTTTAAGAGTTAGATGTGAAACAAAAAGACTATACACTATTTTTTGATGTCAAAGTGTTATTAACTTCAGCAAAAATGATGTGTATCATTCCCGTACAAAGTACATAGATGTCAAATATTATTGGTTGAGATCTGTAATTGAGGAGCAAAAATTAATCTTTAAGAAGATTCATACAGACATGAATGATGTTAATATGTTGACTAAAGAAATTTTTGGAAGCAAGTATGAGAAATGAAGTAAGCCAAGCTTACCGAGATGTCTCTTAATTAGATATTGAAGCATAACATGTCTTCTCTACAATTGGACTGGAAGGGTAGATTTTTGAATGTCCAGCCTTATTTTGACATTTTACAGTGATCCTAGATACCTTTATGTTCATAGGATAATGATTGAGTGAAGACAAGATAGATAACAGTTGGATCAAGCTCTTTTAGATAAAAACGATCATATAGGGTGCTACATGCTCATGCCCTTTACTTTCATGAATTAACTACATAAGTCTCTGGAATCATGAGAATAAGGACATAAAGGGCGAAGGCATACATGGTCATACATATGCCAGTGTTCATAATATAAATGGTCGTATATGACGATCTTATACCTCTCTGTAACTGTATACATTTGCAACTAATATAATGTCTAATTCAATTAACTCTTCTTGCTTATCAATCTTAGATATAATTCAAAATTTAATTAAACAATAGCTTTAAGGAAAGAAAAACCATTAATGCAAGAAAACATAACAACTATAGTTGTATTTTGTCTAGTTGAATGTTTTCCTAACAGTAATAATTTTCGATGCAAGAAATTAAAACTCCTAGTTACTACAAATGATTAAAATAATTAAACTTTTAGATATTCAAATGTTAATTTGGAAAATGGTTATTTCAATCGATAAACTAATTGCTTGCATTAAAATCAATTAAAAATAATCATAAAATAAAAGCATAAAAACAACTTAATACATGAATAAATGAAATACTCCACTATAAGAATTAATTGCCTCCCAATCTTCAAAGTTCCAGAAAGGACTTTCACTTTCTTCAACTAGGAATTAAAAAACTTAGTCAACAATGGCCATTTACATCGCTAAAAGCTGAGAAAAAGCTACTCTAATGTCTAGTAAAGAAAGGAGAAAACAAGAGGACTTCGAAAAGTTAGAAAAATGTAGCTAGAAGATGGATGATTTGCTCCTTCATAACTTGGCTCTATTTATAGCCATCGAAACCCATAAGGAAATCTTATGGTTATCATTCTTTGGATCCCTTAGATTATAAATTAATTGATATTTACTCAAATCTAGATATGACAAGGTTTTTAAACACTTTTAACATGTTTTTCTCTTATAGGTTCGAAGCCTGAAAATTATAGTTTGTATTAAGCATACAGATGCATAAGATCTCTCTCAACTATTTTTTCTCAATTTCATTTTGATTTTAATGATCTAATCCCAATCTGTAAAATAAAACATTTATTTAACCCAAATCTCTTTGGTCAACCCTTAATTATTATTGAGATTTCTCCTTTATTTAAAATTTTCAAATTGGATTAAAGTTCAATTCTTTTTCTACTCAAATAGAATCTTCAAAACTTGTCCTCCTAAAATAAACAAAATACTAAGTTTTTAACATATTAAGATAGATTATAGAAGATTTTGAATGCTAAAAATAAATCAAAATTATGACAATAGTTTCTAAAACTTTTTAATTACAAATGAAGCAAAATTTTATTTTTAGTTTTTTATTAAAAACTTAATGAAACAAGTTTTTATTTTCTTAAAAAAAGGAAACAAAATTTTATTACAAATCTTAATCAAATAGGTTTTTAAAAAATAAAAATAAGAAAAATTAAAAATCAAACAGAAAATTGAAGTGAAATCCCTGTACTTCAAAAGGGTATTTTATTAAACACTTGATTTGCAATTTAAGTTTGTTGTTTTGGGACTTAAGCAGTAAAACTTGACAGAACAGAAGTGTAGAGGTTTACTTCTACAAGCATAAAACATATTACAAAAAATTTCAAGTAAGTAGACACTGAACTCAACATCTTAGGGACATTTTATCAAACACCTTATATGTATATGATTTAGGAACGCTCTTAGAATAGAAATGAAGTACCACAAAATTTTTCACACGAAATAAGGCTTACAACATGCTACATTATGTCCTACACCTTTTTAATGTAAAAGACATAAATTATTAGTTACATGTAGTTATGTGTTTACATTGTAACTATTTAGGAGTTATGTTTGAACCAACAATACCTATCTTGCAATTTGTGACTTGTCTAAACAATAAAATTGTTCTAGGAGTAGATAGGATACCAAACTCTTAACCGATATAATTAATAAACTAGCTAACTTAACACCAAGTAACCACATAAAATTATTGTCACTAACTTAGACCACTATGGAGTTAAGTTTAGACTACTCAAATTTTGTACTTTTTATTGTTAGTTTTATCACAATATGCTCAAACATCACCCATTAGTCTCGATGTTTTCTTACTATCAAAATATCTTATCTAAGAAACAACTTTCTGGACAGTCAATCTCACAAAACTTTTTTGACAAGACATGTCATCATGATGATATTAAACATGTGCAAATTTTATTTCAACCATTTGTCCAAAGATGATCTCAGACCTCCCAACTAGAAGAAAGTGTATGTCCTCATGGATATAAAATTTGTCAAATTTTTGTACCATATTTAACCTTGTCAACTAACTTCCTTACTTGTCCAAGTAAGCTCCAGTTGCTCTACAAAAAGCTTAACATAACATATTAGGTCAATAAATAAGACGTGCACTTTAATCCATTCATTGTCACAAATAAGGTTAAAATAGCTTTTGAACCTATAAATACTCCATTGGCCAACATTTGATGATCCATCCAAATGATAAAAAAATTAAAAGCAACAATTTCATTTGCCAAGTCTTTCAAGACTTCAATAACATCAACTGTTGGGATTACAAATTCATATGCATCCTTCATCTTTAGCAAGTATGAATACTATTGCTAAAAAATTTCCCCTATTTAATTGCCTGAACTCCCTTCAATTTATACCTTATATCATCATTCAAAAAAGGTCCTAAAGATCTCATTCCTGGGTGTCTTTTCTATTACTAGTGGTCTAATGATAGCGAACTCATAACTGTGTTCCTCTTTAGTCTACAATACATTCAACTTTGTCTTTTTCGAAAGCTTTCTCATATAATGTGGCTCAATGTATATTAAGTAAATAATATTACATTGACCATAGTTGTAATAAGTTCGGTGTCATTCTTACCTTTATCATTAAAGAGTTTTTCATTGTCTTTGTTTATTCAAAGGTTCAGCAATCTATCTACCACATCAATGGCACTAGGGAGATCTTAGACACCTTTTATTTGTAATTTGATTTATGCTCAAGATTGAAGTCCTAATAGAAAATTGAAGAACTTATCTTCTTCCAATATATTGCATATTTCCAATATGAGGGAACCAAATGTCTTAACATAGTTATGAATTGTTCCTTTGTAACGCAACCTTCATAAAGCTTCTTCTACTATCTAGGAGGTGTTATAAAACAAGAATTGTTCCTTGAATTCCCTTACCAATATCTCTCAAGTTTCAATTTATGGATGACCAACATTCATATGATCATTGACCCTAGCACATCACTACAATTTGATATCACCAACTAAATAAATGTTAGTGTTGTCCATTTATAAGACCCTTATTGTATAAAAATATTATTACGTATCCCACAAAAAGTTGTCCAATTTCAAGACATCTCAATAACTACAAAATGATTTTATTTTAAGGCTTTCAACATACTCTAACTAGTTTATACTATTATTCTGGACAAATTAGTTGAGAGAAGTGTCAAAGCATCCTTTATCACCCTCAATACTTGTCAACTTCACTAGCAATACTGTTCAACTTTTCTGAATGTTTTCTAATGCTGCATCCATGTCTTCCAAATGAGAAATCGCTGAAAATTCTTCCTTATTTTGGATTACTCTAAGAAATTGTTTCAATCAAGTCATCCTTTTCATCAAATTTTCCATATTTCCTCCCACCATTTGTCTCTTGAAATTGTCTTGACGATATATTTTGATACAACTTTTCACAGGGTTTAAATTAAGGTATGTTTGTATTCAACCTCGCCATGTTGCAACTTCATTTCCCTAATTAAGTTTTCAATAAACTTCTATCAAGCCTAACGTACTTTACAAGGACATTTTGGTCAAATACTTGGTATGTAAATTAAGTTTAATACTTTAGAACTTGGTTAATGAAATGTGACAAAATAGATGTGAAGGTTTTTTATATACCCTAAAAACTAGTTGGGTCCTCAGTTGCTAAATCAAATTTAGGAAGTCAAAAAATATCAACTTGCATATGAAAACATTAATATTGCTAAACTAGAAAAAAGAATGCAAAATCCAAATGGTCGGAGGAATTTGTTTATTAAGAGTTTGTTACATGTAACCAATTGAAATTTAGAGATGCTGCCAACTATGAAGTTCTCCTTAAATTAAGGATCACTTTTATCTATATATAACAATACAGAATGACAAAAAAGGGAGAAAAATATTTTAAAGCCCCCCCCCCTCTTTGACACCATCTTCCTTTCTAATAAGATTTTCTATATATATATATATAGAAAATCTTATTGGCTTAAGAATCATAACAATTTGATGCTTTCATTTAGTCATTTATGCCCTCTATAGCTAACACACATCCCTCATTTAGAAAATCTATGGCTAGTTTTAACAGTAGAGTTAGACATCATTTAATCTCAAATGCGTTTTAAAGCTTTTCTAAAATTCATGCTTTCATAGTATGAGTCTCTAACCTTGGTAGTCTTTGGAATTATGGACAAGCTTTCCATTTTTCCACCCCCTCATAATTCTCCTGCTACTTTCTCCCCTTCCTTGCCTCTCAGTACCTTGGTTTAACCACAACTTTCTACTCACCTTCCCCACTTATTGGTCCATCCCTTTTATCCCCTTCACCATCTTTCACTTTTTCTTTATCTATCAAACCTCCTAAATTGTGACTTTCTCATTTTGACAGCACAAATCAACTTCACTTGTTGATCTAAGCTGAACATTAATTTAGTTTTACCAAGTCCCTCCAGACTAACTCCTAACCATGGCTACTTTATATTTGCAAGACGATGCGCTTAGTTGGTACAATTGGCTTCACCAAACTATCAGTTAATAAACCAGGAAGACTTTACTTGTGCTCTTTAACTTTGTTTTGGCCCCTCTCCTGTAGAATAATTACAAAACTTTTTCGATTTTTTTATTTCCCGAAAATCAAGATCTCTTTAATTCTATAAAATGATTGACATATAATTATAATAAAGCATGAATCAAAATTCGTATCTTATTCTAAAGCTTGATACTTGTCTTATTGTATCTCTTGAACCATTTCCGAAACTGATTTGTCTTAACCACCGTCTGTGCACAAATGTTCAGCCTCTAATGGTATTTACAGAATTGGTTAAGAGAACTCTGTTACTCTTACATAGAGGGTTAAGTAAGAAGTGCTAGCTCTACTAGAGCTTAAGCCTATTTATAATAGATTTTAAACAATTTAGTATTTTAATTGAAACTAAATTCTAATTTCAATTAAACTTTAATTAGAATTACAAATAATTCTAATTAAATACAAATTATGCCTAAATAAGATCCAATGTCTCATATTGATTCTTATTTATTAAATATCTCATATTTAATCATAAAGTTTCCCAAACTTTGCAATAAATTCCAATTTGATTAAAATGACTTTGCTCTCTTTAACTCATTTCATATATGAGATCAACTAGGTTTCCAAATATGATGGCAATGACTATAAAATATAATTCTAATTCATAATTAGAATTAGATAAATCAAAACTTTTTTAATTTATCTTTAATTCTCCAATTTTCTAATTTATAATCATTATTCAAGATTGGCATCTAGCAATGCATCATGACCACTCAAATACTTAAGAATGTCAAAGTGATTTTAACTAACCTTTTCGTGCATGATTTTTTGTATAATTGAATCCTTTCATCATACAATGTTCCGATTAGACATGAAGCATGAAATTAATGTCTACAATATTTTGAGTCCAATCATATTAATTTTCTTCCATTAGCTATCAATTTAATTAATGATATTTGTAAACTATTTACAAAATGTCATTCTACCTTAGCTAAGGATTTCCGAAATCAATACTATTTGAGAACAATGGAACATTTTTCCCAATTACTTTAGGGTAATGAATCCTGTCTTGATCAGACAACTACCTCCATATGGTTCATGCTACATCAAATGATTATCACTTGAATGACCTATGATTAAGTAGGTCGTAAGTAGTGTCAAAACATAAAAATCCCTATGTAAGATAACTTTGGAGGCCTCAAGTCAAAGGATCACTTATACAATCATCACAATATGAGTTCCATTGATATATAAGCAATGCTCTAAATGGGTTTCTTATCTAACAAGCACCCACACATTTGATTAAGTATCTCCGTTCTTTAGTTTATAAGATCGACTACTTCCTTAATAAGGAAAAACAATACATGTGTTAGTCTTTTTTACATTATATTAATATTCAGTGTTAATAGAATATTGACTAGAAACATCTAGGGATAATATATAAATGCAATATGAATCTCATAATTATAATTTTATTTGGAATGTATACTTATCTCATAGACTTTATCATATAAATCTAAACATGTACAAGATAAAGAATACCTTTAAATTATATTTTCACTAAACTACAACCAAAGTGATTGGCTGAAGGGCATAAACTAGCAATCTCCCACTCGTACTAAGTCAATCGTTTAAGTATCCTATACGATATCATCATATGATGATTATACTACTGTTGAGTCAGTGGCCTAATGAGAGAATTCTACAAGATTCTCTATAGTAGGCACTTGCTTAAATCTTACAACTTCCATCTTAATTATCATCATAACTAAGAAATTTTTCTAAATAAATCCTTGGATCTTTAAAGAGACCTTTGCTCCTTTTGCATGCCCGATAGCTCTAATGTTCCATAGTACATTACTATTATAGTTATGTGTTATCACTTAAAGAAAATATGAAGTTTTTAAGAAGTTTAAGATCTTTAAGGCTAAAGTTAAGAACCAACTGGTTAAGATTCTTAGATTTGACCGTGGAGATGAATATTATGGCAAACGTAGGGTTTTAGGACAAGAAAATGGTATATTCGTCAAATATGTGGAATCATATGTATGGTGACTAGTTTACTATTCCTGGTAGTCCTGAGCAAAATGGTATAGCCAAAAGGCATAATTGCAACCTAAAGGACATAATGAGGTCAATGTAGAGCGGGATTAATCTACCTTATTACCTTTAAGGTGAAGCCATAAAGATTGCCTTATATAGCCTTGCCTATATTCGTGTTTAAGGTTACCTTGCTAAGGTACATCTATATAATCCTTATGAAAATAAGTTGCATTATTATTCCACTCGTTTCTACTTTGTTGGATAACCGAATCACTCCAAGGGATATAAATTTTACTATAGAAAATGAGGGTATAGAATTGTAGAGTTACAAATAACTAAGTTTTTGGAATATGTCTATAATAAGGGTGGTCCTTCTCACCCTTCAAATGATAACATGATAAATACTACAATTATTTCATATCTAGCATTTATAGAGTCAGAATCGATAGATCAAGGTCACAAACCCATACCTACCTAAACTGAGGTTCTTAAAGTACAAGAACAAGTGCAGTTAAGAAGATCCACTAAAGTGGGAAGACCTACTTTTTCATCTGATTACAAAGTCTATTTAGGTGAATGAGACTATGATATTAGATACGTTGTCAATCCAGTTACTTTTTCAGAAGCTACTTTGAGACCTTTTTTAGATTTATGGCGGGACGCAATGAAAGATGAAATGCATTCCATAAAGTATAATCGTAACATTTGTCTATATAAGAGACAACTTCTTCTTTTTCCCCATTTTCTTACATTTTCATTTTAACCCCTTCCCCAAATGCTACTATGAACAAATTTCCTCTCTTTAACCATTCTTCACCATTAGTGATTCAAACCGGTTAGTGTTATATACCAATCTTTTCCTTTTGATGACCTTATCATAATCATACCTATTTTAGTTGCCATCATTTCGAAATCGTTGAAAAAAATGAGGAGAAAAATCGATGAAAAATGCCAATTGTCTATTTGTCGCTCTTGGTGCTTGCTACCGATCACCACCACCGCCATTCAACTAGTCTCGACGACAGGAACAAAAGTCATATGATCTCATCACCAGCCACCACCTGGATCGCTGCCGATTGACAAAAAAAGAGGTTAGGGTTTCATTTTGTTTTTCTTCAATTCGTTCAAATATGAGTATGTTTCTTTGGAGAAAGATGTTCTACTCATCAACAACTTTCATTTGGTATAGAAATTTTTGAATTCTAAGAATAGAGATTTTCTGACGATAGGATGGAATATTCCCATGACCAGAGGAATATTCTGGTCACTGAAGGTACTGTTTCGGTGACCTTTTTGGTCACTTATGTGAAAAATTTTCTAAAAATTATATTGAAAAATTTTCTTTAAAGAACCATAGCGAAATTTTCAACTGTTTGCTAATTAAAAATTATGGAACGTGTAGGCAAGAATAGGAGAAATATCTTAATTTCATAAATGGACTGCTTTGGGAATTCAGATGATACATAAATGATTATTTGAGTCTAATAACTCCTAACTGGCACTGATTGAGATATTTTCTTTCAATGTACTAAATATAATAGGAGAAGGACCCCATTGGAAGGGTTAAACGGACGATTTCAATTCCTAGGTAAGTTCATGTACTAATATATTTATATAGTGAACGCATATATACAGTAATGCTTATCTGCTTTAGTATCAACCTTTATATCGAATTAATTAAGTGGATACGTTGGATTGGGTATTGCATACATGCATTCGTCATCATAATTGAATGTAAACTTGATAAATTGCATGCTTAATAATTTGATATGTATTGCTATGTTCGATTATGGAGAAGAGAGATTTGTAGGATGTGCCACTTGATGGGTATGCAACAGGACTAGAAGTGCACCAGTTATGACTATGAGGGTTTTTTTTTTGATATTGAAATATGTTATAGGCATGAGAGCTATTTTGTTTATGATATTGAGATATGTTATGGGCCGATCCTAGTTGATGCTTATCTCCTGATCAGACCCTTATTTATGATGTTTATGACTTTAGACGCATTGAACAAGGGCTGATCTTTTGGTGATGCTTGGCTTCCCGCAACCCCTTTGGATTAAGAGAGCCTTACGGCTATATGAGTATAGGAGCCTGGCTTGGTCATTGGTGATGCATAGTTCCCCGTAGCCATTCGAGGTTTAGAGTTGTGAGGGCTTATCCTTGTAGATTAGGGTCCTCCAAAAATTCTTCCTCACAATTTATTTGTATTGTTGATGTGATTGAATGTATAGCATGATGTGTATGTATTTTAATATTCACACATAACTGTGTGCATAACATTAGGTATTATAGGTCGGTGTGAACTTACTCAATGAGGTTTGACTCTCCTTAACTTTATTTCTTTCAGGTTAGTTACCACCGACTTCACAGCAGTGACTCCGGTGACGTGTCTGTTGTGACCTAACTACGTTTATGAACATTCTTTGTTTATTTTCATTTATCTTGTATTGTAGCATCCATAGTGACAAGATTTCATAAGTTGTAAAACTTCTTTATGACATGCACTATTGTTATTATATTATACGGACTTACTGCATTCCTAAGGTTTGAATTTATTTTAATGTTAGTGGTAGCCTTGCGTGTGATCTAGGATTTTGAACCTCAGGTCTCATATGCTGGTCACGCACCCGTTTTGGATTATGGAAAAGTTCATATTAGAGCTTAGATTACAGATTTGCCGTTGATGATGTTCTTTTGTTTGTCACTACGAACACATAGGAATCCATTTCTTTTTGAAGTAACTTCTTATAGAATAAGTTCATATTCTCAAGGGTGGTACTAACCATTCTTTTGCTTTCAATTTCAACATGAATAGATGCGCTTGATTTCTCGCTCTACTTGAATAAGAGCATCACAATGAAGCCTCAGCTTAGGATGAGACATCTGTCTCTGTCGCTTCAGCTAGAAGGTGGGGTAGGTGCAGAATGATTTGGATAGAGAGTTCCTTATCGATGCATCGTAGGTGTCATAAGGAGTTCCTAGGGCACCTACGTTTGATATGCAGACATTCCTAGTAGGGATAGAGGTTAACAATGCTATGTTTCGAGACTTAATAATGATGATGCAACAATAATAGTAGCAACCAACTCCCCCAGTGGCAGCCCCAAAATAAGAGAGGTCAGATATGCAACTATCTATGGTATATGCAAGGTTTTGTCTGATAGAGTTTGACGAAACTAGACCTCCGGAGGCTATTGATCTTCTCAATGAGGTGGAGATGCGAGGCAGGAGGCTGCGTTGTTTTGATACATAACTAGTGGTCTGTTGGAGATGTCTCTACAAGGGATTGGAAAAGATTGGTACCGAGATAATATCCTTCTATACTTGGGTATAGTGACTTGGTCACAGTTTATAAAGAGATTTATGGACTACTTCCTCTCCTTTGCAACTCGTAAGATGCTCAGATTAAAGTTTCTGAACCTATGCCTTAGAGATAAGATAGTAAATGAGTACACCATGAACTTTATTCACTTGAGTCGTATTCCTTACAAATTGGTTCAAATGAGTCGAAGAACAATAACCAGTATATGTTAGGGCTAGGACCTCTTTTCATCAGTATGACTATGAGCCATAGAGAGAAGTTCTCTATCTTTGTAGATATAGCCAAGTAGTTAGAGAGGATTCTGGTGGAGCAAGGTACCTTGTCTAAGGGAGAGCAAAGTAGGATCCACTCTACAGGATCTTTTAGCTTACAACAACAACAACAATAGCTATCAAAATTTTCACCAAGGTTCAGCTAGAGCGAGAGTTCTTGACAAAGGGTTGTTCAAGCTCATGCAAGGCGAGATCTGGCCATAGACATCTGAGAGTATTCAGATTCATACCTGGTGTAGGTAGTAGCAGTAGTGGGCAGAGCTCAGGCCGCAGAAGTTCAAGCTCAGCATCAGGGTCTATGTTATATACCACCAGGAGCTTGTTACAGATGTGGCCAGTATAGGCATTTGATTAGAGATTGCCATGTGATGGGATATCAGTAGTCCTCTTCTAGTTGGGCGTAACCTTTATTTCAACAACCACAAAGGGGATCACAGTTTGGTGGTTAGTAAGGGCGAGTATTTGGATGGAGACCATTTGGAGGTAGAACTGGAGGCTACAGTATGGGATGATCCTCTAGCTCTCAGCAGGTAGGCTATGGTCAGGCTAAGGCGTTCACTCTCACCCCTCAAGATGTACAGGCTTCCAATGTAGTGGTATCAAGTATCATTCTCGACTGTGGATTAAAAGCTATGGTTTTGATAGATTCAGGAGCAACTCATTCTTTTATGTCGCCCAACTTTACTATGAGGTTAGAAATAACACCGGATAGGACGAATGAATCTATGTTAGTATCTACACTTTTGATTGATTCTATATACGTAAATTTGATCTACTACTCATGTCCTATGGAGATTAATGGTAGGAGATTGGTAGTGAATCTTATTGTATTGTCAGTTATAGATTTTGATGTAATATCGGGAATGGACTAGTTATCCCATCTTTATGCTACCTTGGATTGTAGAGAGAAGGAAGTGATGTTTAAGATTGCAGGGAACATGGAGTTTATCTTTAAGGGGGATAGAAAAACTACCCCTTCTAATATAGTTTCAGCAATAGTGACAAACAAGATGCTCATATAAGGGTGTTAAGGATTTTTGACCCTAGTCAAGGATTTAGTCGTAGAAAGCATCAGTCTCCAAAGCTTTTTGATAGTTTGGAAGTTTCTAGATGTGTTTCCTGAGGAGTTACTAGGGTTAACCCAGAGTGAGAAATTGAATTTTGTATTGACGTAATACCTGGTATGACTTTGATTTCTGTACAACCATATAGAATGACACCTATAGGGTTAGAGGAATTAAAGAAGTAGTTACAAGATCTATTAGATAAGGGTTTTATCAGACCTAGCACTTTGCCATAAGGTGCACCAGTATTGCTTGTGAAAAAAAGGATGGTTCTCTCTAATTGTGTATTGATTTTCGATAGTTAAATAAGGTGACTATCCGCAATAAGTATCCACTACCTCGAATTAACTGTTTGTTTGATCAACTTCAAAGTGCTATGTACTTTTCTAAGATTTATCTAAGATCAAGATACCATCAGCTAAGGATCATAGGAGATGATCTATCTAAGACTGCCTTTAAGACTCTATACGATCATTAAGAGTTTTTAGTAATATCTTTTGGCCTTACAAATGCTCCAGTAGTTTTTTATGGATCTGATGAATAGAGTATTCAAGTCGTTTTGGGATAAGTGATTGTTTTTATTGATGACATTTTGGTGTATTCGTGGATAAATAAGGAGCATGCCAAACACTTAAGATTGGTATTGGAAACACTTCAAGAACATCAACTATATGCCAATATCTAAAAATGTGAATTCTGGCTTAAGAGTGTTGCATTCTTTAGATATCTGGTATCTCATGGCAGAATACAAGTTGACTCGAAGAAGGTAAAAGCTGTGATGAATTGGGAACAACCAAGGACCGTGACAGAGGTATGAATTTTTCTTAGGCTAGCAAGTTACAATCGAAGATTTGTTTAAAATTTTTCTAAGATAGCAACCCCTTTGACCCGATTGACGTAAAAGAATGTCTAGTTTATTTAGTCCGATGCTTGTGAGTAGAGTTTTCAAAAACCGAAGGAGTGTTTAACTTCAGCTCCAATATTAGCTTTACCAACAGAAGGTGGAGTATTTCAATTGTACTGTAATGTTTTGAGAGTTGGCCTTGGATGTATGTGATTGCTTATACTTCCAAGCAACTGAAGAAACATGAACAAAATTATCCTACACATGATTTAGAGGTAGCAGTAGTAATCTTTGCTTTAAAGATTTGATGAAACTACCTGTATAGTGAAGCATGTGAGATTTTTAAGTATCAAAAGAGGTCAAAATATATATTTCAACAGAAAGATCTAAATCTGAGGCACAGAAGGTGAACGGAATTACTAAAAGATTATGACTGTATGATCTAGTATCATCCAGGGAAGGCAAATGTTGTAGCAGATGCTTTATGTAGGAAATCCTCAACTAGTTTTAAGCATATCATAATAGAAAAGAGAGCTTTGACCAAGGAGTTAAATGATTTGATGGATCGAGGTACTTAGTTTCAGCTTTCAGATGTAGGAATATTAGTGGCCAACATCAAGATATGTTCAGTATTATTATATAAGATTAGGATAACCCAAGGTCAAGATCCTAAATTTCAACAACTTATTTATGACCTTCAAGAAAGATGACGTATAGATTTTGAAATCGATAAAGAAGGTGTCCTTAAAATGAATGCAAAACTATGTGTTCCAAATATAAGAAAGTTAAAAGAGGATATTTTAGAGGAAGCACACTATGCTGCATACGATGTGCATCTAGGTTCCACTAAAATGTACCATAATATTAGAGATACATTGGTAGGGTAGTATAAAGAAAGATGTGGCTGAATATGTTTCTAAATGCTTGACATGTCAACAAGTAAAAGTTAAGCATCAGAAGCCCTCAGGTAAGCTACAACCATTGCTCATTCCTAAATGAAAATAAGAGAGGATCATGATGGATTTCATGATTGACCTATATTATACAAGAACTTGATGTAATTCAATCTGGGCAATCATAGACAAATTGACAAAATCAGGACATTTTTTACCTATAAAGACTACTTATTCGGTGTCTAACCTAGCTCAAGTTTATATTGATCAGATAGTGTTCCTCCATGAAGTGCCTGTATTGATAGTTTCAAATTGGGGATCACAGTTTAGATCTCGGTTCTGGAAAAAATTACGGGAGGCATTGGGCACTAGATTAGATTTTAGTACGACATTTCATCTTTAGATTAATGGACAGTCTGAAAGGACAATTCAGACCTTAGAGGATATGATGAGGATTTGTGTGATAGATTTTGGCAGTAGTTGGGATTAGCACTTGCCTTTGATTGAGTTTGCTTACAATAATAGCTACCACAGTTTTATTAGGATGGCATCATACGAGTCATTGTATGGATGAAAATGTAGGTCCTCGAAATGTTGGGAGGAGATAGGAAAAAGGCAGTAGGACAACCCAGAATTAATCAACATCACGTCGAAGAAGATCCCATTGATCAAATAGAGGTTAGAAACAGCTGTCAGTAGACAGAAGAGTTATGTTGGTCTGAAGTATAAGGAAGTGGAGTTTCAAGTCGAAGATTTTGTATTCCTTAAAGTATCTCCAATAAAGGGTGTGATGAGGTTTAGAAAGAGAGGAAAATTGTCTCTAAGATATATTGGACCTTACGAGGTAACTAAAAGGGTTGGAAATGTGGCATATAGGTTGGCATTACCTCTAGACATAGCCTAAGTCCATCTAGTATTCCATATTTTTATGCTTTGTAAGTACATTCCTGACCCTTCTTATGTACTCCAACCGCAGAGCGTGGAAGTGAGTGAGAATTTAATCTACGAAGAGGAACCGGTGGCTATCATGGATTCATAGGTGTGATAGCTTCGATCAAAACAAATTCCTATGGTTAAGGTGATATGGAGGAATAGTTGCATCAAATAAGCTATTTGGGAGATAGAGAGAGAGATGAGAAAATTGTATCCATACTTATTTATTTTTTTAAAGTTTTGTTAAATCTATCATCATGTATACATGCATTATGATTTTATACAAAGTTCCAATATTTTTGACTAGTACGCTTATTCTTTAATAATTTATATTTTCAGACATAATCACCACAATATGAATCCACTCACAATGCTCTTGATTAATATCAAATTGAAAAATTGAGAGAAATTTAATGAATGGAGACGTAACCTCGACATTATTCTTTAATATGAACGAATTTTATAGGTATTAATAGACAATGAGCCTATATGTCCGGGTGACAATCCAACTCCTAAGCATGTCCAACAACATGAGTGATGGCAGAATACTGATAAGACTGCTAAGTGCTGTGTTAAGGCTTCTGTTAGCGCAATGTTGTAGAAGCAACTTGTAGGCATGGAAAATGTCGGTTCAATGGTCTATCACCTTAGTGAGAGGTTTGGTTTGAGGACCAGGTCTGTAAGGGTGAAAGCTATCCAAACCTTTCACAATCTCAGACAAAAGTTGGTGAATTGGTGCGAGATTACAAGCTTAAGGTAATTTTTGCAGTTACTAAGGCTGAGTTTCTTGGGGTGGAATTGGATGCGAAAATGCAGATGATCATGATCATCAACAACTTAAACTCTTCTTTTCAGCAGTTTAAGTTGGACTATGAGCTTAACACCAAAGATTACACCTTGAGTGAGTTGATGAATACCTTCCAGAACATAGAGGAGATATTAAATATCAAGGCCAATGGGCCAAAGGCTTATGTGGAATCTTCTTCTCAGTCCAACGGTAAGGGCAAGTGAAAAAAGAAGTGTGCAAAGAAGAGGAAGGCCCGAATAGGGGTTAAGGCCCAACCTATGAAAAAGAAGGTCAAAAAGGACATTAAGGGAATGTGTTTCTTCTGTGGTGAGAAAAGCCACTAGAAGAAGAACTACACGGTTTATCTTGAAACCCTCAATAGTAAACAAGATATGGGTTTCCTAAGTTTGTTAGTAACTAGAAATGTGGCAGATTCATCTAATTCCTGGATATTAGATTCAGGAGCCACTGACCATGTTTGCAATTCTATACAGGGGTTCCAGCAAAAGAAAAGACTACTTAAAGGTCAATTTCATGTCAAGATAGCGGATGGATCCTATGTTTCAGCACAAGTAGTGGAAGTAGTTATCTTAGATTTTCCTAGTGGTCATAGGTTATATTTAGAGGATGTATATTACATCCCAATGGTTGTAAGGAACATGATTTCTATTTTTTGTTTAATAAAATTTGGTTATTCCTTATATTGTGAAAATGTTGTTTCAATATATGAGAATAAGGATTTTATTTATAATGCAGTAATTAAATAGGGATTTTTATTTATAAAACATATGATAGGCTCACCAAACAACACAGTATTAATAAAACCAATAAAATATGACTCTAGCATTAATTCAAAATATTTGTGGCATTTAAGGATAGGTCATGTCAATAAAAAAAGACTTGATAAGTTGGTGAAGGTTGGGAACCTTACAGGTTTAGACAATGGTCTATTACCCACTTATGAGTCTTTTATAGAAGGAAAGATGACTAAGGCCTTATTTCCTTGTAAAGGAAATGGATCTAAATCTACGTTAGACCTGGTACACATTGATGTGTGTGGGCCTATAAACATACAAGCTAGAGGAGGTTATGAATACTTTATAACCTTTATAGATGATTACTCTAGACATGGCTATGTGTATTTAATACACAAAAAGAGTGAATCCTTTGAAAGGTTTAAAGAATTCAAAGCTGAAGCTGAGAAGCAGCTAGGTAAGCTATTAAAACAACTTCGATCGGATCGAGCTGGTGAGTACTTATCTGGAACATTCCATGATTTCCTAATTGACAATAGAATTGTTTCCAGTTTGTGAACTCCTAGAACACCTCAACAAAATGGTGTAGCTAAGAGGAGGAATAAGTTGGAAATGGTAAGATCAATGATGCCCTATACTAGCCTTTCAGAATCATTTTGGGGATATGTCATACAAACAACAACTTATCTTCTTAACTTTCCTCCATCCAAATCGATGCCTAAAACACCTAGGGAGTTGTGGACTAGAAAACTACCTTCATTATGGCACTTGAGGACTTGGGGCTACCCAGCCCATATTCTAAGGACTAAATCCACAAAGATGGAACCAAGATCAGAAGTATGTTTGTTTGTAGGATATCCTACGAGTACATGAGGGTACTATTTTTATAGTCCTCAGGATAGGAAGGTATTTATGTCGATAAATGCTACCTTCTTGGAGGAAGATTTTATGAGAAATCACAAAGAAAGAAGTGAAATAGTACTAAAGGAGTTAGCTATTTCATCTAAACCAAGAGTTGATTCGGATATAGCGGAACAAGATGTCGAAATGGATTCGAGAGTTAAATTGGAAAAGGAGCTTGAATGTTAAGTAGTGCCTAGAAATAGTGGGAGTGTTGTGAGACAATCAGACAAGCATCTCGGTCCAGGAAAAGGCATAATTGCCATCTTAGACTAAGAAGTAACAGATCCTATTATTTATACACAGGATATTACTAACGTTGACGCAGAAAAGTGGCACAAAGCAATGGAATCAGAAATAGCTTCTATATATACTGACAAAGTCTGGATCCTTATTGATCTACCACCTGGTGTAGAGGCCTTTAAAGCTAGATTGGTAGCTAAGGGCTATACCTAAAAGGAGGGTGTAGACTATGAGGAGATATTTTCTTCGGATGCCATAATTAAGTCTATCAAAATTCTTTTAGCCATAGTAGCCTATTTCGATTGTGAAATATGAAAAATGGACGCTAAGACCACATTTCTTAATGGGGATCTTGAGGAGACCATTTATACGGTCCAACCAGAAGGATTCGTTAAGCCAAGTATTGAGCATAAGGTATGCAAGTTGCAAAGGTCCTTTTGTGGACTTAAGCAAACATCTATGTTGGCCCCCCTTTTTTTTCCTTGAGGAATAGGCATGATTTAAATAAATTATGAGGTCTTTGAGGGATTATTTTGTGGAGTTAATTATTATGTCAATGCTGGTAAGATTTCATGAAATAGATTAATTGAATTGAAGTATTGAAGGTGTAAGATTGTATAAGGGCAAATTGGGCATGACACTTAAGGTTATAAGACATAAGGCCTTAGGCAAGGGGAAAAATGGACTTTGCACACTCATTAAGGCTATTAAAAGAAGAAGTTATTGTCATATATTTTTAAGAAGAAAGAAACGCGAGTGAAGAGAAGAAGAAGAAGAAGAAGAGCAATTTGTTCTAGGGATTTCTAAGCTAAGGTTCATGGTGATTGAAGAAGCATTGGATAAACATGTAAGTATAATCATCTTCTTTTTGATTTGATGAATGAAGCATGTTTAATGATAGCTAGAAGTGAAATGAAGTTGAATATGTGTAGGAAGTTGTTGATTAAAATGTTTTAATCTTTTAGGGCTAATGATCAAAGATATATGTTGATGTATTTGGGAATGATTTTGTGTTAAAATGAGCTTAGAAATGAAGTAAAAGAGGTGGTTTAGGGTTAATATGGGTTATATTTGAAATATGGGGAGTATATAGGTGAATAATGTCAAAAAATGTCTTCGGAATGAGTTTCTGGAAACGTTCGCCGCGGCGAACTTCTGACTTCGTCGCGACGAAATTCATTTTTCTGCACAGACATGTTTTGGTATTTTGAGCATAACTTTTTTTTTAGTTATCCAATTGGAGTGATTTTTTATTTTAAGTAAACTAGAGACATAGGGATATAAGTTTTGTTAAGGAGTTAAGTTTAAATTAAGTCTATAAGGATTTCAAATTTTGGATGGAATTTGAGTAAGGAATGTTATTTTAGTATAAGACCATCCTGCAAAAGTTTTGAGTATAACTTTTAGAGTACTGAACCAAATTGAATGATTTTAGTGTCATTAGAAACTTAAGAGAATGGGTAACATTTACATAGAAGAAAGTGTTATCAAATTGTCTTTTACTAGATCATAATGATCAAGGAAAATTGAGTCGAAGGTTTGGATTTTTGGAAGAATTTGAATATTTAGAATTTATCGTAGTGCATGTGCTTTATAAGTTCTCAAATTTGAATTCCTATTGAATTGGAATTGTTTTCATTGTTAAAGGAAATCAAGAGAGGCAAGATAAGCAAGAGGAAGGACATCTCTAAGCAAGCTAGTAAGAAAGGAATTCAAGGTGGGTATAGTTTTATAATAAAGCAAATAAGCCACTTATTGTTTTTCTTTGAATCAAGAAAGCTAAATATTTTCAATTGCATCATGAATGTTGCATTTATTTGCTCTTGGTTGCATGTGAGATTGTTACATGTTGCTACACAAATTGTGTTGATAATTTATTGAAAATGATTCTTTTTGAAAAGATGCAAGATTATGAAATCAGGTTTTCAAGAATGCTTCTTTGAAATATCTCTTGTGCATGAAAAACAAGTTTCCAACAAGATGCCATTAAGGGCAAACTGTTTTCGATTCACAAATTACATGTTATGAGGGTTTGTGGTAGTCCCTCAAGAATTGTCACGTGCACATTGACCCAAGTATAGGCTTCTCCCGCCTGCCTGCTAGTGGCACGGAGCTCCTTCAAGAACTCCCTTAAGTTTACAACTACACAGGATCATTATATGGAAATGTGTAGTGTGTCATGAATTGGACTTACCCAAACCATTTTGATGTGCTTATGTGCTTTTGAAATGTTAGTAAGTTTGATTCATGCTTGATTTATAATTACTCATGAACTACTTGATTAAGTGAGGATTTTGAGAAATAAGTGTTTGGTGATTTTCCATGCAAAATTATTATGGTTTCCAAAATGTATAATGGCAATGAGTTTTTGAAAATATTTTTACTTGTTTCTTGATTATAAAATTGTTACCCACGAGCTTTAAGCTCACCCTCATTCTCCTCCCTATGTCCAGGTGATGAGCAAAAGATGGAGCGAAAGAGAGTCATGACCTAACTCCGATTATGCGTATTTTTGTATTATAAGCTAGATTTTGTAATCATGAGGCTTTAGTTACATTTAAAGCATTGTTAGTTCAAGTATCTTATGTATTTCAAGATGTTGAGACATGGGTGTATTATGGTTTGAAATGTCACTTCAGCTTTATAAGAACTCTTACCTTTTGATGTAAATGAATTATGAGTCACGTATGGATGATGTTGAGTAAAAATATGAATTTGTGTAAGGATAAGGTTGAAATGATGAATTTTGATCATGAATTGTTGATACATAAGTGAGATGTCATGGGAGAAAGATGGGAATCATGAATAATGCGAACTAGTCGTAAGAAATGAATTAAATGAAAAAGAGGAGTATGATGAGATAATACTGAATTGTTACGAAATGATAACGCATTAGAGGGAGTGAATTTGGGACAATGTAAATTGAAAGCAAGAAAAGAGTGATGTAGAACCCATTGGAAATTTTAGGTTTAGGGGTTGAGTTTCCAGGGGTCTCACCGCGGCAAAAATAGCATTGTAGGTTCGTCGCGGCGAAAGTTAACTTTCTCGTCGTGGCATATTTACCCTAAGAGGAACAGGAGGGAAAAATTTCAGACCTTTGTCTCGGCAAAGTCAAAAGCTCGCCGCAACCTCCGAAGGATTTTTAGCTTCCACTATGCCCCAAACTTGAAGTTTCAAAATCCTATGGCCTCAGAGCAAGAAGATGAACCGATAATGATTAAGGTGTTCTCTATTGGAAATAGCTTAAGTCTTACGATTTTTCGCAAGAGTTGGACTTCGGAAAATGGGGTCTAACAATCTAGGTCTTGGGACATTAGGTTTGATAAGGCTATGAAATCCCATGGATTCATACAAAACCTAGTTAAGCCTTGTGTCTATAAAAGGATATAAGAAGGCAAGGTTACTTTCTTAATTATGTATGTCGATGAAATTGTGCTCATTGGGAATGATATATAGGAATGTTATCTACGGTCAAAGGATGGCTAAACGAGCAATTCTCAATAAAGGATTTAGGAGAAGCTAACTATGTTCTAGGGATCAAGCATATCAGGGATCGTAAGAATAAGAAGATATCCTTGTCTCAACTAACCTATATTGAGAACATGCTCAAAAAGTTTGCCATACAAGATTCCAAGAGGGGTTTCACACTTGTTAGACATGGAATCAAACTTTCAATGGAGTAAGCACCTAGGACCCAAAAAGAGGTTGAACACATGCGCAACATTCCATATGCTTCGGTAATTGGAAGTTTAATGTATGCTATACTTTACACTAGACTAGATATCTGTTATATAGTGAGACTAGTAAGCAGATTCTAGTCTAATCCAGGAATGGAGCATTGGACTACGGTCAAGTTCATACTGAAGTATCTTCGTAGGATAAAGAATTTAATGCTTGTTTACTCTGGAGGTGACCTTATTCCGACAGGATATATAGCATCCGATTTCCAATCAGATGTTTATTCAAAGAAATCTACTTTTAGTTCTATATTTATTTTGGGAGGTGGAGCCATAGTTTGGAGTCAAGCAATCATGTGTTGCTGATTCAACTATGGAGGCTAAGTATGTTGCCGCTAGTGAAGCAACAAAGGAAGCAATTTGGCTTCGCAAGTTCCTAAAGGATTTGGAGGTAGTTCCTTAGGCAAAAAAGGCCATTACACTTTATTGTGATAATAGTGGGGCAGCGACTAATTCTAAAGAACCTCAGAACCACAAAGCCACCAAACACATTAAGAGAAAGTATTATATCATAAAGGAGATAATACAACGTGGTGTGGTGGATGTGGCAAAGATTCCCACAGATAAAAACCTTGTTGATCCATTCACGAAGATGCTGTCACAAAAGTGCTTCTAGGGTCAACTAGAAGGAATGGGAATGAGAGATATGCCAAACTTACTTTAGAGCAAGTGGGAGATTGTTAGGGTTGTATAAATATAGTGCCCTAGAAAGCAAGTGTATTTATATATGACTTAATTTTCTTCCAATTACAATATCATAATGAAAATATTTATTATTAATGAAACAAAAGGGTTTGGTTTTATTTGTACGAGTATAATACAACTAGTCATAAGGTACCAAGGTTACTTTGTAAGTAATATTCATATATATGGAGATGTATGGAAAACAAGTATATTATTTCGATCTAAATTAATTGATTCACAGTTGAATAATCAAGTTGGTCGCTTGATTACGGTTTAGACTGTAGTGTTGTGATTTATCTTTGTGTCAGTAAAGGAGTTTACTTTAGGGGAATGATGAGTTTCAAATCATGATAATAGTTGACTATTGGTAATGGAACTATTAAATGAATCTAGAATCACGTATGTTTTTATAGAATAAAGTAGGTCGTTACTTTAATCTCAAAACATATACCCTAGCGTTCGTTTATTACAAACCACAATTTTGATGAGCGGTAAACTCATGTGTGTTTCGTTATAATTCTTGATATGATCGGAATAGATTTTTACAGGGTATCAATCCAATGTCCTCATGTTGGGATTATTAATTGAAACATGAATCAAGGAACATTCACTCAAATAAAGAGTTTATAGTGATATCATCACTTCTAGATGTTTTACAGAGATTGGTTATTAAACTGGCGCTAGTAGTTTGATGGACTTGCTACCTATCAAGTATCAACACCTAGATTGGATCTTGTGTGTTAATCACCATGTGAAGTGAAATGGGAGATCTAGAAGGAAAAACCATCATAAGAGCAAAACAGTAATTTTACCCTTTATTGTGCGGATGGCTATAATATGGTTCATAATGGAGTTTGCGATTGGACATCATATTAATAAATTGAAACACGTTTTCTCATAATTTTAAGTAATTCAAGAGTTCAACTAATTGTCTTTAGTAGAATGACATTTGGTTAATAAGTCGGAATTGATTCTAATGAGATTAAATTAATTCCGAGCTTATTAGAGCTTAAATTATTTAAGTCCAATTAGATTCCCCACTTGACTTTTGGGAAGGTTATCGAGGAAAGTAAGAAACATAAACGGGGTTATCAGAAAGAAAATGAGACAGTTTGGAGAGAAATGGATGAATTTGGATTCGGGCCAATAAGACTAGAATAATTTAATTAAGAGTTAATTAAATTGAGTCTTAAGCTTATAATTCAATGTTGGGCTGACACTAATTAATTGTTAATTATAAGCCCAAAAGAACATTTAATATTGGCTGGATTTTGATTTAATTAATTGGATTAATTGAATTAAAATTAATAAAAAAAGGCAAAACTAAATTCTACAAAGATGTAGGATTCGGTTATGCTCTTTATTAAAGAATGAAATGGCTAGTTTTAAAGAAGAAAACGTGTAGCCCTTTTAGCATTCTTTTTACTAAAGATTGAAGTGGTGAATTATTTATTTCACTCTCTACTCTCTCCCAAAGGTTTCGGTAATGCTCTTTATTACATGGTTTTCGTGGCTGGTTTTTAAAGCACCTTACATGAAAACTTTATGATGTTAGATAACATCCAAATGTTGGACATGTAAGGACAATTTGATTTAGTTTTGATGCTAAATGAAAGGTTGCGTGAATTTGGCACAAAACTCTCTCCCAAATGTCCAAGTGTTGGACTTGTGAGGTCACGTGTTCATTTAGCTTTGATGCAAAATTATCGTCTATGGCTTTTGGTATCTACAATCTCTCCAAACCATCAGATATAGCAAAAGAGAAGCTCTTCTTTTGTTTTTCAACTAGCCGAATATAAAAAATGAGAAGTTCTCATTTTTTTTCTTTGAGCTAATCAAACATACAAAGAAAAATCTCCAATATTTTTCTTATCCTTTCCAACCAAAGGATCTTAATAACAAAGTTGACCAATGAGAACAAATGGTAGATCAGATTGGTTAAGGACACAACAGAGAGGAGTCAAAACTGTAGCAAGGTGTCGGTAATATTCCAATCTTGTTCTTATTTTATTTATTTTCCATACATCGTATCATGTTTGGATTGAAAAAAATGATGTTTTAGTGTTTGCGCTTCCGTCGTGTTTTGATTTCGGAAAAAGTTTTTGAAATCTACCGTTTAACCAACCCAAGCATTAAATCGTTTTCGATCTAACAAAAAGATCATGTTAATTGATTGTGAGATAAGAATTAAGGAAATATACCTAGGATTATCATTGAGCATGCATTATACATTGCACATATATGTATGTGTACAATTGAATGTTTATGTGAATGTGCAATTAGTAATGTATGTACTGAGTGTATTACATGATATTGGTACATAGGATAGAATGCCAGCATCCACAGGTTTCCAGATCATGGAAGCACATGTTGATCTGGAGCATACTATAAGTCGACCTAGACGGTCTCACATTAATTGTTTATTCTGTTTTAACTTTCTGTATTGATTTATTTATGACATGAATATGATCGTGATAATTCTAGACATTAATAGTCTGAGGCGTTTGATGCATGAAATTACATTGGAAGTGCTCATCGTATGTGAATTTGACAGAAATAAGTGTTCTCAATATAATTATTGAATGTCAGACTATTTTTCGAAGAAAAAGGTGAATGTGAAAATTGAGCACAACTGATTGCTTGAATATGTGTGATGTAATGCAGTCATTACATTAAATGCATGATAAGATAAAAGCAGTTGTGACCAGAGTAGACACCAATAAAAAGCTTAAAGCTCAGAATGTGATTAAGAGCCAAAGGCTTAATATGTATAATGAGCCCAGCATCTCCAACAGATACGGGATAGTTATTAATGAGCCCGGTATCCTTAATAGATATGGGACAGTTACAAGCACTCGGTCACAACAAAGTAACTATTGAAAGTGAGTCACATGTGCGTTTCATATACATTAGATTTGTATGTTTAAATGACCAAAACAAATTGCTTGAATTGTTCTGAATGTGAATTGTGAAATAAATGAGCAAAGTGATATTGATGTTATATGATGATAAATAAAGTGATGTGAATTATGTGATTATATGAAACGTATATGAATTGATGTCTCGTGTGATTGGCATAAGTCTTCAAGGATGGTCCGCTAACTAAGTTCGTAGAACTCAACAAAATTTCATCTTTGTTTTCGGGGTCAGAGGGTTACCCAGTTAGATAAACTAGAAATATAGCCGCTGAAGTTGAAAAAGAGATAGAGGTCAAGATCAGTTGGTAGTTGCATATATATGCGCTCTTTTTGAATTAAAATTTGTGTTGATGTTTATTGTATAAATGAGTTCTGTATTATAATGACGCTTATGACCGAATATATTTATAAATGATTGGATATGTTTTGTAAATCAGATAGCCCAAATCGAATATTGATTTGAATAAGATGTGTTTACAAATAACATGGGCTATGAATGATTATTTTTTATATCCTTAAAATGATATTAATGTATGAAAAATTTGTAGTGAGTTGTAATTTACTATTCTAGCACGCCTCTTTCACAAGGCATGTGTTTGAATGTTCTTGAGATGTACGAATACGTGCTAGGAGGAAGTGGGGTACTACATTGATGATGTACTTTAAGCACTTTATCACTGCCTTTGAAAGAATTCTGTAGAATTTCGCATGCTTCTTTGGCACTTGAACCACTCAAAACTTTTTTAAACATGCTTTCATCTAAACACATATGAGTGAGAGTCAAAGCTTGTTGTCCTTTCTTCCAAGCTTTTTTTAGATCATTTCTATATGCTTACGTCAAATCATCTTCATTTTTAGGTTGTTCAAGTCCTTGCTCAGCAACATCCCATAAATCTTACGATCCAAGCAAGGCTTTTATACAAATACACCAATTATCATAATTATCTTTGGTGAGTTTTGGTATTAAAAGGGAAACATGCCTCCATTCATCATTATTAGACCAAAACTCTAAAACTCTTTGGAGGTCTAGCCAAAAATAGCAAAAACTAATGGCACCATTAGTCAAAGTGGTGTGTTCGCGGCTGGTGACTTTTATTATTGACAACAGTAAGAAACTTGAAAAAAAAGTTTATGTTATTTTTAGCCACTCACTTCCCGGCCCTTCAATCCCTCAAGCTTGATCTTCCTGATCTTTATGTAGGATTTTTCCCTAAATATTAGGATATCCTTACTATTCAAATTTGTTCCATTTAATAGCTTAACTCATTGATCCTGTAAATGCCCATACATCATCATATACATCTTCTGTGATGGGCAGAGATGGAGAAATGATGAAATTATATATTTTGGGTCCCTATCCTCCGTTTTACTTAAGAAAAACAAGACACCATCAGCTTGTAGAGATTAAAGGCTAGAAGATTCAAAATTTCTCATTTTGGTCATAAGAACCTTACTGGACAGAGCTTGTAAGCAACAACTAGAGGTATTTTTAATTTCTGCTATGATTCCACTTGGTGTTTATACATTTATTCAGCATGCATGAAGGTTAATCATACGTAATGTATTTTTGTGTTTAGTATGCATATTATAGTTTAACATTTGCTATCAAATACTTGGTGCTTTTTCCTTGCATGAGAGTGGGAGGTTTTTGTTTGTGAAAATGCTCCTCTGTTATACTCTGTTTGTTGATTTTATTTCTATTGCATGAGTTTACCATTTTTTTTAATAAAAATTGACGTCTATGTGTATGATGGACATTGAAGTTTTGTTTTGGCACTCCATGTTGCACCTACTAATGACAAGACAATGGAGGGAGAAGGGACAACTATGAATGTGCATAATAACCTTTGGATGTCGCTAGCCGTGTAATGTCGTAAATTTTAGTTTTTCTAGCGTGTCATGCTCGTCGTCATCACCCCATCACTGCATTTCTCATCTTTCTTACACATGTTGTATGCATGTGATGCTCCGGGTTGGTGTTGGGTCACATCGACCTAGCTACAGGTAGAAGACGATGTTTCTGCTTTATTTATTTATTTATTTATTCAGTTAATGTTTGTAATTATTGGGTAAATTAAGCACTTAACCAATAAATATTAATACCAAAATTGATTTTATTTTAATTATAAAATCAATTTTGGTATTAATATTTTATGAATATTAATTTTTAATTTGTATGTCTAATATTTGAATTAAATTTAACATGCAAGTTATAATTGTTTAATTATTTGTACAAATTATATGTGATTAATTGAAAATTGTGTGTATAAATTTATGATCATTATACATGAAAAAGTAGATTAAATAATTTTGCACATTGTTATTTGATTTATTTGCATTATTAATTACTTGATGCAAATATTTAGTCTTTAATTAAGTTTAAAGTAATGCGAGTGATCTATATGATTTTAATTAATTAGGAGTAGCCACAACATCTCTGATTAATTAGGATTATATATTTAGTTTTAAGATCACAATAAAACGATAATTGTAATTAACCATATGTGATACGATAAAATCTACCCACAACAATTTTGTTATATTTTTATGATTAATTAGGATGAAATATTGGATTATATTTCCTAATCTACCCATAGGAGTTAAGAAAAGGAGCATAATTCAATAGTTTAATTCAATAATTTTGTCATAAAGTTATAGATGAATCTAATTGAGTAAAACTTTAGCCCATAGGCAATTCTTATATCACTATATTAATGTATTAAAAGCACGATTTAGCTTGGTAAAACATGAATTATTATTGGTCTCAAATTATAAATAATAAGCATGTTTGAACTTGCAGTTACTCAAACTGTGAATATTTCTGATATTAAGTGTGAAATTCTTGAATTGAGACAACTGTAAGGTGTGGGAGGGGAGAATTCTCCTTTATTTAGGTTAGATGAATATAGATGATGCTATTAGGAAAGATGGACCACCGAGTATAACTGAAACCAGTACTCCAAATGTTATTACTCTTTATGAAAAATGGGAGAGATCTAATCACCTTTCCATGATGTTCATAAAGACCAAAATATCAGCTTGTATTTGTAGTTCTGTGGAACAATATAATAAAGTCAAGGATCTATTGAAGGTCATTGATGAGCAATTTGCGACATTTGATAAGGCCTTTTCCATCACCTTGATTATTTAGTTGTCATCCATGAAGCTCAGTAGGATAAGGGGCATACGTGATCATATCATGTGTATGAGGGACATAACAGCTTAGTTGAAAGCCTTGGAGGTTACCATATTTGAATCTTTCCTAGTACATTACATTCTATTCTCTCTACCCTAACAATATGGTCCTTTCAAAATCTCTTATAACATACATAAGGACAAGTGGCTGATCAATGAATTGTTGATTATGTGTGTGCAAGAAGAGGAAGGTTGTTGATGGAAGAGGGTAAAGGGTGAATTTGACTATTTCAGGAAAAAAAGGTAGGATGATGACAAAAATGAGGGAAAAGGAAAATTTTCTCCTTAATCCGATATAAAGAAAACATTAAAATGTTTCTTCTATAAGAAGAATGGACCATATGAAGAAAGACTGCGCTAAGTTTAAAAACTGGCTCGAAAAAAAAGGTACTCCATTTTCATTTGTTTTTATGAATCTAATATGGTCAATGTTAGTCACAACACATGGTGGATTGATTTTGGTTCTTCAATCCATGTTTCAAATACCTTGTAGGGTATGAAAAATCAAAGGAATCTGGTAGGAAGTGAACAATACATCTATTTAGGAAGTAAGACAAGTTCACATATGGAAGCCATTGATACTTACAGTTTAGTTTTAAGTAGTGGTTTTATTTTATGTTTGGAAAAGACCTTTTATGTACCAAATTTTCCTAGAAATTTGATTTCTGTATCAAGACTTGTACCTTCAGGTATTTCCTTTAAAATTTCAAATTCTGGTTTCATTTTATATAATGGATCAAAAGTTATTAGTTATGGTACATTATTTGATGGTGTTTATTCCATTCAGTTACTAAATGTTGATGCTTATAATTCTACGCATGTCATTGCTGGGTTAAAACGATGTGTTGTGAATGAGGAATTTTTTATGATATGGCATCGTAGACTAGGAAATATCTCCATTGAGAGAATTAAGATATTAGTAACTGAAGGGGTATTTAGTACTTTGGATTTTGCTTATTTTGAGACTTGTGTGGATTGCATTAAGGGTAAGCAAACTAACAACTCTAAAAGGAGTACAAAGAGGAGCACAAACTTGTTACAAATCGTACATACAGATTTTTGTTGTCCAGATATCGACGCAAATATTTTAAAATACTTTATCACTTTTATAGACGATTATTCACGATATGTGTATTTTTACTTACTTTATTATAAGGATGAAGCTTTAAATGCCTTCAAAGTTTTTAAAGATGAAGTCGAGAATCAATGTGAAAAACTAATTAAAATTGTGAGGCCAGATAGAGGTGGAGAGTACTATGGTAGATACACAAAGAATGGACAAACACCTGCTCTATTTATGAAGTTTCTTCACAAATATGATATTGTTGCCCAGTACACCATGCCTAGTTCTTTGGATCAGAATGGTATGAAAGAAAGAAGAAACTAAACTTTAATAAACATGGTGAAAAGTATAGGGAGTAACACAAAACTTCCTCAATTCCTATGGATTGAAACTCTGAAGATGGTTGTGTATATATTAAAACGAGTTCCAACCAAGGTTGTCTCAAAGACACCTTGTGAGCTACTTAGGGGTTGGAAACTGAGTTTGAGGCATATACGTGTTTGGGGATGCCCATCTAAAATGAATTTACAACTCACAAGAGAAGAAGTAAGACCCAAGGACCATTAGTGGGTATTTCATTGGATATGCTGAAAGGTATAAAGGGTATTGATTTTATTGTCCATCTTACAAAACTAGGATTGTGGAATCAAAAAATGCAAAATTTCTTGAGAATGACTTCATCAATGGGATTAAGAATGACTTCATCAGTGGGAGTGATTAATTTCAAGACGTAGTTTTTGAAAAGGACCATTATAAAGCTTAACCCTTTGTTTCAATTGATAGATTGATTATCATTCACGCCCTTTAAGTTGAAACAGATGTTAGACAACTGATAGTACTGATTTTCATTGTGTTTTAGGGTTGAATTTGTAAGGTATTTAGTGTTAAATATGAAATCTTGCTAACTGATTTAATTAGAACTACCAAAGGTAAGTTATTATATTAGGCATAACTATAGAAAAATTATTTCATCATACAATATCTCATATTGTATTTTCCTCTATATAAGTACATGTTCTTATGGAATCTAGTTGTGGAGATTGTAACACCCCACTCCCACAAGACCCGAACCCGACATCGATGGTGATGTCCGAATCCGCGCCCTGCAAGGGTGGCGCGTTAATTTCACTAACACAATCCGATCCCATTTCAAAAATTCTTTAATTTGAACGAGGCACACTCAATTGCGGAAATTGATAATAAAATTGAGCCAAATTGGGCCCACTTTATTTCAAAGCATTTCCAAACACAATGTCATTCACAATACTTTCTGTACACTCATAAATTACAGAAAATCCAATTGATACAATACTAGTTTTAAAGTAAATGCAGACGCAAACTGATCCCCGACCTCAATCCTTCACTTAGCTGTAGGCATACTCCCGTTGGCCTAAC